>WWET01001234.1:209221-274442 GCA_011038615.1 Limnodynastes dumerilii
ATTTAAAGTGTACAGTATGGGCGTGCTAAGCTGCGTACGTTCGCGTAGTCTGTACGCCCGTTAGCGGACGTATTCTGTTACGTTAGGAAAAGTTAAGGTAGGGTTTGGGTCGCGTAATTTGTGAAAATACATCCGTGCAAGGGGTGTGCCGTGGGGAGTGTATTGACCTTACATGTACGAAAATACGCACCGCTAAAATACGTACGCACACACGTTGTTCTGGATCTACCCCATTGTGTTTAATATGTACTATGCTGTCCATCCCAACCCTGTATGTCTGTACTGTATTTTGTTGTATCTTGTACGGTGCTGCGGACACCTTGTGGCGCCTTATAAATAAACGATAATAATAAATTGCTTAGATGTGCAGCGTTCTACATCTCTAAAAGAAGCTTTGTCTCTTTTCATACAGTGCAGTTATATCAAACGAAAACTTAGAATTTTCAGTACAATTTTTATCTCTTTCTTTTAGCATTTATTGGAGAACTGCTTTTAGGCCAACTTTATATCATTGCAAGAAGTGCAAATTCAAACTTTATTCATATTGTTTGTTTTTGTTTCCTCACACAGGGCAAATACCGCCTGGTCTTATTGTAAACACAAACTTCTATTTCTACACTGAATTTCTGCTTTGTGTTAGGAAACGCCGTCCTCTCTATTTTTACCCTCAGATGTACATTTGGCGCCTTCTTGATAGATTTACTGCCCCCGCCTTTATTACACTCCTATCCCTTATTATTGAAAGCTAATTAGTATTTCTTACAGCTTTTACCACCTCTGTGTTAAAATGTCATGCCTTCTAAAGCCTTCAGCTATTCTTCTTGGGGCACCTATTCATTTAAGGGGCTACTCCATTGTTTTGGGTGTTTAAATGGGTGAATGTATTTTTAGCATCGGTCAAGTTTTTATTAAAAGATTAAGATTGATGGTGCAGTAAAATAAGGGAGGAATACACCCAGAAAGTGAGGGTTACCATCATTATGGAGGGGGATACATTTTGCACAGACACAGCAAACCTCTACGATGACTGAAATTAAACATCAGAATGTTCATTAAGGTTGGAGGTAGAATGTATTTTAATGATCTGATAGTTGACACTGATAATAGATTACAAATAAGGGCCGTATTCAGAGTACCGGATGTATAACATATAGGTCCGGTGTTTAGCGATTTTTTTACTACTGAAAAAGATACGAAGATTACGTTAAAAAAAATTACTACGCATGCGCAGTAGTAAAAATCGCTATGTTATACGTCCGGTACTCTGCATACGGGCCAAGGTATTTACAAAATTTTCAGGAGCTACGGCCGTTTATTTTGTAACAAAAAACATAGTGTACAGAATGAATAGAATAGCCACCATAAACTGTATATTACATTTAGTCATATAGACCAGGAATTCTGTTATATTGGTTTTAAAGTAAATTTTTTACATAATCCATTTAGCTCACTAGATACTGTACTTTATTAAGTCGCTAGAGGGCTGAATGGATTATGGTATCGCACATGGTTAAAATACAGTACAAGTATGGCCGCTACCTCCTGCCAAGCTTTTCCAGTTGCCCTGAGTACCACCAGACAGTGGGCCAAGTAGTGGTACTATAGACCAAGCCCCATTTGAAAACAATTGATAGTATCTGATTAGATCAGTGATGGCTAACCTGTGACACTCCAGGTGTTGTGAAACTACATTCCCCATCATGCTTTGTCAGGTATCCGTTATGCTTTTGCAGTCAAGGCATGCTGGGACTTGTAGTTTCACAACACCTGGAGTGTCACAGGATTAGATGATAGCCACCCTCCGTTCTAGATGTAATAGGGCACCGGTGTGCAGCAAATGCCTATTTACCACAAGAGTTCATTATGACATATCATTAGCGTATCAGGAATATGTATTTGTCTAGCCCTGCTTTAAACCTATCCAGTCCAGCATGTCTTTGTTATATACTAAGGCTGTAATCTTCTTGTATAACATATCTACAATGTCATGAAAACATACTGCTGCTGGCTATAGGTTGTAATAAAAATAAAAAGCTTATGAGCATAGTGTGTTGCCTAATGAAATTAAAGATGACCAAATCATGTTGAAAAGATCATAGGGATTTTAACCTGTGCTACTGTATGCTACCTTGGCATTCAGTGTACTCTGTTGAGCAGGCCTAGCCAACCTGTGAAACTACAACTCCCAGCATGCTTTCTTGTATCAGCTATGCCTATGTGGTTAAAGCATGCTTAGAGTCGTATTTCACAACACCTGGAGAGCCACAGGTGGCCAGGCCTGCTGAAGAGAATAACCGGGAGAGCAGAACCAGCTCTGTTCCAATTTCATTGCTGAACTTCATCCTTGAATCTGTTTTCTTCTTTGTTACCTGCTATGCACAAACAGGGCACTTATTCCTCGCTCATTACAGCAGCCGCTGTAGTGTTATTGCTAAGGTGTTCTGAGAACACAATGGCAGGGGGTCTCCCTTTGCAATGTGTGGGTGTTCTTTACCATCTGCCACATAACTTATTGATATCTCATTAGTCATTTTCCTGCTGGTATCTAGTCTCATGTTTACTACATAGGATAAATTGTTGGAGTTGCTTTACTCTTAGTTTGTGCTTTTTCTTTATGCATATCAGCCACTGGTAACTAAAGCAGCATAGAAATATAAATTGTGTGCCAATTAAAATAACAAAAGCAACTTACCAGCAAAGCTTCATAAAAATATTGCATTTGTATTTGATATTTTTTCACAATACAGTGACATATTCTGCTTACATTAATACATTTTCTCTTCCCAGGAATAATTCCCTATCATTGCACTGTAAGCTGGTATACAGATTTATTTTGTGATTCTATTAGATCAAACTAACGCTGGGTACACACCTGTGCAATCGTGAATGAGATGCAATGCCTATTTACGTGTATACATTATTCCAATTTACCAGCAGACCTGAGATCATCATCTCTCTCTAACCATCTGCTGAAACCATTGTCGCTCCGTACACACTGTACAGATATCTGCCTATGCTGCACAGGAGACTGATCGTAACGTTTTATTTTTTATTTTAAGGGAGTATTTATTATTTAAATTTTTTATAAAACCAAATCATCTGATCGGACCTGTTTTATCACAACATGATCACGGGAGTGGATTCATTTTTGCAATATTGGACCATTTAGAAATAAATCATATGATTGTCCTGACAATGACGTGACATGAATAACTCTATGGAAACTCACTTAAGGTGTAATCGTCCCTTCTGTCTTATTTAATATTTATGAAATGTCATCATGTTTGAGCCTAAAACACCAGTTTAGGTTGACATGAGAACAGAAACACAGATTACTATGGGTGGATTCTAAACCTCTAAGCTGGAAAGCAGCTTAAGTGACGACATCTGAGTCATGTGGGAAGAGGGAGTAAAAGTGACATTTCGCAGTCACCTGCAAAATAGCACAGGGAGGCTGTAGATTTATTTCAACTGTAACAGGCGCATTTCTGCACTATTAGGGGTAGATCCAGAAGTAGGCACGCGAGCGATTTTACACTAGCCGCTGACATAAAATTGCCCATTAGTATTTACTGCTACCAGATGTTACGCCACATAACGCTGAATGTAATTACCAGCCTACTTTCAGCTGCGTAACTATGAACTAAGGGGCGTGCCAGGCATACGACACCCGTAATTACGCTTCGGAGGAAGGGGGGGGGGGGCGCGTTTAAATCCAACAATATGGGTGTGCTTAGGCAGTTATGTGTGTGCTGCCTGTACGTACGTCAGTAGTTACGCTGTGTAAAGTTAAGGCAGGATTTCGCAAGTGTAAAACGGCAAAAGTATGTACGACCGAGAGGAGTGTATAGTAAATACGCTACGTCTTGAAACGTAGCTCTGGATCTGGCAAAAATCTCCAGTTGGCCCCTAAATCCCATAACCTCTGTAACAGTGACCCCTCCACCTCCTATAGTTATAATTGTCAAAATTGTCATTTAAACATTACCATGCTGCACGAATGACGTCTTCTCACACTGCCTATCTTGCTCCTCAGCTTGTGTGTGTTGTCTGCTGTTTCAATAAACAAAAGTTAAATAAAGACAACATTTGCAGACTTCTACCTAGATTTTTGTTTAGTTAATTCCTAATGATTAACACCAATAGACTGTGTGCCCATGTCACTGCCATCTCTGCAAATGTAAGCCATCTAATGCCAGTTATTTTCTTTTGATGACTGCACTTCATTAATTAGCTGCAGCACTGACTAAAAAACAAGCTTATAAGACTAAATCCAGGCCTCTGATTCCACTGCGCTCAGGGCCCCTATGTGCCGGATCCACACTTTAACTAGACCCCTGTGCAGGCAGATGAGGCAGTGGGGGGCACTCCCATCTCACACACGGAGTTACGATTGCTGGACCCTACTAAAATAAAATAGGGATGGTTTGGAAGTCTGTATAGGGCATAAGAGGTTAAAATGCCCTTTCTGTACAATTTTAATACATCCCCCACTTGCATAGGCTGCCTACGCATCCCACCCCATTCAATCAGGTCATAAGAAAGACTTCTAGTAAGGACGTCTATGGATCCTGAGAATCTGAACGGCAAGAACGCTGTGTGCCTCGCTGCATGCACAGAATGTGCAGAAGTTTTGTTCCAGTCCATAATGCTGTGATAACGTTTGAATGTCTCTTGCATAAAGCATGGCGTTGAAAGTTTCACTTTTTATCTCTGTCCATTAAGGCCAGGCCAGCATGTACAAAGATAAATGTTTATCCTGTTGTTCATTAAACCTTGCAAGCTGAGTAAGGGATAATGTCGTTTTCCTTTGACTTGATTTTGCTGAGTGTTTTCTGAGTGGGATGTTTGTACTAAACTGTAGGAACACCGTGTATGATATTTACTGTGCCAAAAAGATAGGGCAAGACCCATAGTCAGCTTTTGGGGAAAGGTGGGGGGGGTCCTTTTTTTTGCCCATAAAGATCTTCACATGGACCCTAATTCACACTTGATAACGTACCAATGTGTGTATCTTGGTGTTTTTAATGTGATTTGCACATGCACAGATGAAAGCATCACACAGAGCACTTTTACCATACAACCTGGCTGGTTCATCATGTGTTATAAAACATTTCCCCGCCTATGTATCAAACCTTATAGATTGTGAACTTGTGCACAGGGCCCCCTTATCCACCCTGTCTGTCAGAGTGTTTAGTTTTAGAAATAAATAGAAAGTGTACCTCTAAGGCATCTTGTGGGGAGAGCATCTCCAAATAGTTTTTAATGTTTAAATTGCTCTAAAAGGTATCCGTGAATTGATCATTGGTTGCTGTTGTCCAGCGTTACATTTGCACTGTGATGCAATGTTTGAAATACCTAATGAATACAAAATATTAGCTTTTTTTTTTTGTCATTTGTGATTAAGTGCTTGAAATTAATTACTCCTGGGCTAAACCATGTTGATTGCAGGGGGAGTCAAGTTAATTGTATTCTTTGCATGCAGGGATATATCTTTGAATTGCTTACTGCACACAGATACTGACCAGCTTTACTATCACACTGTTATTTAGACTTGGGATAGGAAACATCACCTCTCAACTCTAATACTATTTACAACAGATGAAATATGACTCCCCTGCAATCAACATGGTTTAGCCCAGGAGTAACTCATTTCAAGCACTTACTTAACTCTGGATCCAGCCCATTATGACCGGATGATTGGAGTATTCCTATCATGCATATCTAAAATAAATAATATAATACATGTGTATGTAAAGCAAAACATTTTTTAGAGATAAGCACCTAACTATACTACAAAATAATGCAAATTAACAATTGTCTGCACTGAAATGCAGATGATATTGCATGAAGGAATCGTGCTTACATACTTGTTGCATGCTCATCCTTTCAAGAGAAGATCGGTGTTATAATGGATTAATGTTTTTCCTTTGTAAAGATTAAAGCATATAAAACGGATTGCGCTAAATATTGCTAGAAAAGTCACTGCAACAAGACGGTTACTCTCTCGTCACATTTGGTGCATTTTGGCAGTAGAGGTATCACATTGAATTAGATAAGTGTTGTATATGTACTTGTGATGATTAAGGAGCATTGCTCAACCTAAAGGTGTTTTGTTTTGCAGGTTCTTTGCACTGACGTCATTGAGAATCGTATTTCTGGCAGCGTTTGGCCTGATGATAGTTATCTGTGTGGATCAGTGGAAAAACAAGATCTGGCCTGAACTTGGAGGTGAGAAAATGGGGGAGGATGGGCATGGAACGAAAGCCCTTTTATCTGTCATAACCTCTGTCGCACAATGCAAGCTCATTTTTCAGTGTTGGAAATCCCCATACTGTCTTACTACAGTTTCCTGTTCAATAAAATATTGTCTTTCATCTCTTGTAATTTCAAGCAATGGGCTACAGAAGATTGAAAATAACTTGCACAGTGGTTGGCATTGCTTCTTCAGTCAGTACCTGCCACATCTTTCTTTGTCTATTTGCTTGTGTGTGTTTGTATCGGTTTAATAATAACCACTAATTAATATCACTCTTTTCAATAGAGGGCTTCACCAGTCCACTAGCATTCAGGCATGATTGCTTTTCCCATGAAGAGAGATCACATGGGGATGAATGCACTGCACTCTGACGTCAGATCATGTGGCGTGTGGTCATGTGATGTCAAATGACTACATGATAATAACTATGAATTTGGAGAGGAGACATACTTTAAGTCATTGAGTCACATGAATATTGCGCTATAAGAATTAGATTGTTAATTTTTTTGGAGTCTTGTTACTTGTAAAGGAAATGTAAAGGATTTGGTACATATTTTCCTGCATAACCTTGTTTGTTAAATTGTTTTGCATCATTCTCACACCTCCCTTTTTACATATTTTTTTTTTTTTCTTCTCCCCAACATTTCAGCGGGAAGATCCCCTGAGCTGGACAATGAAAGGTGAGAGATGAGGGGTATGTATATGTTGATGACGAAGGGGAGTTTGCTAGTAAACCTCACTCAGGAATTTGTGTGGTTGTCCCTTAAAGGACGTAGAGTCGTTTGGATATTTTCAAATTATTACCTTTTCCAGACCCAAAAGTGCAGCATTTTGAAGGTTCTTCTCTCAGACATAAAGGACCCGATTCTCAGCTATGTTGTTTTCAAGTTGCGTGACGATTTCTAAGTGCTGCGCTAATGTAGAGCTAATGTAAAGCGCTATGTAGATGGCGTAAAATATTTATGACGCGTGCACATTAGCGCAGGACTTAGAAATCAGCACACAACTTGAAAAACACGTCATTAAGAATCCGGTCCAAATGGCCCAATTCAGTTGTCCGCAGAGCTTGGTTGTGGTGCTTTTTCCGCAAATTTACATTGTGGATTTTAGCTCGCGCCTCACAGAGGTGTTTGTTAAAATCTGTGAATTTTTCTTACCGTAATAGGTGCACTTCATGCTCACCTTCGCGGTCAGTTGAATCAGGCCCAAAGGGTTTAGTTGGGGAGTGTTTCCCAGTTGTTTGGGGTAAGTTCAGGTGCATAAACCAGCTGAAGACGCCTAAGTGCTCTTGTGCATCAGGGAGATTTTGTGTAACTAAACCATTGTGTAATGCAGTGTTCTGATCAGATGTCTCTTTCAGCTGGGGCTTTGTACATCCAAGACTGCTGAGTGTCCCGGAGCTGTGTCATCATGCCGCTGAAGCATGGGTCACCCTGACACATTTCCAAAAAAATCTGCAGCTATTCAAGACCGAGAACCCGGGCAAGGTAAAGGAACAAAATGGTTTCGTGTTTAATTGTTGTTATGAACACATCTTCTATATTAAATGCAGCATTTAAAATAATAATAAAAAAACCTAAATTATACCTAATTTATTTGTCAATGGCAATGCACACAAACAATTTTCTAATAAACAGCCTGTGTACTTTAGCTCTACTCACATATGTATATAAACCATGTTGTTGTTTCACTTGCAGTTCTGTCTGTTGATCTGTGGATTCCTCACTTTCCTGGCTGTGCTTGGTGGATACATTCCTGGTCTTGTACTCTCTTATCTACTATGTGAGTCCTTTTTTGTGTGTGTGTGTGTGTGTGTGTGTGTATATGTATATGTATGTGCATACTAATAATAATGCATGTACTAGCTCTGTGCGTTATATCTTTTTACCAGTTACCCACAATACACACAGTGATGTGAGGCACACTTGCTGAACTGGCTGCTGTCATAGCACAGTGTCACTGAGTGCACAACATATGTGACAAACAGGATTGCGTGGCTCCTGTCTGATGCACTGAACAGCAGATTAGCTAAAACCTGGAAGGACAAACACTGGTGGCCAGGATACATATCATGTTGATCAGAGTCATAAGATTTATCCAGGATAACAAGTGTGTATATATATATACTTGTTATCCTGGATTAATCTTATGACTCTGATCAACATGATATGTATCCTGGCCACCAGTGTTTGTCCTTCCAGGTTTTAGCTAATCTGCTGTTCAGTGCATCAGACAGGAGCCACGCAATCCTGTTTGTCACATATGTTGTGCACTCAGTGACACTGTGCTATGACAGCAGCCAGTTCAGCAAGTGTGCCTCACATCACTGTGTGTATTGTGGGTAACTGGTAAAAAGATATAACGCACAGAGCTAGTACATGCATTATTATTAGTATGCGGTTTGTCTAGGGTAGCTGCCCTCATTAGTGTATCATTTTTAAATATAAATTGTCTGCCCCAGGTTAATGTATTAATGAGTATTTTACATACACACAACTTATTTTATTTTTTTAAGAAGAAAAATGATTAATATCTGTTTAGCTACACTGATACTTGATACTTTGATGACTGGTGATAGATAGATAGATATTTATATTAATTGTAATACTATTGCAGTGCTCTGCAGTTGACAGTATAACCTGTCTGCCTTTTCCCCACAGTGCTCTTCATCTTGCTGTGGCCTCTGGCCATCTATCACCGCCTAGGACAGCGTGTTTACCAGAAACTAGAGCCAGCCCTGCAGCGGCTGGACTTCAGTGTTCGCGGATTCATGATGTCCAAGCAGAAAGAAAGTCAATGTAAGTGTTTCCAGTGCAACATCTACAGTCCCTTCCCTAGACAAAATGTCTATTTTGGTCACATAACTGGGCTGTTGGCAGAAACCATCTCTTTTATAATAAGCATTTACTTGTTATGGAGCTTTGAAGCGACCAAGGACCAGATCCTGAAATCCCATTCCCAGCAATGACGGTGTTAGGGATCCACAAACACAGGCTTGCAATATATATATTCATCTGTGTGACAGCACCGCTCATCACTCTCTTTGCATGGGTGGACTTGCTGTTCCTAGGGCCTACCTTAACTTGGCGGTGCTGCATGAGTCTGGCTTGACACACACAGAGAACACCTTTATACTGGAGATTGCAATAGTCCAGCCCCTCTGTCACAGGTATTGCTCTTCATAAGTCTGGATGGGTCACAATGGGCTCTGATGGAGTAGTGTGTATGTGTCCGCATTTGCAGGAGAAAATAGCGTCCACAATGCAATCCAAACGCAAACATTGGCTGAGGGGAAAATCTGATATCAGAATCTGGTCCGAAACGACGAATGCTTTCTTACAACCGGATTCACAACCGCATGTACGCACCCTACGTAATGAAACGCTACATAGACAGCGTAAAATAGTTACTACGCATGCGTAGTCGCTAGAATCGTAAAATTAGGCACTTATGTGAAACATTACGGGGTGTGAATCCGGCCCTTAGGCTATAAGAGCACTAGAACAGTTACATGTTGACATGTATAAAACCCCAAAAAACTGGCAGCCTATTAGTAAGTTTGTGTTCCCCTGTGACTAGTGCATGGCCGGGCCCTTCCTCCCAGTGACGGAAGTGACAGTGAAGAGGAGCTTGCTGCATTTTGCCCTACGGTAAGGTACACTTACCTATCTACAAGGGACACTAACGTATTGTAGTACTGAGATCCAAGATAAATCGGTACAGACACATTTTAGAATGACGTCCATGGAATATGTAATACTTTTAATTTTAATCTTTTGTTTCAACCAATGAAATCTTTCAGCAAGGGGGGGGGTTACTTTTTTGTTGCTGTTCAGAAATTGAGTGGTTATTGTGGGATATTCAGCTCTGCGTCATTGTACGCAAAGCCACAGGTAGCCCTCAGCTTTGTGCCGCCAGCTTCCACAATTGAGTGACCAGGGCACTTGTGTACTCTCTGTGCTGTGCTATGTAACTGTGACACTTGCTGTTATGTAAGGGAGAGACACTTGCCGTTATGTAAGGGAGACTTTGCTCTACTTCATATCTGTATGAATATTGCTTGGCTGCACATTGTCCAGCAGGGTTTGTTCTAACCTCATTGAAACAGGCAGTATCAGGTTTAGAAGTCGCAGTCTGTATGATCATTAACCAACGTATGTTCTCTATTTATGAAAGAGATATTTTAACAAAATGGAAGTATGGGCTGAAACCATACCTATGACAAGTGCGCTGATTTCCAGTCAGTAGGGTTTACGACACACATGAATGGCAGGGGGGTAAATGTGGGAGAGGGTAGTATGTAGATACTTCATACTACCCAGACTTCCACCGTCCACATTTTAAGTGAGGACAGCACAGAAGCTTTAATTTAGGATCCTCCGATCAGATGTCTGTACGAGCAGAGGTGCTCACCCACACAGAAGGCTAGATATGTTTGTCTTTTTCTGCCCTAAGGATTATTAGCTCTTGTGCCTTGTATACTATATTGTCTGCTCTTGCACAGTGGCTTTGTCCTGTTTGTCACTAAGTAATCTATAGTAAAATTGAGAGAGAAAGTGCTCTTTTTAAAAACACACTTTATATAAATAAAACTACATAACAAAAAATATATTAAAACAAATATTACAATAAAACTAATTGAAAGTACCTCTAAAATGACAGGCAATGTGTGGTAATGTGATCTAACAAGCAGAACCAGGATTTATGGCTCAGATTAGGATGCCGTGAGGTGTTTTTCCTGATACTATGGCCTCTTACTCCCTACTCATACTACATGCAGACACTTCTATGTGCCGCAGCTGGTCTTCCTCCTGTTCTAGTTGTCCATGTTGAGACTGCTTGATCAGACTGCGCCCATCCAAAGTGAAGGCTTGACGTACATTTCATTACACCGTGAGATGCTGATCTCCATGTTTCCATGCCTGCAACTTATAATGTGACTTTCTCCTCAGCTGGATGACTCTGCTGTTGCTAAAGAATTAGCTATTTCCGACTCTGAGCACTCAGATGCAGAGGTTTCCTACACAGAAAACGGGACCTTTAACCTATCCAGGGGTCAAACTCCTCTTACAGAAGGATCAGAGGGTAAACCGTTGTATTTATCATGAAAATGTGTTCCTTCTCCTTTGCAGTGTAATGTGTCCTGCTCTCACTGTTGGTTGTGCTGTTTCACAGGTTATTCCTGTATTAAAGTGTTTATATATGGACAGACCAGCTCACTCTGCTGCTTTGTGCTTCTCGCCATGCTGGACATTCTTTCTATTGTACAGCAATCTCACCTGTTAGCAAACTGTGGGAGGAACCAGATCACTTGGAGAAACCCACTGGAACATGGAGAGAGAGGCAGACTTTAGCATAAAGGAACAGCAATTTTTCTAGCCATTGTGATATACCAAACATAACGACAGAAGACCCTTAGCCCCACACCTGATGTATATAACCAGCTTTGACCACTTTTATTGTGGTGATTACTTGACTTAAATTTAAACATTAAAGTGTTTTAACTCTAAATATTCTTTATGCGCATGTGATAAAGCAGCACAAGCAGCAGGCTGAGGTCAGGGGAATATAGATTGGATAAGCTGCATCACTGGAGGTCCAAATACTGACGCCGCCAGGCTCTACCAGCTGAACCTAGAAGCACAATATTTTAGGAGTTGTGCATAGGTGAACCAGCTCTTTTCCAGACACTTCCTCAAACTGGATCTGAATGTTGAGTGATCTGCTGAATGCTTTACCTGAATGTATGCCTGTTGCTCATTACATCTTCGTTTACAACCCACCCACTTTAAGGTGGTGAACGTTAGATAAAACCATAGGTTCATTATTATATTTACAAGATCGGTTGTAAACCATATCCCTCATATTTCAGCAAGTACACGTTTATTCACTAATATATGGCAGGGTTCAATTTCTGTGCAAAAGTATACATGTATTACATGGATTTTTTACTTCTGTTCTATTTTTAGATCTGGATCGACAAAGTGACCCAGAAGAGTCCTTTGCTCGAGACCTACCTGATTTTCCTTCTATCAATCCAGAGGCCATTGGAATAGATGATGAAGAAGACACCAGCATTGGGATGCCAACTCCAGCCAATTACCCCATTCTGTCAGCTGACCAACTGTATGATGAACAAGAGTCTTCAGAATCAGAAATGCCACTGGCAGAAGGTGCTCGGCAGATCACAGACAACCTTTCCAACCTAGTCACACGAGGAATGATTCAGATGGCATTGGCTGGAGTCGCCCAGCAAGCCTCTGGCTTTTTTGAAAACCCCAGAGCCAAAACATATCAAAGAAACTCGAGCTCTGAGCTGGACACGGATGCTGAAGCTGATGACTTTGAGCTATTGGACCAATCTGAGCTTAGCCAGATGGAGCCAACCAGTCCACGTGGACAACAATGATTAATTACAAAGATGCCACCATGCCCTTGTGACCATACAATCTTATTATTTATTTTTTTTAGACCTTTCATCGTAGACCTGTATCTTCAGGCTGTCTTTTCAGTGTGTCCTTTGTGTAAGTTTTCCCATTTATTACAGGCCTAATTGGTCTGCTGCTTTACCACTGTGAAGTCTAAACCAGTAGATTAGTCAGTCTAGAATGAAAGATACAGTATTTTAAATCTCAACCCATGCTGGAGGATTTCTTTTCCTATCCTAACTTAGCTGATGACTGCTTTGTCAATTGATAAACTAGAGGTTTTTAATATTTTTTTTTTTCATTTTGACAAGGGTTTTAATTCAGGACATGTGATTTATAGTGTCCCTTAAAATTCTGGACTTTGTACCTACCATAAAGATGTGTATAAAATGCTGAAGTTTGGAGTGAATTAGACTTGAGGACAGAAAAGATCCAGCTGCTTACAGTGTGGTGTTGGAGCTTCATTCTGTGATGTATTATACAGTGCAACCTTCATTTTATGGTGGAGAACAAACCCTCTCCCTCTTCTATCCCCCCCAAAACAAATGCACTTTTAATTTTGAATACATTTTGATTTTCACTTTGATTTGTGATTTATTTTGTTTTACATAGCAGAAGACACTTTAGAGGTTTTTACACACTTCACCTTAAGCTTTTGGCTATTGTTTCTAAGCCACTACAATTCAGAATATGATGGACCTAGATGCAGGTTTCAATTCATTAAAATGCCATCCCGCCAAGGCAAACTTGTTTGGTGTTGGCACATCTGCAATGATCTTATGTCATTAAACAACCCTGGAACATGATGGATCCTCAATGAAATACTCTAGAGCAGGCCTGGCCAACCTGTGCTTTGTCAGGTAACATAAAAAGCATGCTGGTACTTGTAGTTTCACAACACATGGTATGCCGTAGGTTGGCCAGGCCTCTTCTAGGTTGATATCTATACCATGAGTAAATAGGATTATGAAACAAGCACATGTAGAAGGAAAAACAAATTCTTCAAGAAAAAGCAACTTGTTACATTTCATATTATCCTCATTCAGATTAACACCAATTGCGTTTAAGACCATGGGCCTTATTTACTGAGCTGTGGGTTTGGAGAAGTGGAGATGTTGCCCATAGCAACCAATCAGATTCTAGATGACATTCTCTAGTATGTAATAGGAAACTGAGGGATAGAATCGGGTTGGTTGCTATAGGCAACATCTCCACTTTTCCAAACCTGCAGCTTAGTAAATCTGGCCCCATGTCTAACTAACTGTTTTGCTAAATGTTACAGTATATTATAGCAAGATATGCTACTAGATCACCTGTCATATTACACACAACAAAGCACAATGAGGCTGATTCAGCGAATCTTAGTTGCAATTTGCAGTCATGTCTTTCTATAGAGCTCGCTCGATGGCTGTTATGGGTGCATTATTATCAGTAGTTATATCAGCCAGGTGCAATTGGATTTTTTATCTGTGATCACAAGATTCCGTATGTCTAGATCACCAATGAATGAAGTGCAAGCACAGCTAAATATGTCACATCATCAGGCCTAGGCTCTACACCGAATCAACCCCATTGTATTTACTAAGCTCCATCTTGGAGAAGCCTAGAATAAAGATACATAATTATACTGTAGAGCAGGACTTATGTCTGCCCTGAATAATATTAGGAATCCTGTCTACATTAACTCAACATCCTATGACAACCATATATTAGACCAGTCTCCCGTGCAAGGGTTTATTTTCAGGAAGCTATTGCACTAGTTTAGGTTATTCTTTATGACCCCACAATACTGCAGGTTACCTGGTCACCACACAAAATCCGAACTGAAATAATTGCTACCTGTGAATCATCAACGATGCGTCTTTCAGTAATACATGCACAAATTTCCCTGATGGCTGATTAATATTAAGGCATTTAGGTCTGGGCAGGGGTGTTTTAAGAAGTGAGGGGGCCCTTGTGTAGGATTTGTACATGGGCTCCCCTATACCCTAAGGCTTCCACATACCCCTCCCCCACACATAGAAAATGTAAAAAAAAATAAAAAAAAAAATTAAACATGAGCTGGATGGCTCATATCCATATTTACTAATAAAACATACATTTTGGTGCAGAGTGGGGCTCATGTGCATTACACACCCTACACCCATTATAGTTACACCTATGGGTCTGGCTCTATATGCCATCTTCTAATTAAGAAAAGATGGGATAACCCTGCCACTCAGTCTTTTATTATGGTGGCTCTTCTGGCTATTCCAAAACTGTGGCAGGGAAATTTTTTTTTATCAATATTGCAACTTTGCCAATTGTTTTTGTTGTTCTTATGTTGGAGGCAGAAAGGGTGTTAAGAGCTTCCAGATATTAAAGGGCTTCACTAAACAAAACACTGCCATAAGAAATCTGAAATGTCTCTTACAGATTGATTTCCTGCTCTGAATTAGGGTCATGTGCTCTTTAAATTAGCTCTAGATGTCTAAAGTACATAGGCAGCTTGATACTTTGCAAGGTGGGCCTTTCAAACACTAAGCTGTTATTTTATTAAACACACAAAGCAAAGGTGGAAGGAGCACTGGAAAAGACTTCTATGTTGCGTTAATGCTCATGACTGGCCTACGGTGTTTGTCAGTGTTAATCTAGTGCACTTAAGCTGTTTTGGGGCAAGTTCTGTGTGATGGTAGGTTTTGTAAAATGTTTGAGAAAAAAAAAACGCCCAATGATTGGTGTGGTTATAAATGTGTAAAGGACAGATTAGTTGTAATAGACAATCTATGTACAGTATGAAACAAATATTGTCAGTTTAGTAGTGAAGTAAAATGTTACTATAAAATATTCTTTGTGTTCTTGGTATTTTTAACTGGCTGGTCAATGCTTGCAGAACAGTTACAGCGGATGGTACAAAACACTTTAGCCTGGATTCACAGTTAGGTAGTTTTTGTCTTCCGTACATTGTTTTAAGAATTGAGCTACACATGCATAGTAGCTTATTTAGGCGATCTACATACCATTTCTATACGTAGATTGCGTAAGCGACCACACTTACGCAATCTACATACAGAAATGGTACATAGATAGCGCAAATAAGCTACTATGCATGTGTAGTAGCTCAATTCTTAAAACAACGTACGGAAGACAAAAACTACCTAACTGTGAATCCAGACCTTGGTTTTTTGGAAACTAATCGGAATTCCTCTAAATGTCCCTAAAACGGATCTTGATTTTTGCTTTTTTTTTTTATGACCTCACCCAACTGGATAACAAGGTTTGCTCTCTACAACACAACCCTACCATGTATAGGTAAAGTTTAGTGTAATTTCCATCTATTTATAAGTGACAAATGACGCTTTCTATCAGTGGAAACAAGTTTAATGCATGTTATGCAAATATACAGCCATTCAGACAATAGAATTATGTAAGTGTTACAATTATACTAGATTAAGGATGTGAACAAAAAGGATTTATTATCCACAGGGCTACCATCACTCCTCGCGGGACACAATACAGATTGAACAGATCCCACCACCCCCCCTTCAAATCAAAACAATTCCTCTTCTCCAGCCTTTACCCATTACTCAAACATCTCACTGCACTATGTTATAAACCTCTATGTATCTAATAAAGGTTTAAGATTTTATTTTTCTTCAATAGTTGACCACATTATCATTTTAGCCGATGCAAAATCTTGAATGAGGTCTTTAAAATTCAATTTCCGTGCAAGTTCCTGTTCAATGGAGAGAAAAGCAAGGCTTTCCATTTGTTGTTCACTTAATGTTGAGCCCAGATAGCTTTTTGCCAAGGTCTGTTTAGTAAACTCACATTCTTCTTCAACGACCGAAAGGGGAAGTGCGGTGAAAATTCTAAGTGCGATGCAAACTTCCGGAAATACTGGTTCAATCTGTAGCCTGTATATGGCATTCAGCAGCTCAAGTGGTTCCAAGCTGTTTTCAAACGTAGCATCATAAACTTTTCGAAGCAACTTCAGCTCATCTAATAAAGATGGAGTAAGATCTAGCGGGTATTTGGATACCAGCGCTTCAGTGGATGTCACTAATTCTTGTTCTGACATAACCCTCATTTTTAAAAGTGGAGCAAACAAACCAGAAATATTTTCTATGGACTGAAAACACTTGTTCAGCTTAGCAATTATAGAATCAAGCACCACAAGAAAAACATTCTGCTTGAATGACATTACGGCATCTTCTTCATGGTCTACTTGTTGATTCTTCTGTAAAATTCTATATTGTGGTTTTAGGTCCTTTGGAATTTCCAGATTATCAGCAACAAGTTCTGCTTCAGAAAGTACCTCGTCCCACTTTTCTCGAAGTGACTGCATCTCTGCAGAAAGAGCCTTAAGGTTTGTTGCTCCAATCTCCAAGGAGATAGACTTCGATTGAAGAATCTTGTTCTGCTCTTCAAAACGCTGCAAGATCTTCCCCCAGAGTATTGCCAGCACTACAGATCTGAAGTTCAGAAAGTAGTCTATCAAGGTATCTGCTTGCGCTTGGCCTGTATATGAAAGTCTTCTGGATTCCATTAATGTATCTAATGCTTCTATGACCTGGGGTAGTTTTTCAGCTAATGGGCGTATAGCTTCAATTCTTGCACTCCACATGGTGTCATTTAAGCTATGCAAAGAACATCCAGTTTCTTCTCTCAGAACATCCCACCCGTCAGGGCATGAACTAAAAAGTTGAAATAAGCGAATTACTGATCCAAAAAATATCTCGATATCCATGCTGCAAGATGCTGCATTCACACCTAAAATATTCAAGGAACCCACCACAGAGGGGCAAAATATAGCTGCTGGGTACTTCTCCTCTATATGATCACTTACCCATTTTATGTTATCAAACCTATTGGCTCCATTGTAATATCCTTGACCCCTGCAGTCATTAACGTCAAGGCCATGTTCGTTTAATTTTGACAGAAGAATTTCTGCAACCTTATCATTGCTTTTATTGAAATGTTCGTAATACTCAATGAATCTTTCCTGAATGCCCCAAAGTCCCGTCTCTGAATTTCTATGTACATACCGTACCATAACAACGTTCTGCCGTGTCATTGAAACATCTGAGATTGCGTCGCAGATCACAGAAAAGTAGATAGCCTTTTCCCGTTCTGCTAAAATGGTGTCCAGAACACGTTTGCCACATAACTTCACAAGTTCGTTTTGAGTGGTCCATGTTAAATAGCGATCTTGTAGTTTTTCTCCGGTTTTCTCGCTGTGCTTCACAATTTCAAAGTGCTCTTGCAGGAGAGGGTCATAATGAGATATCAGCTCCAGCAACCCAAAGAGATTCCCATTGTCCTGGTCTCCAATCTCTTGAGAACTTTCTCCAAATTCTATATTGCGCGATGCTAAAAACAAGGTCACTGCCAGCAATCTTTCCAGCAAAGAAGCAAATTTTTCAGTTTCTCTTTCCATATGACTTTGAATGTCAGAGTTCGGTCCCTGTCCTTGAAGAGATTTCAGTGTTCTTATGTCCAAGCAACGTTGCTCTTCCACACATTTTTCTTGTTCTGTGGACTCAGTAGAGAGAGTTCTGCTAGTGCAAGGATTTTCCTCTTCTACATCTGCCCCAACAGATAAATTCTCTTCCACATCATCTTCTTTAGGCACAGGCTTCCTGAAGAACTGTTTTATTACTTCCTTCTTTTTCAGCTTCTTCTCTTTTTGCTGGCGTTGCTTCCTTTCCTTGCGTTTAAGAGCGCCGGACTTGTGGTGGTACATTGTGTGTTATTTTATATGCCTGCAAGTACCAAAAACATGAGGATCAGCAATGATGGATGCTTGAAAATTTCAAGTTAAAACAGTTCTTGATAAGTAAAAATTGTAAACATGGTTAACTTTAATTTAAAAATAAATCAGGCAATAAATACGAACATGTGATAACACTTGTAAATATCAACTGTCAAAGAGCAATGTTAATTGCAAATAAAGTGAATAAAGAGGTCAATAAATAAATAAAAAAAATAGCTAAGGAACAAAATGAATGTTAATTTGAATATTGACTAAACTCAGGGTAGAAAAGGTTATCACACAAATCCAAAAATTAAAAATCAGAGGAAAACAGGCAGAAAGTAACAAATCATTTTATTTTTTTATTTCGCTTTAAGCACACAGATACTGACCCTCTTTACCTTTAAACTGATATTTAGCTCGGAAACATGAACTCAACTCAAATACGGTTTAACAACAGATAAAAATGTCTCCCATCTAATGCAAAATGGCTTTGCCCAAGTGTAACTTTCCAACAGTTTTCCTCTTATTTTCAAATTCTGGACCTTGTCCTATTAAGTGAATTTACAAAGAAGATAGGGATTGCCACTCGAGGTATAACAGTTCAACCCAATATTTGAACAGGAGATATGTAAGTAAACAGACTGAACAAGCCTAGAGCAAGTCTCTACTACCAAATTGCAATAATGCTCAGATTAATCTAGTGTGCAATTTATAGCTATAACGGGCAGAACATCATCTATACAAATACATTTGGAATATATTATTTACTACTTACAGCTGTTGCTTGCAGAATTCTGTAAGGGGCTCTGGCCTTTAACAGGTTACTGCTTCTCTTTAGGAATGCTAATGCTGTCATTCAACAAAGGCAATCCAAACCTTTAACAGGCCTCTAGCGGAAATGTCACTTTCCAAGAAGGTACTTGAAAAACAGCACTTAACCCCAAAAAATGGAGAGTATATTGAAAACAAACTTTTAAGGATATCATAATTCTTAAAAATTAAACTAAAGATCAAATAGGGTACGAGGTGATCATGTGTGAAAAAGAAAATAAATAATCCTAAAATGGGCATGCTTTTATTATTATCATTTAATTATAAGGTGCCACAAGGTGTCCACAGCGCCGTACAAAATACGGTACAGACATACAGAGTAGGCATGGACAGCATAGTACATAATAAAATACAATTTGAATATAAAAATATCACAAAAATACAATGAAGTAAAGCAAGCACAGAACACAAGGCAAAATGCGAGGTGTCAAGCTTAGAAGATGAGAGAGCAGGGGATAGAGCGCAGTGCGAGTTTGAGAGGCAGCCATCAGGTGGGGATGAGGTAAAAGGGTAACTGAGAGGGACAAGAGCGTATGAGATGAGGGGAGGAATGAACAACACGAGGATGGAGGGCCCTGCTCACATGAGCTAACACACTAAGTGGAAGGGATGAACATACAGAAGACAGATGCTAGATGTACCAAGTGGTTAATCTGCCATCAAATAGTATTTTTCTCTTTGTGCCAGTGTTTCAATTAAAATACAGCTACATAAGATATAATGCATCCACCCTATTGGCACTGACTGTCCAAATCCTTGACATTGTGTTAGGACTTAATGTTCTCTTGAATACAGCACAAACATTTATGACAGTATTTCTTTTTAAATCCAATTCAAATGAATTCAGCTACACTCTGCCGCGCTACAGCTTTTCTTCCCATAAAGTTGGCGGTCATACCTTTATTCTTTACTTATAAGTCACTAACACACTTGCTTAAAGAAAAATAAAACACAAGCTAGCAGTTTGGTCTGCCACGCATACATCCTTACTAGTGCTCAGGTGGAGTGAATGTATATAAAATCCAAACAGCATTGCTACCAAAATACAACTGCACGGCTTGTACATAAGACTGCAACAGACCTGATCCACGGCAGCAAGTACAAATGTTAGATTTATATATTTTATTGTTGTTGCTGAAAATATTAATGCCCATGCTCTTCGTTCAAAGCAATTATCACTAACCTTTATTTCCATTGCACCAATTTTCTGCAGCACTGTACAGAAAATATTTGTTATTCACATCAGTCCCTGCCTCAATGGAGATACTCCAGTATACATTTTCAACACACACACACACGATAATTTTTAATTAGCAGCCAATTGACCAACTGTACTAGTGTAATATTGGGAGGAAACACACAGACACAAAGAAAAAGAAACTCCACACTGATAAGACATACCTCCCAACTGTCCCAATTCACATGGCTGAATCCAAAATTGTCCCACTAAGGTTTTTTTTTCCTCTTTATGTTTTTATTTATTTATTATTTACTATGTGTATTTTGACACACGGTCATGCCAACAGGGCTGTGGTTTAATGTAATGGGCAGAGTTTGGGTGGGAGTGGCTTTTTGGTCAGGAGCAGGGAGGAAGAGGATTATTTTTCCTGTTTTTATTTTTTTTGTAATGTTGGGAGATATGGATATTGGTGCTGGATCAAGACTTAAGGAAGCGCTTGAAATTAATTACTCCTGGGCTAAACCATGCTGCTTGCAGGGGGATTCAAGTTAATTGCATTATTTGCATGCAGGGCTATATCTTTCAATTGCTTACTACACACAGATACTGACCATCTTTACTATTACACTGTTATTTAGACTTGGGTTGGGAAACATCACCTCTCGGGCAGAGTTTGGGTGGGAGTGGCTTTTTGGTCAGGAGCAGGGAGGAAGAGGATTATTTTTCCTGTTTTTATTTTTTTTTTAATGTTGGGAGATATGGATAATGGTGCTGGATTAAGACTTAAGGAAGCGCTTGAAATTAATTATTCCTGGGCTAAACCATGCTGCTTGCAGGGGGATTCAAGTTAATTGCATTCTTTGCATGCAGGGCTATATCTTTCAATTGCTTACTACACACAGATACTGACCATCTTTACTATCACACTGTTATTTAGACTTGGGTTGGGAAACATCACCTCAACTCTAATACTGTTTGCAACAGATGAAACATGACTCCCCTGCAATAAACATGGTTTAGCCAAGGAGTAACTAATTTCAAGCCCTTAAGTCTGGATCCAGCCCAATACCTCGTCTAAGAATTGATCACATGACCTAAGCAAAATAACTCTGCTTTAAGCATCTGCTACTGTGCACACCTTCCTGATAGTCACACCTGTGAAAGAAGCAACTGCATTAATGACAGTAGAGTTGTGATACTTGGTCATCAATCAGTTCATTAAGAAGTTTGCAGAATAGCAGTGGGATAACAAATAAGGTTGAGGAGGTGCCCAGTATTTGATTACTTGTTACCTACATCCTGTGTGATTATAACCCAGTTGTTTGTTTTTTCCCAAAGTTACAGGAGTAAAGTCATGCACATTTTAAAAGCTTCTAATTCCATTGGAAATACTACCTGAGCTGCCAAAACTCAAAAATATTTTATATTGCATAGGAATAACAACACCGCCTCCAGAGAGATGGGCACCACGTACCTCATGTACTGCGCTGGAGGCTGAGTGAAGTTTTGATGGCGCGCGCCGTGCTCGGCCACACCTTCTTGCGTTCCACGCCTCGCTTTCTAATAAGCCTAGTCTTATTTAGTAGATGCGAGATGCTTCCTGTTTGCGTTCCAGGCCTCTATAGGATGAGCGGTTGACAAGATTGGTTGACGTGTGGCGGGACACAAGGTTGTGAGCTCTATACTCTGGAGAGTAGTTCTTCTCCTCCTCATACCTTATACACTGATCACCATCAGGGGATGAGTAAATCAAAGGATGCTGCGGGTAAGTGGATAACAACCGCCTAATATGGTTGGGCTCCTCTGTAGCATTAGTGCAGCTGCAGTGGTCGTTTGGCTTTTACAGACCCTCCAACATGACCCATTCCGTTAGGTACAATTGAATCCGCTCCTGAGCTTCAAACTGTCACTTACTTGGTTTAAATGAGTTAACTGATGGTTAAAAAAATGATTTGCCTCTTCTACAATGCTGGTTAACATAGCAACTGACAGTTGGAAACTAAGGAGCAGAGCATTTTATACCTAATGGAATGGGTCGTGCGGGAGGGTATGCTTTTACTGTGATGCAGACCTCGCTGTCCTAACTCTTTAAACGCTTTTATAGCCTTTTTCTATCATATGTAACAAGATATGATCACTACTGAAAACATTGTTATGTTATAAAACTAAATAAAAGTTACATTGATGGAGGTAAGCTATTTAGCTATAGTAACTAATTTCATGAGCCAGCAGATGGTTTGTGTTTTATTATTAATTTAAATAACCTTTTAAAATCCACAGCCAGCAGTATTATTCTGAAATATCTGAATGACCAGAATAGACCATATAGCGTACAGGATGTATTCAGTAACCTGCAGCGAGAGCATGGGCTGGGCAAAACGGTGAGTTGTTTATATTGTTATTATATTGGATTTATGATGAAGGACAAGTAAGAAACCTATAGAGCTAGTATATATGTGTGTGTGTGTGTGTGTGTGTGTGTGTGTGTGTGTGTGTATATATATATATACACACACACACACATACACACCTGGCACTCTTGCAATTACCCAGTAACAGACCATAACATTCTATCTTTAAAATAAAAGTCAGAGAATCAGTTACTTACATCTGCAGATATGCTAAGCCACCAGCCACTTACAAGGCTTCTCTGTCTGGTGGTCCTAACTCTAAACCTATTAGAGTCCCAACTTTGGGTCATATATCATGTATTTTTAAATTGAGAGCTCACCCCTGGCAGAAGTCTCCAAGTCCTGTCTGTGATGGTATATATGGTGTGCTGTTTTGGAGACTTGGGGACCTCTGCCAGGGATGAGCTCTGTTTAAAAATACATGTGGGAGTGCCCTGTTCTCCTATGTGCGGAAATTGGTATTGCAAATTGATGAGATTTTGTGATCATGGACCAGATCCAGAGTTTAAAATTAAGTGGGAAAAAAGGTAGAACTTAACTCCTGGGTAAAACCATGTTTTAAAAACAAAGGAGGCAAATAAACAGTATTACAGAGTTGAGCGGTGATGTTTCCTATTCACTATTTGTGTAGAATAAGCTAATTATTCACACTGCATACAAAGAATAAAATTAATCTCAATCTTTAACTCAACATGGTTATGCCTTGATGTAAAGTTCCACCAGTTTTACTCTTCTGCATCCAGTTCTATGCGTATAAGTAGAGCCTTCATTTAATGACTGGTGTATTATATAGATAGAGAGAGAGATTCAGATATATATATGCATATGGATAGATATATACATTTTAGCAATACTTAGTTTATAGGAACATTTATGCTCATATCCTTGACTTTCTATTCTTAGGCTGTTAATAAAGCGATGGAGCTGCTTGCTCAGCAGGGAAAAATCAAGGAAAAGGTATATGGTAAACAGAAAATCTACTTTGCAGATCAGGTGAGTGAGATATTCTTGTGCTGCTTCCCTCAGAAGGGACAAAGCAAGATCTAATTCTTGTGATT
The DNA here is from genome assembly GCA_011038615.1 of Limnodynastes dumerilii. Taxonomy (NCBI): domain Eukaryota; kingdom Metazoa; phylum Chordata; class Amphibia; order Anura; family Limnodynastidae; genus Limnodynastes; species Limnodynastes dumerilii. The sequence goes on from WWET01001234.1 coordinate 233,126, forward strand.
GTTGCATGAATTAGGAGCAGTTTCCAAGTGTGAGTGACTCTGAGATGAGGAGTCTGGATGTTCAGATCTCAGAACTTACAAGTAAGGTACAGAATGCCCAGCAGAGCTGCCGACAGCTTGAGTCAGGTTTGTGCATTATTGCAGTTTATGTGTGATGATGTCTTACAGGCTTCAGTAATATGGGCCAAAGTATTGTTGCTCACAAGAAGTTAACAAATGTCTATTGTTTAGTTTAGACCACTATACCATGGTCTCCCAACCTTGGGCTTGATCCAGAATGATTAATAAATTCTGTACGTAGCCTCTGCGACAGAGACTGACATACAGAATTTCTGATGCACAATATTGCATGCAGGATCCCCCTACGTGCAGATAGTGGTACCTTACCATGGATCCTAAATGAAATATTCTGCACACAACTCTGCGTTCAGAATATAGGATCATACGTAAGGGCTAAACCCAGTCCTTACTATACGAGTTAAATGGCTTACACGTACATATGATGGGTGCTCCGGCACCCCTTGTGATCTCTTCATGGAGCGTAGCATCGGCAACCGCATTCCATATCAGAAGTATAGGTACTGGGTGTACGCAGTACCTATACAGAGCTGACTTGCGTACAAGTAAGTCAACTGTCTTTATTAGTTCTAGATCCGGTCCTTTGTTCTGATGTGTATACTAAAAATGAGGGAATTCTTTCAACTGATAGCTTTGGTCTTTTTATGTGTATACCCAGACATCACATTAACATGTGTACAGGTGTCTATAACACTGCAGAAAGCATGTTTACTCTTTAGGTTCAGCCTAATGCACAAATGCATGGATCTTGCATCAGCTTACGATTATTTCTCCTGCAGACATAGCCCAAGACTTCAGCCTACTAGTCCTGTGCACGTGGTTAACCTGTCTATCATTTGTTCTAAACAGGCAACTGTTATGTGTATCTTTTATCAACTTTGCAGAATTGAAAGAACTGAACAGCTCTATGACCACAGAAGATATGCTGAAAGAAATTAAGGAGTTAAAGGAAGAATGTAGTAGACATCAAGACAAGCTGCAAAAGTTGAAATCCGCAACTAACCATGTCACACCGGAAGAGAAGGAGAAGGTATAAGATCTGTTTGGGATCGTGAATTCTGTGGCTTAAAAGCATGGAAGTGGTATCCCTAATTACACAGGACTGTCCGTATGAACCAGATCCTGATTGTGAAAAAAAGAGGAAATCAGGTGGAAAGTTACACCTGGACACAACCATGTTGAATTTTAGAGTCCTTTTTTATGCAGGAATTCTTTGCTTACTGTACTCTTTTAGGTACTTGCATAACCTGCTTTGGCTAAACTGTGTTCATCCCACTCCTAGGTTTATAGTGAACGCAAGCAATTATGTAAAGAATGGAGGAAAAGGAAAAGAATGGTGAGTTAGTAGCACACTGACTATATTTACCATATTAGCAGTTTTTCTGTAAGATCAAGTAGTAGTAACGCTGGATTTGATTCTGGCCTCTGCTGTGTTTGGAACTCCAAGCACCGTGGATATTGGAAACCAGACCCCTGCTGTATTTTACCTCCTGTGGCAGCAACGGAAGGTAATTCTGCTTGCTAGTACACTGTTAAGAGCTCAGAACTTTACCTTAAATTTACATGCTGTCCTCCGCAGTGATGGAAAGGTCTTCCTGTGCGGAAGTCTGGATCCTGAGGGCTCAGATCTGTGTTGGGAGTTTTATGTGTAGTTACAAGTATTTTCCACACTCTGAAAGCTGCCACATTTCTTAAGTCTGGTTCAGTCCACTGTTATGTGAGACAAGAAACACAGTAATATCAAACTCTGCATTGTCCTTTTACTGAGCCACACGAAATCCCACCAATGTTCTGTACTTCACACATGCGCATAGTTATGACTAGGATTTTCAGTGTTTGATACGAGTGGTTACAAATCAGTACACGCCAGCAGCACTCTGGCCGCTGATGTAAGAATCCACATGTACATTTATTTATTTTAATGTTTCACCAGGCAACAGACATTTTTGATGCTGTTCTTGAAGGTTACCCCAAAAGCAAGAAACATTTCTTTGTAAGTAAAACGTTTTTTTTTGGGTTGGCGGGGGAGTACCAGTTACCCACTATGGAATCACGTCATGTACCACCTTACATATCCTGTAGATACATGCCCACAACCTACTTATATAGTTTTGTGTTTTTTTGGGGGGCCATTTTAATGTATTTTTGCAGTGATTTGTATGTACAAATCAATAGCAGAGAATTCCTGGTATAGACTATAAATGCATTAATTCAAGTGTTTCGTTAGTTGGCTGTTATGCCATGCCCAACAAGAGTCAGATGGATTTAGCTGACAGAAAAGTTTAAGGTGCAAGTCTGTAATAATATGGCTACATTAACTTAAGATATAACAGACCTAAGACAATATAGGATAACTTGGATGACCAGTGGTTTCCAAACCTGTTCTCAAGGCTCCCCAACAGTACATGTTTTCCAGATCTCCTTGCTGGAGCACATTTGTGTTCATTATTGACTGTTTAAAAGATCAACAGGTGGTATAATTATATACCTTGTTCTGTAGGGAGATCTAGAAAACATGCACTGTTGGGGAGCCTTGAGGACTGGTTTGGAAACCTATGGTGTAGCTACACCTGACTGTAAAAATATAAACTATTAAAATAAAAATTATGAGTTAAAGCAAGTTATTATGCATTGTTTAAATGCCATGGACAACCAGGGGTAATCAATTATTTTTAATACAGCACATTTGTTAATTGTGACAAGCATATAACATATCGCTGGATCCGGGCTATATCGTTTTTCATGTGACTGGATCCACAAATAAAATATTATGATAAATCAGCAAGATCTGAGCTGAGCTATCAAGACATCTATGTATTACACTCTAACCTCTCCCCCTGGAATGTACCGTCTAGAGACAGCGAAGGCTTAGCCTAAGTTTTCTGAATCAAGGACCGGATCCAGAATTAAGAAATGTGGGTGTTTTCCACACTCTGGGCTGTATCCAGAGAACCATTTCCATAAAGGAACACCCATGACCCCTCTCTTGGCCGTGCTGTAGTTGACTTCCGCCTCCATTGACCACTTGAAACTTTCCGTGAGCAGTTGCGTGCGTATGTGTCCTCCATACGTGCGATTCATGTCAGTCACGCCCACATACCTTCATTTAAATGCCCCCCCCCACCCATTTTTATAAAATTTTTCACATGCGTATTTTTGCGTCACATATCCGGACGTATATACCCAAGTGCGATTCACAAGTTCGTCCGTGAGGCACTTACGAGCGTATAGTCTACAAATACTACATTTAAAAAGTTACTACGCATTCGCAGTTGAAACGTACTTAAAAATACGCACAGAACTCGCTGTGAAAACGGATCTCTGAATACGGCTCATTGGGCCTGATCCAGACCTCCGCTGGTGTGCGTAGCGTATTATCGGCAAACGTACCACCGATGCACTCCAATAGGCACTCCCCTTGCCCGTACCTAGTTTAGCATCTATACGCTCGGCAAACCCTACCCTAACTTTTGTGTTCGTTCCTGCGGCCGTCCGTGCGTTCATTGCGTATTAACGAAGCTTAGCACGCCCATACTGTACAATTTACATGGCTCCCCCGCCTACATTCCTTAACTCCAGCGTCCGTACTAACTTCGTAGTATAAACACACCCCTTCATCGGTATAAATGCAAAATATACGGACGCTCGAATTGCCGCTACGAAAACCAGTGTGTTACCACCCGAAGTTGTCACTAGGCGCATGCGCAGTGCGTTTTTTCTGCTGATCTTACGCTCACGATCAGCGTGTGTTGTTCTGGATCAGGCCCATTGAGACTTATTATTGGAAACCGATACTTAAAGTGAAAGGTCTGATTTCGCCCATTTCCAATAGCAAACCAGCAGTAGGCTGCGGTAGTTGTAGGAACGGACACCGGGGGGGAGAGAACGAGAGCGGTCTGCGGTACCGTTAGGGTTAGACTGCAGGAGATGTACGGTTAAGGTCAGGATTAGGGTTAGGCTGTGAGAGATGGAGGGTTAGGGTCGGCTTTAGGCTGTAATTGACTGCAAAGGATTTACAACAAAGTGAGAGTTTGATTTAGGATTGTTTAGTTTGTACCATTAGTTTTGGTCCCTTAAAAAGTTGGAGGCACATATAGAAACCGTAGTAATTCCTACACCGTTCACCTGATTTGGATGTAAATACCCTCAAATTAAAGCTGAAAGTCTGCGGTTAAAGCACATCTTGTTTCATTTCAAATCCATTGTGGTGGTGTATAGTGCTCAAAATATGAGAATTGTGTCGATGTCCCAATATTTATGTACCTGACTGTACCTTGTTCTGTAGGGAGATCTGGAAAAATATGCACTATTGGGGAGTCTTGAGGACAGGTTTGGAAACCTATTACTTAGACCTTCAGCTGTAGTGGTTTGACTCTTCAGAGTTATGTGATCCACAATGTCAAATATTTGGCAATATCTAGGACTGTTCCACAAGGCAGTTGTCAATTTTAAACAACTTTTTACTTTTATTTAGCTTCTGGAACAATGTAACTGTTCAGACTCTGTTTTGCTGTACGTTTCCCTGATGTAAATGTGTAAGAGGGTTGCATTAAAGCGTCAATGTTTTACATTAACTCTAAATGGCATTGCAGGAAGAAGTTGGGGTGGAAACAGATGAAGACTACAATGTGACCATACCAGATATTTGACGACGACATGTAATATCTGTGGGCCCTGCAACTTTTTTTTTGTGTTCTATATCAGCGATCTTGTATGAAGGTGTTTCTAAACTGCTTTGACCATACAGTAACTGACTATAATCTTTTGATGGTCATGGAAACTCTTGCCTTATTTTGAAGAGATCAGATTGTGCTGCAACAATGGATCTAGATGAACGCTGCTTCCTCAGTATCTCGTAAAAGCATATTGGGCCTGAAAGCCCAAAGTAAAGTATGTGCATTCCAGAATACAATACAGTAACAGCAAAGAAAAAAATCATAGGGAGTGTCCTAGATGTAGTAGTATGTATCCTATCTGATGCACAAAAGTTCATTTACAGAGCTTAAGCTACACCACCAGAGGAGGAGGGGACAGATAATGATTTTAAGTAGTTGCATTGTTCTTTTTGACTATTTGTTTTACATAGCATTTCCCACATTTGCGCTGGTGGCATGACCTCCAAGATTAGGAGGATCTAGCAGTAAGTAACAAGCCAATCTGAAATAACCCACAATGGACCAGATTCAGAGAAGAAAAATAAGAGAGGAAAGTTACACCTGGGAAAAACCATGTTGATTTTAGGGGGAGTCAAATTATTGTTATTCTTTGCATGCAGGCAGAATACTTTGCTTTTGCTTAATTTACACAGACACTGATCAGCTTCCGTTTTACACTATTATTTAAACTTATGCTGTTTGCAAAAGATAAAATTTGACTCCCCCTGAAATCAAGATGCCTTTGACCAGGAGTAACTTTCCTCTCTCATTTCTCTGAATCAGGGCCATTATCTCTATTTGAAACCAGTGTAAAGCTCCATGCTTGAAAAGTTCGGATGTCCAGTAATATAATGACACAGTTCGGAATATTGCTCAGCAAAGAAAACGTCAATTTATAAGTTTGTTGTGCCCACTATAACAATTTATAAACATCCTTTGATATTGGTTTTGTTTCATAATGGCTGCCACCACTGTAGGTAGATGGCCAATAGGGTTTCATTGTTTTATGCCTTTTTTGTTTTTTTGTTCAAAACCTTCAAGCACAAAAAATGACCACTGGGGAAATTGTGTAGTATGTACACACTGTCCAAACATTGAGCAGAGCTTCAGATTGCGCTGTGCCATCCTTACTGGTTTGGGACATCTGCGGTTAAATCTGATAACAGTAGCGGTAGGGTTACACAGCAGTCAGCGACCGTCGGTATTTCTTCTAACGGGATTTTTTGTGCCGGGAATATGACTACCACTGGAAATAAAGGTGGAAGGCTAGGGGAGCAGCAAAATGTAAAACTGGTACACACTAAAGCTATTATTGCTCCAAGCTCTGAACAGATTATCGTCCCACAGCTTTTCTGGGATGATAATTTAAATTAAAAAAAAAAAACCATTTGCACCACATTAGAGTGATTTTTGGTCCGATCCATGATAACTGTATGATCGGGTTAATAATCGCTTTAATGTGTGGCCAGCTTAAGTCATGTCATGCAATGAGAACACCCTGATCATCATTCTGATTATTACACATGCACTACTCCGTTATATTGGGGAATAGGACCAGTATGTAAAAGACAAAACAATACTATCCTGTTTAAATAAAAATTATATAAACACCAACTGACAATATGACTTTTTCATGTTTATTAACACTGAATAATTAGATTTCTTTTTTCATGTAGAAAAAAAAATTCCCCAGCAATAACCCTCTTTAAATCAAAAATACCCTTTATAAATCAGCGATAGAATATTACTACAGAAATAAATATAAAAAGAGCCAGCTTCTTAAAACATTTATCTATCCAGTAATATCAGCACAGAAGTAATCACCTGGTTTGCCGAACTTACCAACATTGTAATAAATAACAAAACTAAAGTCTTGAATAACAAAGTGGGACAGATTTCCAGCCGTGGAAGGTGCTATTATAGGTCACTGGAAAAAGAAATACTGCCACTGTCATATTCCTGATTAAACATATAAATGTATAGCTTGTATTATAGCAGTTACCAGAGATCAAAAGTGAAAATAAAACCACCTTCGCTACCTCTGTGTCTGCTTTGACACATCACCAATCAGAATACTCTGCTTCAGTGGTGATGAAACATACAAAATGCACTGTAATAATCACCGTATTGCATTTACTTATTGCAACAATTAGATACTGGCTTACAGGTACAAATCCGATCCGGAAGACAATTTATAGGCCAGTGTCACGTACGGCAAAGATAATTTGGTGGACACAAAAAAAATTATAATAATAAACCCAACCTTCACTGCACAAAAGAGAGTCATGAGCAACAGTTCTGGTCCTCAAATATAAAACAGGTCTGAATATTGGGTTTGAAGCCTACATGATTCTGCTATACAGAATGGGAAGGTGGAGAAGTTATGCGTTAAAACACCAAAAACTGTCTATTTGATATTCCAGTGTTATCAGTCTGAGCACACAATGTTCAGATTGCTTATTGAGCTTTTAGTAGGTCTCATACTGTATGTGTAAATATTTAATTTTCATGTTTGTACATTAATGCCACAATTCCATATTATGCTGTATAGTATCATAGATATTAAACGCTAAAGCAGCTGATATGTATTTTCACTTTATATTTAAGTTTTGTCTCCCAAAAATCTTATGCGTTCAGATTACTATTAGTAGAGCATTGTCACTTAGACTTTGGAAGAGAAAATCGTCACCTCATTGGGTAGTTAGATCGAGAAGCTTTACTTGATTTGTTGTCAGTGTCATTTTGGTTTGGTGTTAGAATAGCTACAGGGCTACAATAACCCAAAATGCTTAGCACGCAGATAATGACCCTTTATCTCTGGAACACTACAGTTCACAGTCAATTGATAACATCTTTCTGTGGGCAGATGAAATATGTCTTGTCTCAGTAGAGCGGCCTCTTGAGCTGGTGAAGGACGTTCTGTACAATGCCAAGAAGTGTCTGAAAAGAAAGGGAATTAAGTTACTAGCAAGTCACACATTATATTTACACATCTGAAAGTTATTCATTGGGTAGGAATATAGGTCCAGATTCACAGTTACGTAGTTCTCGACTTACGTACGTTGTTTTAAGAATTGAGCTACCACGCATGCGTAATAGCTCAATTCTAATAACAACTTACATAAGATGAAAACCATGTAACTGAATCCGGACTTTTAATCATTATTACATAGCTACTAAAGAATTACATTTCCCAAGTCCTGGCTTTGGGAAATTCACATTGTCATGCCACCATGATCCATTGCAATAATATGACTCTGTTGCTGTCACGTCAGTGTAGACACCTAGGTGCTGATCCAGAGTTACAAGTAACTGCACAAAACGGTGCAAATCTGCATCTGGACAAATCATGTTTCAATGTGAAGGGTGCGAATGAATTACATTCTCTGCACGCTGAAAAAATACTACATCATTTTTCTTATTCCACACAAATATTGAAAAACTTTATTTATAAGGCGCCGCAAGATGTCTGCAGCACCGTACATAATAAATAAAAATACAGTACAGACATACAAGGTAGAGATGGACAGCATAATACATAATAAAATACAATATAAATATAAAAATATTACAAAAATACATTAAAGTGAAGAAAGCATAGAACACAAGGCAAAATGCGAGGTTTCAAGCTTGGTAGATCAGGGAGGAGGGGATTGGACGCAGTGAGAGGGAACCACCAGGTGGGGATGGGGTAAATGGGTTGCAGATAAGGACAAGAGGATATGAAGTGAGGGGGGAGTGGTGGAGGAGGGAACAACACCAGGATGGAGGGCCCTGCTCACATGAGCTAACACAGTAAGTGGGAGGGATGAACTTACAGAAGACATAAGGAGGGAGAAGGAAGTGGATTGCTGGTGTGAGCGGAGGAGAGGGGGAAGGAAGGGAAAAAAAAGGGATAGATGTAGTATGCACTGAGGATGTTAAGTGGAAGAGGGGTAGAAGATATAGAGTTGAGCTAAAAAACATCACATTTCAGCTCATTCTGTTTGAACGTTTTAAATTTGCTTCCCCTTCATTTCAGCATGGTTTTACCAAGGTGCAGATTTGCTCCTTTTTTTTTTTAAGCTGGCCACACACTAGAGCAATCACGCCCAGCAGGAGGTGGCCAATAAACTGAAAGATGTTCACACGGGGAATAGTCTTGATGTTGGCGACACAAACTGCTCTTGCTGGAAATGATAAACCATGTTGGGGAGGGAGGGGCTGCTGAGATTGACAGAAAGCATTTGCAGCTGATTGGCTGCACAGGCCTTCCATCACAGGCCGACTGAGAAACTCCAGCCAATGTGCGGCACCTCTACTTCCTGGCCAGAATTTCCTCGACTGCCTGAGTGTAATTACCAGCAAGTAAAGCAGTAATAGAGTAATGCAAATCCTGCCTCTCTTGCAGTATGCAGAGTACTGTTATAATCGGAGTTGCTTACACACTACACAATATCATTCCCTCTTGACGATAATCATTTAGGAATCCTGACTGATCAGATTATAGGCCCAGAGACTTTTGGGGACAATAATCTGAGGTTTCACAAATTCATTTGCATCACACACTTGAGTGATTTTTGGTCCAATCCACGATAATTGTACGATTGGGTCAATAATCGCTCTAATGTGTGGCCAGCTTTACTTTCAACTCTGAAACAACCCCCAAGTGAACTGACTACAGTCCGGATTCACAGTTACGTAGTTTTCATCATCCGTACGTTCTTTTAAGAATTGAGCTATTACGCATGTGTAGTATCTTATTTACCCTATCTACGTAACATTTGGGTATGCAGATTGCATAAGTGCAGTCTAAAAACCATGCTTACGCAATCTATGCACAGAAATGGTACGTAGATAGTGTAAACAAGATACTATGCATGCGCAGTAGCTCAATTCTTAAAACAACGTACGTAAGATAAAAACTACGTAACTGTGAATCCAGACCTGTAAGAGGAAGGAAATGGAGGTTGTGAGAAGTAAATGCTTCCAGGATTCTGTATGGAACTTTATTCTTTTACCGTCATGTTGTAATAAAAGCATTGGTTGTGTGTAGTGTTATCGGTGTTAAGATCAGCTACAGGTTTTTGTTGATCTGGGTTAAGGAAAAATGTGTGTCCTGAATTTTTAAATTCAATGTTTTTCTGCTATCTGTCTTTGCTTCAACAACTGTATCTTTAGACGTACCTTATACAGTCTAATTAGGTTAAAGACAACAGTCTGATGTTTACTTGCAGGTGTGTGCTGTATCAGTACAGTGTAAATGAAAGTAAGACACATACCTGAGGCTTACAGTGTTCCTCTATCCAGCTGAAGACACATGCAGACAACTCCTGAAAACTGTTCACTGAGATGGAAGCGTTGAAGGTCTGAAACAGAGAGTCCATGATGCCCTCAAACACGCTGAACTTCACCTGGTCAGGCACTTGGTCAGTCCCTTCTTGTGGGTTATTCTGATGAGCTTTAACAATCTGTTCATAATTTCTGCAAGAAGAAAAAGGCAAAATGCGTTGATTACACGAATACAAAAAGGATACAAGTTTCAGGATAATATTACATTACTACATCGTCCATGATAGGGACAGTGGGCCGGATCCAGACCTACGCTCGGGTTACATTTCAACGCGTAGCGTATTTACGTATGTACGTATCTTTGCCGTTTTACGCTTTCCAAACCCTACCTTAAGTTTTCCAAGCTGCTGTCGGCCATATACGCGCCTTTAGCACGCCCATACTGTACAATTTACATGCCTCACCCCGCCTCCGAAGCGTAATTACGGGTGTCGTATGTCTGGCACGCCCCTTTGTAGTTACGTTGTTGATCGTAGGCTCGTAAGTACGTTCAGAGTTTCAGGTCGTAACATCTGCCGCGCACATGCGCAGAACATGCAAAACAGCGTTTTTACGACTCTGGCCAGCGTAAATACACTAGCGGTCATAGCTCTGGATCAGGCCCGATGATGCTTGAGAGTGTGCCTTGCTGTTTTTATACTGTCGGCTGAACCCTACCCTAACTTTTCCCGATACGCAAAGAATACGGACGCCTGAATCGCCGCTACGAAAAGGTCTTTGGTACGACCGGAAGTTGTCACTCTGCACATGCGCAGTGCGTTTTTTCTGCCGATTTTACGCTTACGACCAGCGTACGATCGCTTGCGAGCGTAGGTCTGGATCAGGCCCTATGTGTTTTATATTTAGTAACTGTAGGTCACATTAGCTGCACCCAAGCTCTGCTATAAATAAGGAGGAAGGGTGCGCTGAGCATCACACTGCCCCAGGCATGTTCAGGAACCAGTCCTTTGCCTTTCCTGAAGAATGTGTAAGGCTGCTCTGCTGCCAAATAGTCACCTGACAGTATGGAAGTGCTTCCAAAATTAACCATTACAAAATCTAACACAATGATTAACTTTTATTCCAATCACATATATATATTTCCATAATCAGCTGAGAACGTAAACACTCTACAGTGAAAAGACCACTTTCTTTAAGCACAAAACTCACGATTTCATAATCTTCAAGGCCATGACCTCTTTACGCAGGGTGGAAACTTCCTCCTCCTGCTTTTTCTTCTCCTTGTGCAGGAACTGGATATAATCTATGGCTGCGAGAAGGATTTATAGCAGTCATGTCAGACAAATGTTTTACCTTCACACAACACTGTCAATTTGGTCAGATAGTGTTCAATTGCTGAATAGCTCAGGCTCGAATCCTATTCAACCCATATACTGTAAAGCTAGGGTAATGTTGACAAGATGCATTATAGTCACACATTACAAATGACTTAATTCCCAATGAGCATGCTGATTCACGTATATAAGGGCAAGATCCGTGATTGTGTACTCTCATTACCCTCTGCTCAGAAAATCTATGACTATGCGCCACCCACAAAGTCCAGGAAGTAGATACAAGGGATCGTGTTCACAGATCTGTTTTCACGTGGAGTTGCGTGCATATTTTTAGGTACGTTTTAGCAGCGCATGGTAGTAACTTTATTTACATAAGTTACGTAGAATATACGCATGTCTGTGCTTCAGGCATGGACATGTGAATCACACTTGGGAACATACGTACAGAGGGTCGGGGATGAAATACGTACCTAAAATGTTACGTGAAAGAGGGTGGGGGAGGCATTTAAATGAGTCTATGAGGGTGCGGTTACATAGAATCGCACGTACAGCATACATATACACACGTAAGTACACACGTAAAGTTAGAGGTGGTCTATGGAGACGTAAATCTACGATTGCACGGCTGGGAGAGGGGAGTGTCATGAGTGTTGGTGGGTGTGGCCTTGCTACGTCCGTGCGTATAATTGCGTACTTTTAAAAAACGGATCTGTGAACATGGCCCAAAATCATCACACAGAAGGTCGGGACTGCATGCACGCTACACATTTGGAACAATATGATACAATATGATTCTAAAAATCAAATCAAACACGCGATTAGGCATGATCATTGGAGCACATACACTACTCAGATATTGGTAAAAACGCTCAGGCCACTGTACGTCAGACGAGTTCCGCAAGCCGCTCACAGAATTCGGCAGATCACACGTGTGCGCCAGATGTTACCATGTAGATACCCAGTCGTCAGGGCGGAGTATCTCCTCCACCCGCCTAAACTCGGAGGGGGGGGGGATTTAAATTTTACAGCACAGTAGGGGTTGGGTTTTACCTTCCCATACAGATCAGACAGAGAGACATAAAGCTGCCTTATGGCACCGTTACCCAGCTGAAGTCCACATAAGAGAGGGGTGTGATCTGAGAGTTCACTCCTCTCTTCTGTGCGGACTGCTAGAACTAAAGCGTGCAATTATCGCACAGAGGTCATGATCAGATCCTTGGTTATCATGTGAAATACATGTGTCGTATTCTCAGCTCAACTAATTTCTCTCTCCTCAGATGGATACAGGGCAGAAATTTCTACACAGGATATTTTCTGGATCTTATTATTAGTTTTCTTTCCTGTTTAGGTAAAGACTACAAAATCATTAAATTACATGGCTAAAACAGGATCTGTTCCAAGGTGCTGTAAAGACATATTTATACAGTCACAGCTTATAATGTCATCAGTTTTGTTACTCCATTTTAGTCCTTTTTAATAATTTCCTTCCTCTCGATTTTGCAATCATCCTTAGAATGTGTGTGTTAAACAATCATTAAATTTGAGCTTGAGCTTTTTGCAGTAACACGGAGACAGAATCTGTCTCTGGTTTTTACTGTTTAGTCTGGGACATCGATTTAATTAATTGCTTGTTTGACTAAATGTTTTTCTTTATTAATGAAGGGAAAACCATTACATGAAATAGCAGAAAAGGGCATTAGGTGTTGTATAAAACACTTTCATTTTTATTTTGTGTCTATTTGTTCTCACAAAGGGGTAGATCCAGCTTGTTACGTTTCATCGTGTAGCGTATTAACACTAGCGTATTTTCTAGGCACTCCCCTCGCTTGTACGTACTTTGGACATTTTATGCTTGCCTTAACTATCAAAGCGTAACTACTGATGTACGTAAAGGCTTCACACCCACACTGTACGATTTTAATGCCTCGTCCCGCCTCCAAAGCTTGATTAAGGGTGTCATGTGGCGGTCACTCCCCTTAGTTCGTAGTTACGCTGTTGATTAGTGGCTGGTAGGTACATTCAGAGTCGTAACATCTGCCGTGCGCATGCGCAGTAAATTCTAATGGGCGATTTTGCGTCAGCGGCTAGTGTAAAATCGCTCGCAGTTTAGGATCTGGGCCGAAGTCACAGCAGAGTATGACGGCCCGTTCCTGAGGATCCGTGCTTTGAAGTCTTTCCAACAGCGGGGCCACAAGTGTACCTTGCATACACTAGGTGGGAAAGGCCATGTTGTCATTCCTTGGGTTCAAGAGGAGTGGCCTCCACTTGCACGCTGGATACAGTGGTTATGCGGTATCAGATCTACGCTCCAGTGTTCAGCACAGTAGAAGAGGACAGGATCCGGTCCTTTCTCTTGGCTAATCAGCTGCTTTCCCTTATTTATTCTGAAAGGAAAGACATCTGCATGTGCTAACAAAGTGAATCGCTGCTACAAAGAGAACAGCAAGCTAAACATATAAGACTGAATACAGACTCCCGCACGCTTTCCGTACAGGCCGGAGTCTGTCTGTCTGTTCAACACAGGGAGGGGAGTGAACGCCCCATCACTCCCCTCTCTCATGCGAGCTTTATAGCAGCTTTCGCTGCCTTAAGCCTGCCTTGACTGAAGCGAGCGAATCAGCTGTTCGTACAACTACTGATCCGCACGAGTGTGGGAGCCCCCTCCCACACTGTACAATTATCATGCTTCTCCCCGCCCACTTTAGCAGGCAGAGGGGAAGCACAGCCCATTTCCTAGTTACTTAGGTAACATTAGCGTAACATCTGGAGGGTGCATGTGTGCAGAAGTGGCCTGACATACGCAAGTCTGGATCAGGCCCATAGTTGTCAATATTGACTCTAGGGCCCAGATTTACTAAGCTACGGGAAAAGTGTATATGTTGCCCATAGCAACCAATCACATTCTAGCATATATTTTCTAGAATGTAACAGGAAATTGAGAGCTATAATCTGATTGGCTTTTTTTTTGCCACATCTCCACTTTTCCTTTCCCACAGCTTAGTGAATCTAGCCCTAGGAGTAAAAGGACAGAGAAAAAGGAACCTTACTCTTCTGCAGGACCACTGCCTTGCTGAGCTTCTGTGCCCCTACAGCACAATCTTGCTGCTGGCAGGTAGGCACTATGGTCTGTAAATCATCATAGCCTTTCTGCAGAGGGAAAAAGTAGCATTTCATTAAAGGAAACATTTCCAATTCATGGTATCAGACATTTAACTGTAACTTTAATTGCCTTTAAATAAAAATACATAAATAAAGTAAGATTGATTTTTAGTTTTCATCTACAACATTCTAGAACTTTTTAAACATTTTTTTTGCAAAAAGAATTTACAGAAAGCAGCATAGTACAATATGCACGGATTGACAGGAGGCGCACACATGAAATGCCAAGCGAGGCCTCTGCTTATGGGAATATAAAGCCACATTGATTTTAAGAGTTTCACTTTAAATTAGACTACCAGAGGAGAATATCACTAGGTGCTTATGGACTGCTGACAATGTCCAGATGTAGTAACCGATAGCAACCAGATTTTCTTTAACATGCATTAGATTAATCAAAAGTTATCACTGTGGGGTTTTTCTGTTTGTGTTAAAATGACTGTACTATATCTGCCAACTATATCTACAGCTACAATTTTCCAGTCATTATACGATGCTTAGACGAGGTATTTATTATCCAAGAGCAGGTGTTCCCAGACAGATGACATTCAGATTAATGGGGCAGAATAACTGCCTGTCCCATTATTTGTCAGTGCTTCACAACGGAAGAACCAGGTTACTTACCAGAGTGGTGGGAATAAAGGTTAGTAAAGTAAGTAAGGCTTTGTTATAGTCCATTTATGCAAATATTTATGCATTTTTGTCGCATGGATGAATTCAGATAGAAGGAAACTATAAAACGGTAACTGACTGGTACAGGATGTTGTGACAGGGAAACACAGGGGACAAGCGTGAACGCATAGAGGTCTATAAACAGCCAAAGCTAAATCTTCCATCACACATATACAGATTATAATCAGACAAAACAAGCAGCCACTAGGCTGGCATGATGGGTATTTTAGTCAATGCCCAGTCTTGTATAAGTAAAGTGTACTGTATATTAGACTGTAGCTATAAAAGCAATCTGAATATAAGATTCTATATCGATTTGACTAATAGAAATGTTAATATGCTATTAGTCGGCTATAGAATGACAGATTCCTATATTCCCGGAAACTACTTACCTTAATAGCGTCTCTCCGTTTCTGCTCAGCCTGAGTGTGTGCCCGTCTGCGTCTGTCTTTGTAGGCATCCTTGATGCTCTCCTGTCGATAATCGCTATCCTCGTCATCTGAGGTTGGGGAACAATTATTGTCGATCATGCAGCTGGCTAAGGGGGTTGAGGGGGACATACACATAGATGCTATAGTCACCCTAATGTATATTAAATATATTTTTCCTATCCCTATGTATGAAGACAAACTGTAACAAGTGTGAAATATAGTGCTTTGTTCTGGCACAATAATGGTGAAGAGTCCATAGGGTAGATTTAAAATGAACAGTAAATTAAAGGCAGTTTCTATATAGTTATATAAACAATTGCCACAGATTTTTAAATAATAATGAAATAATGATTTAATGGAAGTAATCACTTATACTATAAGATTAAATCAATAAGCAGACAATTGATTAACTTGACTACCTATATTTGTTCTTATTCAACAGATTGTCTATACGTAATAAATTAATATTTCTTCATACACAAACATAGTAAACAATTACATTTGCAATCTTCTGAAATGATTGCCAGACAATGAACAGAGGTACTTACCTGTATTAGGAACAGAAGAGGCACTGGTTGAGCCAATGCTGTTTGCTCTGGATACTAAGCTTCCCTTTCGCTCCATGACATGGCCTAGAATTAAGACAATCATTTTTTATTTTTAGAATATTTGTCTCCAGTTGCATCATGATAATATCATGATACATAAATCATTTCAAAACAGCAAAACATTAATCCATATGCTTACCTGCTTCCGCAACATCACTGAATGATGAGTCAGACTGCTACAAATACAAAATTTATATAAGAAAAAGAAAATATTAGCATATACATATTTTAAAAAAAAGTCATTTCTTATGTTCAGTTAAGGTCATCATAAAAAATAATTGGAGCTCTCTAACACTGTATAATGATAAATTATATGACATTGGTAATGTGTAAATAATATACATATAACAGCAAATAACACCATCTAAAACCACACAATACACCAATTGTTTATCTTAGCATACATATGGGTTGAAGAAAAGAAAATGTAAATAAATACCAATCATGACTTTTTATTGTCATTCCTTTGTAAACATACCATACAAGGGCTCATAAACACTTATCATTTTTCAGGACCTTTAATAAAATGTATTAGACATGATGGAGAAACATAATAATGACATTAAAGTGACAATAACAGTGACTGGCTGGACAGCTGTGGTGAGACATACATGGAGAATGATGATGATCAAAATAATTATAACAAAACAATCTTTCCACTACTAAGCTGCTGACATGACAATAACAACAACAAGGCTGTGAAATGAGTGGCCGGCCCCGGGCTCTGTCTGGCCCCTGGTTGGCCCATCTCCCCCTAGGCCGGGCCTCCTCGTACCTCTCCTCTCTCTCAGGGCCTGGCAATCTAACCATCCCGGCTATGTGCTACACCGCCCTCCTTACTTTGTTCCATGGATCCTCGGGAGATGCAGCGCTCGCTGCTTCCGACATTGTGCTGAGGCCTCGGGGTGATCCGCCCTCTGCTGGGCGGAGAGTGCAGGAGAGGCCGATGAAGCAGAGGCCTGTCCCACAAAGCCTTCCACATTATCACTCTGTTATAGTCAGATAGAAATAGTCTATTCCTCACATGTAAATGTCAGCACGTTTATTTGTAGTATATCTGTAGTGTATGTCAGGACTCTATTGTATTCCTTATTATTCTGGAGATATTTCATTGTTCACAGGCTGCATTCTACAAATGCCATGAAGTAGAGTCCCAGTGCACAGTGGCATTTTACATGTACTAAACTAAAGCAAGATCTAATTTGCAACGCAGGCTAACGTACAGAATCACCTATCTCAAATACCAAACATAGGAGAACAGAACTCCCCCTGCTCTCCTACCTGCATATGGTTGATCCGTGCACAGGACCCCACTTTAAGTATTCCGTATGGAACCCAGTCCGGGCGGAATACTAGATCGTACATAAGGGCTAAACCCAGTCCTTTCTGTACAATGTAAATTCTTAAGCACACCCCACATGCGTATCACGTACGCCGCGTATCTCGTACATGAGGTGGGCACCCCGGCTCCACTTGCAAAAAATTAAATTCCGCATGGAATGCAGCCGCATGATGCTGTGTTCTTTAAACTGCACATACACAATACCACTTTACAGCTGACTTACTCACCTAGGGCTGGATCCGGACGCCTGAGGTCATTATCACTATCCTCGTAGCGGGGAGTGCACACCCCATGCACTCCCCGCTGTTGGTAGGAAATCTGGACACTTACGTATACTGCATACCTGATCATAACAAGGGCTTCACCCGCCCCAACCCTATTTTACATCTCCGCCATAATGACCATCGTATAATAGGGTTAACACCCCCTTTATTGTACCCACTGGCGTACGTAATTCTTTTACGTAGCTAACTGGTACAATATCGTAAGTAGGTTGTGTGCATGCGCAGAACCTACAGGACAGGGGAATTACGATCTTGCCAATCGTAATTCCCGTCGGACTTAGTTTAGGATCTGCCCCCTAGTGTGTAAGGTTAGAAATATTTATTGCATTTATATTTCTTTCTAATATTGGGTACACATTACATAAATTTCACATGATATTTTTAAAAGATTTTATTAATGACTGATACACTATACACAATGAAGCTTTGTCATTTTTTTTTTTTTTTTTACCATCTGTTCATCTGACAATATTTGATCAGTAAAATTGGAAGTTTTAAATGGTGGGATCAAACAATTTGATGTGCTTTGACATCTAATCATTTTGACAATTGCAACATACACATTAAACATATTATAATATGCATAGTGTTCATTTATTGATTATTTGGAAAGATAATTGTGTAAAAAAGATGTAGGGTCAGATCCAGAACCCTTTACACATCGGCACCAGATAGCAGACCGCTGTGCATCCTATGTTCTGTACGTGACTTTCAGACTCTACCTCTAAATTTACACATCAGGCTGGTGCATTAATGAGAATCGTACATATAGCTTTAACCAAGCCCTTGATGCTGTACGCTTGGCATCTTGTACCATTCAGCTGTCAGAAAGGCTGGATCCTGAGTCCAGATCAGTGCTGGAAATCTTCTGGGTGTGCATGCACTGTATTGAAATGCGGACATTGCCGCACACAGAGTGCAGAAAACTTCTTATATCTGGATCCAGACCATAGTGTTTACCCAGCTTTAGGTATAGCTCTCCTGTCATTATCCAGCAAGCCTCCAAGAGCTGCAGGGAGATCCTCTTTAATACTAGTGCACAGGAGTCGCAGAGAGAGAGGCTGTGCTATGCAGCACTGATGGTGTAGCACAGCCTCTCTCCCTCTTTCAGACCACATTTACGCAATCTACGTAAGAAAAAGATACGTAGATTACGTAAAAAAATTACTATGCAATCTCAGTAGTAAAAATCGCTAAACACCGGACGTCTATGTTATACGTCCGGTACTCTGAATACGGGCTTACAATCAAAATTACATTACAATGAAATAATGCATACACAGTTAAAGAACAATATAACTAAAATTCGTAAGATTGTCTCTTCTTTGATAGGGAAAAGTTACAGCTAATGTATATTCTCAGGTTTAACACCTCAAATTCAAGTTCTTTCTCCCTATTCTCTCTTGCTCGCCTCTATTGCCACTTTTCCCCGATCTGCTCCGATGTCACCTTCTTACTGACTGCACAGACACTCTTCTCAGTCTGCTAACCTCACTGCCACCAATACTTTCTTAAAGCTGCTCTTTCGCTCATCGCTACCGTCACTTTCCAAATTCTGGTCTGCTGTCAACTCCTCACCAAACACTT
Source organism: Limnodynastes dumerilii (assembly GCA_011038615.1). Lineage (NCBI taxonomy): Eukaryota > Metazoa > Chordata > Amphibia > Anura > Limnodynastidae > Limnodynastes > Limnodynastes dumerilii. The sequence continues at coordinate 252,544 of WWET01001234.1, forward strand.
CCGGTATTTTCTCTCACTACAACCGTCACTCTCAATATCTACCCTGCCATCACCTCTGCTCACTTCAGCCGCTGCTACCAACTGCCTCTCATCTGTTCCTCCTCACACATCACACTTCTTCAAGATCCTTCTAGGAGACCGCCCTCGCGCTACATGACCCATCCTCATCATCTGACTGTTGCCTAGCAACATCCCTAACGCCACCCTGTGCTCAAATCTGAGCACAAGCCCTATGCTATCTGCATAGTCTCACAACAGCGTGAGAGCAACACCATTGCAGCCAATTCCAAATGTGCACCCCACTCCCCACAACCCCCCAGGGGTACCACATGTGGAAACAATATCTGTACATCCAGCAATCAAATGCATATCTCAGGACTCTCGGAATGCTCAGTATTAAATGACAGCTGATTGCTGCATGCGTAGTCCACTATGAACAATGTAGGAAGTTTGTATAAAAGATGTTTAAAAATGTAGTGCTTGGAAAGTAAAAATATATGTTTGGAAATCAAATATTTTTTGCATGGAGATATGAAAAGTTGTATTTGTAAAGTGTCATATTTTATTACAAGATAATGCACTGTATATGCAGTATATCAATTATCACCTTTTCTTAAACTAAAACATGGACATTTTACATTTGAGTTTACCTCCCCCTAGTGGCCCTGCAATTGAATATTCCCAAGTTTTCTTTGGCCTCAAAACATATAAGCCATTTACTTTTATATGTATTTTGATATTTGACTTTCAAAGAGTCTAATATTATTGGGCTGGTTTCCGACTTAAGTCAGGGTTGCCGACTCTCCCGGAATATCCGGGAGACTCCCGAAATTTGGGCAGTTCTCCCGGTATCCCGGGAGAGCCAGCAAATCTCCCGCAAGCCCCACTAGCCAGCAATTATTTCTGTAATCCCTAGCGTTACTAGGGATGTGCGGGGCTTGATGATGTCATCAAGCCCCGTCCATCCGCCGGAAACGCTAGAAAATACAGGGGTGATTGACAAGGGGTGGGACTTAATGACACAATTTGCATAAATCACGTCATTAAGCCCCGCCCCTTGAAGAAATCAATGGCTTCCCTCTGGGATCTCCCGGAGGGAAGCTCTAAAAAGTCGACAACCCTGACTAAAGTGCACAGTCCGTGAGTTCTCAGACTCTGCTCACCTATATGTTGCATGGAGGAAATCAGTACACTCCCCCTGATCTCCTCCGTGTGGAAGGTAATTATGAGGACTGCATCCTACCTTAAGTATTAAGTCTTAGCTAAGCCCTTTCTGTACAATTTAAATACTTATCCATGATGAGTGACCAACCCACCCATGCTGACACTGAATTCCACACGGAACGCATTAGGCGGCTGCGTTCGTAAGTTGCTTGTCTTTATTAAGTTGTTAAGCCTAGATCCGGCCCTTTGTCTATAAAATTAGATTACAGTTTAATATATCCAATTCGGGGAAATATTTCCACATCTCTATCTTCTACTGCACAGTTATAATGCACTTTCAACACTAGAGGTCAGTGTGGCATTAAACTAACAACTGAATTTTGGGAAAAGTAATGGGGCTGTATTCACACATATACGTTTTAGCGGCGGATTGCGAGCGTATTTTTAGGAGTGGATTAATTGCGCATGTGTAGTAACTTTTTTCATGTAAATTACGTCATATTTATGCACGTAAGTACTTTAGGCACGAACTTGTGAATCGCACTTAGGGACATACGTAGGGATTGGCATGGTTTTTATCCATACGGTAGAAGTTACGTGAAAGTGGGTGGGGGGAAGCATTTAATTGGGCATTTGAGGGAGTGGTTAGATAAATACGCACGTATGTAAGTAACACGCACGTAAGTACACACACAGGGATAAGGGTGCCTTATGGAGGCGTAAGTCACCGAAAACATGTCCGGTGAGGGGCGTGTCATGGGTGTTGCCTTGCTACGTGTGTGCGTAAATACGTGCAAGTAGTAAATACGGATACGGTTTATGATGCCTACATTGATCTGTGTAGTGACTAAAAATATAAAAAATGTTCATTATTCAGTCTGCAGAATAAGATTTGGTGTCTGCAGCTTATTACATGCAGTTATTACCATATATTGTTATTTGCACAGTTTTATATTTTAATATTCAACAGAGAAGTTTATTTCAAGTGTAGAAAGTTTGTTAAAGTATGTTTTAATTTAAGCTATTTAACATATATATTACAACTGTCCTGATTAAGCTGCACTGGTTGGCTGTAAATTTGAGCCAAATGGCAGGAATACAGGACTGGCACTGAAAGGGAGATTAGCACTTTAGATGCCTCAGGCAGTGTGACAGGGCATAGCTATGTTTAATGAATGACATTGTAGCTATTGGTCAGAGCATGCCAGCAACATATGTCTCCTGAAAGACTGTGTCCACTAGGAGCAGTTGTGTGACAATACCTACACAGTTGGCTTATTGTTCATACACTTTTACTCCCCGCAATCCGCTTCTCTGAACATAGGGGCATATGTCCAACCGCTTTGCCAGTTCCCCTTTCTATTGCCTGATTTACACAAACTTATACACTTTCTGGTGAGTCGAGCCCTCTTACTCATCCAATCTGACTGTTACTACCCAGTCTTGTTTTATAATGATTGGTCAAAATTGTAAACCACTATTTTATATGGCCGACACTATATAAAACCTGTTCATAAATAAATTATGTTGATTATACACATGAAAACACTTTTATTTAGTTTGCCTAAAAAGCATGCTGGAGCAGCAATGTAATCATACCCGGAGGTGGTGCAGGGATTGTTCCTCAATGCTCCTGTCCTGTTCTGAGTTGTATGCCGGCTAAAAGAATTCTATGCAGCTTGTTACTGCTCATAATAAATCAGGGTTGCCGACTCTCCCAGAATATCCGGGAGACTCACAAAATTTGGACAGTTCTCCGGTATCCCGGGAGAGCCGGCAAATCTCCCGCAAGTCAAGACCCCCTAGTAAACGCTATTTTAATCCCTAGCTTCAGGGCCGCCATCAGGGGGGGAAAGCCGGGCCTAGTGTCCCGGTCCCGGATAGAGAGGAGGCCCGGGATAGCCCCAGGCCTCCTCTCTGTCCTGCCCAGGACACCAGGGCCGTAACTAGGGTGGTGCAAGCGGTGCCACTGCCCAGAGCATGAGGAGAGGGTGAGCGCAGTGACACTATCAGCTGATAAATCTCCTGCTGCTCCGCAGAGATTCTCGAAGATTTCCACAGTGCCTGACAGGTTGACCAATCAGGGAGTAGCTGAGATCATTGTGCTACTCCTTCTGCTAAAAAGTAAGTGCAGAGCTCTGCTAAAAAAGTGTGTGTGTGTGTGTGTGTGTGTGTGTGTAAGTATTGTGTGTGTGTGCATTGTGTGATATTATGCATGCATGGTGTGTATGTGTGTGATATTATGCATGGTGTGTGATATTATGCATGCATGGTGTTTGTGATATTATGCATGTATGGTGTGTGTGATATTATGCATTGTGTGATATTATGCATGCATAGTGTTTGTGATATTATGCATGTATGGTGTGTGTGATATTATTATACACAAAAGTGTCCAGATTTTACTACCTTGAGCTGGGAGTGCAGGGGACGTGCTCTCCCCGCTGCGCTATCATAAGTACTGACCTTGCACGCCTGTAAGGCGTGCGTAGGTCAGGATCTGGCCCATTGGGCCTGATTCAGACTTAAGGTCATTTTACGAACGCAAGCATACCTAAGTTACTCACTTTTAAGGATAATGCACACCCCTGGCACTCCCCTCTGATGTACGTAATTTAGCTGAGTTATGTGTTCAGAACCCTGCCTTAACTTTTCCTTGCTTATCTCTGGTCGTACGTATCGCCTTGACACGCGTAAGTGTCTATCTAGGCCATACTTTACAATTTAAATGAATCCTTCCGCCCACAGTGCATGTAATCGGCTTGTGTAGGGATGTCACATCCTAGCGTCCAGAGATACATGCGATCAGAGTCACAATGTGACTGCCACAGCCAATCACAGGGCAGCAGCCTCCATGTAAGGCAGGAGCAGCTGTCGCTCCCGATTATAGCGTTTTGCTGGGACCGTTTTTGCTCTCTCTCTCTTCCTATTCCTTGCCTTGACTTGCTTCTTTATTGATTGTTGAGTGCCCTGCCTTATTGTTCCCATTGTTCCTCTGTGTACCCATCTTACCTCGTTCCTTGCCTCTGTTCTGATTGCCTGCTGTTAGTGTGAGTGAGTGTTGGTTGCACTGTTTGTTTGGGTGTTTTGCTTTGACATTTTGGTATATTCTGCTTCCTTGCATTATTTAGTGTTCTTACCCGCACTCATAGGTTCAGTCATCGGGGACCGCGACCTGCCAGAGTTCTGCAGCTGAGCTTGTCCCCACTATTAGGGGCTCCAGGGAACACCAGGCCCATGCCCTGGTGTCTGTTTCCTAACACTCTGATAATGATTTGTTTTTATAAACTTTTGACCAGATCCAGGCTTTTTAGAAAGGGAGCTTTCTAAGTTACAGGATCATAAAACTTCAGCACAGGCCTGGCTTCAGACTTCCATACTGATTTGCATGGCAACTTGCTTCCAATAGCAGTGTGGGTGTGAGCACTAGTGTGATGAGAGAGTCTGAGCACTAGATGAGAGAGTCTGAGCACTAGTATGATGAGAGAATCTGAGCGCAGTGTGCTGAGAGAGTCTGGGCACAGTGTGATGAGAGAGTCTGGGCACAGTGTGCTGAGAGAGTCTGGGCACAGTGTAATGAGAGAGTCTGAGCACTAGATGAGAGAGTTTGAGCACTAGTATGATGAGAGAATCTGAGCACAGTGTGATGAGAGAGTCTGGGCACAGTGTGATGAGAGAGTCTGAGCACTAGATGAGAGACAAAGGGGTATATTGACTAGAAGTCTGGAGTGCTGCTTTATGAAAAAGAAGCAGCCGTTTTTACAAGCCTCTATAAGAAAAATACAAGATTCTATCTGATAGTAGTGCAAAATGAAAGAGGTTTGATATTCGGCGCTGGATGTCACTAGATGAGAGAGTCTGGGCACAGTGTGATGAGAGAGTCTGAGCACTAGATGAGAGAGTCTGGGCACAGTGTGATGAGAGAGTCTGAGCACTAGATGAGAGAGTTGGAGCACTAGTATTATGAGAGAGTCTGAGCACTAGATTAGAGAGTCTGTGCACAGTGTGATGAGAGAGTCTGGGCACTAGTGTGATGAGAGAGTCTGAGCACTAGTATGATGAGAGAGTCTGAGCACTATATGAGAGAGTCTGAGCACTAGTATGATGAGAGAATCTGGGCACAGTGTGATGAGAGAGTCTGAGCTCTAGTATGATGAGAGAGTCTGGGCACAGTGTGATGAGAGAGTCTGGGCACAGTGTGATGAGTGAGCCTCGGCACAGTGTGATAAGAGAGACTGGGCATAAGTGTGATGAGAGAGTCTGAGCACTAGATGAGAGAGTCTGAGCACTAGATGAGAGAGCTAGAGCACTAGTATTATGAGAAAGTCTGAGTACTAGATTAGAGAGTCTATGCGCAGTGTGATGAGAGAGTCTGGGCACTAGTGTGATGAGAGAGTCTGAGCACTAGATGATAGAGACTGGGCACAGTGTGATGAGAGAGTCTGGGCACAGTGTGATGAGAGAGTCTGAGCACAGTGTGATGAGAGAGTCTGAGTACTAGTATGATGAGAGTCTGAGCACTAGATGAGAGAGTCTGGGCACAGTGTGATGAGAGAGTCTGAGCACTAGATGAGAGAGCTTGAGCACTAGTATTATGAGAAAGTCTGAGCACTAGATTAGAGTCTGTGCACAGTGTGATGAGAGAGTCTGGGCACTAGTGTCATGAGAGAGTTTGAGCACTAGATGATAGAGTCTGGGCACAGTGTGATGAGAGAGTCTGGGCACAGTGTGATGAGAGAGTCTGAGCACAGTTTGATGAGAGAGTCTGAGTACTAGTATGATGAGAGTCTGAGCACTATATGAGAGAGTCTGGGCACAGTGTAATGAGAGAGTCTGAGCACTAGTATGATGAGAGAGTCTGAGCACTAGTATGATGAGAGAGTCTGAGCACTAGATGAGAGAGTCTGGGAACAGTGTGATGAGAGAGTCTGAGCACTAGTGTAATGAGAGAGTGTGAGAGTAACTTCATGGAGTTGTGAATGCAGTTCCAGTGTAAGTCTGGATTTGCTTCTTCGTTATTTCGCTGTCACGTTGTGTTTCCTGTGGCCTGAAATAGCTGCGCAGGATCACAGCTGCATAATCTGAGGACAGGGAGCGAGGCCAATTTTCCTCCATGTCCTGTTTTCAGCAGTAAAAGAACAAATTGTTTTGTGAACTAAGGGACGTAAATCATGTTTGCCTTGAACAGTTTAACCACTAGGAGATTATATAAATGACAATACTATATTTGGCAGTGGAATTTAATGCTAAATAAGACCCTGTACATAGTAGCACTTTGAAACTTTCTATAATGTTATCAGTTAAGATACTATAGAGTGCTCTGTGCTCTTATAAAGGTAATTTTACATAACAAGGGGGGTTACTAAAAAGGAGGTGAAAGAAACTTTTTAATGTTACAAATAAAAACCATTATTTAAATGCTTATCTTACATAAATGTGAGTAGATGGTACTTAGTGAATAGAGATGGATCCAGACCTTCCAGCACAGAACTGGGCTACACTATGCATCTATCTGTACGGTCACATTCTATTCCCAGTATAACAGGAATCTAAATGAGAGACCTGAAATAGTGCTTCTATTCCTCTCACCTGCATCATAATGCAGTATATATTGTCGAAGCCAAACCACACTGGTTAATCTGCACAAGTGCCAAGACTCCTGCTCTGTCTTGATGAAACCAGAGCAGCTTAACATTAAGGAGCATGTTATCCAACTTAATCTGGGTATTTCTGGATGTGAGCAGTGAAACGACTATAGAAAGTTTGCCTTTCTGTCACAGCCAGTTTGCCCTTTTACCTCAGGACGTTTGCTTGCACAATTGCTGTATAACTGTGAGACAGTGTAATGTCTGATGGCAATGCATCTGAACAGGGGAGTAGTGGTAACATTGCTACACTTTATGTTAAGAGCTCTAAAAATACAAAAGCTGAAAAGTAACAGAGGTAAAGATATCCGCTTATCGCTTGTAAAAGTAAACTCTTCACCTATTTTTGCCGAGCACTGGATAATAGCTGATGTGACCTTGCGTGTCACAAGTTGGTTTGTTTTTCCATATTACGTAGATTGGAGAGGATATATGATAGAGCGAGACGATAAATGTTATAGGAAGGTGTAAGTGCTGACAGCATTTGGTTTTCTTTCCATTTCTGCTTTTGGCCTGTAATTATTGATTGACTTTAACTTCTCTGCACGGATCATCGTGTGTACGGAACACTCTGACGTAGGGAAGTGCCTGACCCAATTGGCACAATTTAAATGCCTTCACCCAACCCACACTGCGTGCCCAGTTGCAGTCCCCGGTTAGATATTCTAATTTCCGAAATAGGGACATCTGAAAGTTCCTTTTCGGATGTCCCTATTTCGGATACTTCCCAGTTTAGAATTTTTTTTTTTTTTAGAATGAGTGAGTATGCTGATCGGCATAATCACACATTGTGATTCAGAAATACTGCCACCCACCGCCGCAATACCACCGCTAGCCCACCGCTAGCCCACCGCCACCGCAATACCGCTGCTGCCGGTGAGCAACTTCTCCAGGGTGCAGGGAAGGAAGGGTTAGGGTCAGGCTGTGGGAGACAAAGGGTTAGGGTCAGGCTGTAGGGAAGGGAAAATTAGGGTCAGGCTGAGGGAGATGGTGGGTTAGGGTAAGGCTGGCAGGAAGGGAGGGTTAGTGTCAGGCTGTGGGAGATGGAGGGTTAGGGTCAGGCTGCAGGGAAGGGAGAATTAGGGTAAGGCTGCAGGAGATGGTGGGTTAGGGTTAGGCTAGGATTAGGATAATGAGAGGGGAAGGTTAGGGTTAGAATTGGGGGAAGGATTGGGGTACTTTTTTTCCTTACCTTTTGGGGCAACGAAAGCTCGGTGCTCTGTGCATCAATTGCTATGCCTCATCGAAACATATGCAATCGAAATCCCAGCCAGTTCGAAACTGGCTGGGAGAGAAGTGGGGACCCACACCCCTGCACACCTACCCTGGACTGAGTGTTGTCACGCCCTGACGTTCGGAACTCTGAACATACAGAAACCAATTCCATATGTTCATATTTCTGCTGTGTAACATATGGCGCACACATGCGCAGTGCGCTCACAATGCCTCTTGCAGAAGTCAGCTATCATAATTAAGTCTATTATAAGATATTGTATTCTCACAGTGATATAAGGAAAATGATGTGAGAATACTCAAAAACCTAATGTTATCCTAATATCAAACTGCAGCTTTTTTGTGGGGATATGGGTTGATCATGCAGTGTAATGCAACTTGAGGCAACAATGTAGATCTACAGCCTTTGATAGTACTTGTGGGAGACGAGTCATTATCAAACCACTAGAAACCTCAGCCGTTTCTCCTCTCTGAGAAGACATAAACCGTTGGCTGTTATAACCAATGGCAGCTCAGTCTATTACTGATAATCAAATCTTTTAGACACACGCTCATGGGATCAAGGAAACATGCTCAGACTGACAGTTCTGCAATGTAAATCTATGATTCACTATCTGATATCATATTATCTGCTAATATTCTAGCCTGCTGTTGTAGGGTGAGACAGAACATAGTGGAAAGGTCAGCTAAGCATTCAAATTATTATATGTATAATATATCACACAGTCTTTGGAATGTATTCATGTAATTGCTCTCTAATTCCCTGATTATCATGCATACAACATTCAGGACCAGTGACAGGAGAGGACAAGGGGGAGAGCTGTGACGGGCCCCATTGATCAAAGGGATGCCTGCAATACACTATTGAGAAGGGATGGGGGCCCCCAAATACATAAGTGTACCAGGCCCCAAGATTTCTGTTGCCAGGCCTGACAACATTTATCACACATTTAGCGCAGGAAAGCAGTGACTTTTATAAGCTATACAAACCGATAACTGTCCATGTGGTGTTCCTCCAAATAACAGATTTACCAGCACTCCACCACTGTGTGTGTGTGACCAGTGTTATAAATGTACTGGCTTAACTAGACTCTTTGCTGATCTACATAAAAGCTCAGTTACTTGTTTAAATATAATTTAATTAATTGTAATTGTAATGAATGTCATACAACACCACCAGTTACTAGAGGTAAGAAAAGCTGCTTGAGTGCCAGCTGGCAGCACATCTTCCATGGTGCTTGATGAATTTGGGTGAGAGATATTTGTGGAAATTTGTGACACTGGGCTGGATCCATACCCTGGATTCACCTCTATGATATTGATTTCATTGTTGCTAACTTATGTGAATGAATATCAAGGAGATTGTGATAGCACGATCAAGGCTTTGCACCAAAGGGGTGTGTTCTCTGTTACCGAAGGGGAGTGTCCTCTGCATAGCTCCCCCTATGGGTGTGTCTAGTGCTACCAGGTAAAGTGTTTCTCAGTAAAAATGGAAGCGTCAGTAATTATTGAATGTTACATTGTCAGTGAATAAAAACGTTCATTATTTTGAATACTGTGAAAAGGAGATCCGCTGACTTCTCTGCCTTTATAGAAAAGTAGATGACACTGCAGCTGATTAACAAAAGACCAAAGTGAATTTTCATTTCTATCTCCATTATTGAAGTCATGTTGTCTTAGACGATTGCCAGTCTTTGATTACACCTTGACTAGATGAAAATGGCCGCCTCCATAGGCCTCAATGCAGCGAAACAGGACACAAAGGAGCTGATCCGTAGTTTTTGCAGGAAGAGCTGCACAAATAGAAAGTGGATGCAGTATACGTCTGATCCAGCCTTCATCCGCTAAAACACACAACTCAAGATAGAACGTAGTGAAAAAGGGCAGTTGCTGAAAACACTCAAACGGAGCTGTATGGACAGAGGCTGCAGGTTGGACTGCAGAAGCATTTAGCAGTTTCCATGTTTCAACTGGGATTTTTATTTACAGTCATCTAAAACCTACAATTTTGTATCCTTAGTTAAAAAAAATTCATTCAGCGTTCTTTACAGTATTATGTTGCTATTCAAGCATTTAAACAAATGTACTTTAGTGTAGTGTATGACCCGAACTTTGCTTAATTAAAGAAATCATTAATACATTTCTTCTTTCTTTCTTTTTTCCTTATGTAGGGCACGGTTTATATTACAAATAGGGCCATTTATTCATAGAAAATGTGATTTACTGTTACACCATCCCTGACATGGTGCAAGATTTTGGAGGAAGTGCAGGGACTGGATATTGCAATGATATTTGATATTTATGGAGTGTGTATGAGTTTTAATTCTGTTGCATGCAGGGAAAATCCTTTTGCACATAGGGCCTGATCCAGAACAACGATGTAGCGCTGAGCGTGCTAACGCTCAGCGTTACATCGCTGACTCCCCCCTGGCACTCCCCCTGTGCGGGCGTATGGCCCCTTCCTTACGCCAGGTGAACCTGCACACCTACCCTGGACTGAGTGTTGTCACGCCCTGACGTTCGGAACTCTGAACATACAGAAACCAATTCCATATGTTCATATTTCTGCTGTGTAACATATGGCGCACACATGCGCAGTGCGCTCACAATGCCTCTTGCAGAAGTCAGCTATCATAATTAAGTCTATTATAAGATATTGTATTCTCACAGTGATATAAGGAAAATGATGTGAGAATACTCAAAAACCTAATGTTATCCTAATATCAAACTGCAGCTTTTTTGTGGGGATATGGGTTGATCATGCAGTGTAATGCAACTTGAGGCAACAATGTAGATCTACAGCCTTTGATAGTACTTGTGGGAGACGAGTCATTATCAAACCACTAGAAACCTCAGCCGTTTCTCCTCTCTGAGAAGACATAAACCGTTGGCTGTTATAACCAATGGCAGCTCAGTCTATTACTGATAATCAAATCTTTTAGACACACGCTCATGGGATCAAGGAAACATGCTCAGACTGACAGTTCTGCAATGTAAATCTATGATTCACTATCTGATATCATATTATCTGCTAATATTCTAGCCTGCTGTTGTAGGGTGAGACAGAACATAGTGGAAAGGTCAGCTAAGCATTCAAATGATTATATGTATAATATATCACACAGTCTTTGGAATGTATTCATGTAATTGCTCTCTAATTCCCTGATTATCATGCATACAACATTCAGGACCAGTGACAGGAGAGTACAGCTACTACTATCAGGATAGAGCACATGCAGATAGTCATACCATCCCAAGCCTCTTACCCTATCCAATGGCTGGGTGTTTCTGGGTTACTGATTAGTCGTCCCAGAACACACCTCTCATTGCTGGCTCCAGACTTATCTGACTCACTCTGAGCAACTGAGAATCTCCAGGATTAGGTTACATAACCTGCCGTGTCCTCAGGCATGGAAACCATGCCAGATAACGTCTACTTCCCTATCACAGCAGTTAGTCTTTCTTGTATGCTTTGCAATGGGTGAGGGTTGGCAGTGAGAACGACCCTTTTGCGACAGGGCCCGTTTATTCTACCAGCCATTTCCAACGTCGCTCCGTAATCGATTGCTCCTACCCCACCGGAGTGAGGGAATCGACGATCCCCAGCAGCAACTGGTGAGTATTTCCCTAACCCCAGCCCTTCCTATAACCTAACCTTCCCCTTCTACGCTGGGTCCCCTCCCTGCAGCCTAACCCTAACACTCCCCTTCTACGTTCTATACTCTCTCAGCAGCCTAACCCTAAGACTCCCCCTGTACACTCCTGTACAGTGTGACGGGTCTTCCGTCAGGTGCTGCAGCAGGGTCCTGCGCCGGGTGTCAGAAAGCCAATGCATGGGTAAGTCGCAGAAAAATAAATTTGGCATCCTTCCCATTTATTATGAAAACTTTCTAATTAGGCAGATTTTTTAAATAGAGACAGATGAAAATGAGCTGTCGGCTGTCTGTATTTTGGAAATCTGAGTTTCACACCAGAGAATGGAACCCCTTTGAAACAATGGCGTAAATCAGCTGCACCTGTCTAGACACCCCTGATCAATTGGGTTTTTTTTTTTACATTTTTATTTGTTAGTTCCTGCAAAATTCTTCAGCGTCTGAAGCTAAAGAGCAGAGTTCATGCCTGTGTCACATCTACTGATTAAACATTCTTTGGATGGAGTACAAGGAACGGTTACACTCGTGGTGTGCTCTAGATTCCTGCCAGAACAAACTCCTCTCACACAGCAAGGCCAGAGCTTAATTACAATTCATGGCTGGATACAGATTTCACATTCTCTTAACTCCTGCAGGTTCTGCAGATTGCGGATGTTGCCTAGCTAGTAGCGGTAGTAGGTTGCATACAACGATTGCACAAGGTGATTGATTGCGGATGTTGCCTAGCTAGTAGCGGTAGTAGGTTGGGTACAACGATTGCACAAGGTGATTGATTGCGGATGTTGCCTAGCTAGTAGTGGTAGTAGGTTGTGTACAACGATTGCACAAGGTGATTGATTGCGGATGTTGCCTAGCTAGTAGCGGTAGTAGGTTGCGTACATCGATTGCACAAGGTGATTGATTGCGGATCTTGCCTAGCTAGTAGCGGTAGTAGGTTGGGTACAACGATTGCACAAAGTGGGATGGGGGAGGGATTTAAATTGCACTGTAGAGGATGGATTAAGTCCTTACATGCAATCCAGACTTCCAAGCCGTCCCCATTTCCCATTTAGCCTGGGGACGCCAGAGAATTCTTAGGGTAGGATCCTGCTGATGGAAACTCCTTATATGCACGAGGAGTGACCTCCACTCACCCGCACAAGAGATAGGACACAACAGGCATCCGGACACAGATCTCCAGGTGCTCCAGCAGCAGCGGTCTGTATCCAGACTATGATCCCTATAGAAGTGATGTAGTCCTATATGGAGAGTATATTATGTATGAAGTACCACAACTACATGGATAGGTTATAAAATCAGCCAAGAGTGAATGAACATGTATAATTCCCAGCTGAGGCATCACACACGGGTATAAAACAGACACCAGACTAACAATCTTGGTCACTAAGATCTGTATTCACAGTTGCGTAGCTCTTGTCATGCGTACATTGTTTTAAGAATTGAGCTACTATGCATGCGTAGTAGCTCAATTCTTAAAACATACGCAAGACAAAAACTACGCAACTGTGAATACGGACCTAAATTGTTAATTTAGCAAATAAAGGTTAAATAATCTGTACCATCAAAAGCAGGATTATTGGACATGTTACAAACACATTACAGACTTGTATGTTTTCAAAGTTTGCAAGACATACAAGAGCCGGATCCAGTGGTATGATGCACGGAGCATAGTACAGATGAGGGATAGCCACTACCTTTGCTCATACAAGATGATGACCTGACCCCGCTACTTTACGGCTTCTGCACAATCCACATCTGTGGACCGCACATCTACCCTGTAATGTTTACATACTACTCCCCTCACACTCCAAAACCACTCCTGTCGCAAACTGCCCTGCTGTCAGAACTGGTGAGAGGACAGAAATTAGGAATCTGATCCCTCCTGGCAATGCAGCACTCATGGTGCTTACCAAAGAGTGGGCAATTTGTCATCCTAGCAATCTGAAAGCAACATTTTCCCCAAATCTGAATCCTGTCCACTGATCACTGGCACCAGCCCAGCTGAGGCATTTTAGAGCCAATAATTTAGCGTTAACGGATGTTTAGAGTGCGGTCTAATAAGAGCATATATGAATGCTGCACATTTTCTGTGAAGTATAATTGTATCGCCTGGACATTTGATGTAAGTTTGGATAAGACAGAAAGGAGATGGTTAGTCCCACTTTCACATTATAGCTGCTTTAGCCCGGATTCACAACACCATAACTAATCCACATACGTCCTTAGTTTCCCGATACTGGCTACTACACATGCGTATTAACAATTTTACGATATATCTACGTATCTTGTTGCATAGATTGCGGTCTTTAAGACTGCATATTCGCAATCTACGCAACAAAACGATACGTAGAGTGCGTAAAATAGTTACTAGGCATGCATAGTAGCCAGTATCGGGAAATTAAGGACATATGTGGATTAGGTACGGTGTTGTGAATCCAGGCCTAGATGTAGCAAAATAAATAGAAGTTACAGGAAAATTTGGCAAGTAAGTAGACTTAGGTGTCCCTGCTATATCGGTTATTGGATCAAAACTAATTTTATATGGGTCAAAGGAAAAGTTAGCTAGGAATCAAAGCTTTTAAAAATGGTTACAAACACTGAATTTGCTTTGATAGTTAGTGGTTATGGCTCAATACCGTCTCACACCTGCTTTATGAAGGCCTCTTCCCAAAATCTTAGTCTTAATTTTTTAAACCTTAAAAAGGGGCCCACACAAGCTTTCTGCTCACTGTTCATAAAGCTTTATTTTCAAATTCAAAATGAAAACCATTAACATTGATGAAACTATAAAAAAAAAAAAAAGTTCACAAAAACATAATACAATATAAAAACAGGTCTCCAATTAAGCAACTAGAATACATTTTATTTTTAAATATAAAATCTGAATTGTCTAAAATGAAACACAGACCATGGTTTGAAAGGTGGACTTATCAGACATTCACAGTATAAAAAATGTTCCTGAAGTTGACAAAAAAAACTCAGGATTTTCCCACATTTATCATAAACGGCACAATATTAAATAGATCTTTGTTTTATAAATAAGTTACAGTTTAAGATAATTCAGCTTATATACATATAAATAAAGGAATGTTTGTGTGAAGTCTCATTGTGGTCCAACTTAGAGGTTTTGGATATGCCCAGTGTTCTGATCCACAGGACAGAGGATAGGGTTGAATCTGCTGTACATCACTGCACAGCTCGGAGTTTAGTGGTATGTAGTGGCTTGGCTGGTCGCCCATACATCCTAGCAGCTTGGTTTTCAAAGGCAGAGACCATCTTTTTAGCAACCTCATCAAAGAAGACTGTGGCCAACTGGGAGTGGAGGAAAGACTTGAATTCAAAGGACACCTGAGAAGTAATAGGAATTATAATTAACAGCAGGAAAATGGGCAGCCACCATACATGTACAGAGCACCATTGCACTTTAAACTGTATTTAGACTAAAAAAAATTAATAGATTATCACTAATAGAAATAAAAAATTATTTTCCCTACGAAGATCAAAGTATAAAATGAATAAGCCTAGCAATAGTGCTGCGTCTCTAACAAGCCTCCACTTATCATTTTAACTTACATAGAAATCAAGTGTGCAGGTGTCCGGCCTCCCAGATAGCCCTGGCCTGAACTTCCAGACGGTCTCAAGATGGCTGAAAAGCTTCCCATCGTTACAGACAGCCTAGGAGAAGGAAAATATAAGCAATAGTCAATACCAAGCGCTTACTTTTAGCAAAGTGTAGCAAATGTCACAAACATGCATTAAAAACTCAAAGTACAAACTGTATGTGGGTTGAATGAATAGTTCTAATTTATTGGGGAGTTAGTCTCAACTATGCTGCAGAATTGAAAGCCTCTGTTACACCAATCCTGCACCACTTAAGCGTTCTATGGTTAAATAGGTAAAGCTACGCAGAACATAGGGACAGAAAGTGTATGGCGTTGTTAACTATGGACCAGATTCTAACAGCAGAGGACTACTTTAGAGATGGAGCCATTCTCGTCACCAAGTCCCTGCTAAATATCCTCTTAATGAGTATCCCAAATTATTAGGACTTACCTGAATCTTATGCTGTGGTACTACAGTGATTTCAGACACATATCGCTCAGTAATGGGTGGAAAGCCCACTTCCAGCTCCGCACGAGTCACTCCATTGCGATGTGACAGGACTTTTGAACTCTTGCACCAAGGCACAAAAACCTTATAGTCTTCTACATTGGCAACAATGTCAAACATTTGGTCTATAGAATACCTAAAAGAAACAGAAGACAGTCATTAATATTAGAATGGAGAGCAAGTCCCTGCAGGTTTTAAATGGGGGGGGGGGTTGGGGGGAGTGTGTCCCAATAGGAATTTGACATCCCATACAAAGGCATGGGAGGGTCTATTGCTTACCCTAGCACTTTGGATTCTGTATAATCCATTCGCTTGCTGCCCAGGGTGGGTAATGCCAGGCTCAGGAAGGATCGTTTCTGCATATGAACTGGGGAAGTCAGAGGTAGTTGTGAACATTGTGAAGACAGAATCCCACAGGAACTCAAATGGCTGAAAAAAATAAATAAAATAAAAGACTTAACATTAAAACAAATACATACTTAGGAGTTATATATATAGGTATAGGTTGTTCTAAAAAAAAATGCATATTAGTAACTGATGGACACAGCTCAATTATAGAACCAGAATTTCCTCTTCTGAAATTTCTCAAGTGTCATTTAGTTTAAGTATCTGCAGCTAGTTTGACTTAGGACCTGTTTCTACAATACAACCTGTGATGCCACACTACCATCCCCCACAAGGTCATTAGCACAGAGATTATACATCTCTTCCATTCATAGGATTTTAATTTTTTTTTAAATAACCCAACACTTTTTTTTACTGAAAACAAAAAAAACAAAAAACAAAAAAAAAAAACTGACGCATGTACCGTATTGTTCAGCCAACCTTTCCCCTAGATCCCAAATCTACCAGACAGTCCCAGGAATTCCACAAACTACGCACCAGCATAGAATTCCAACAACCTACAGACTTCACAGTCTATGCACACGACTTTTCCCTGAGAAGGAGGCATTGTTCTCTTTTTGTATGACTCACCATGTCCTGATAGAGAAACGCACACCCCTTCCAGGAAACGTCTATTAACTTTATAGTACAAGAGAACATGAGCTACAGAGATACTGGATCACATGCCATTCTACAAACCAAGGCAGAAAGCTACCGCAATTCAAAGAGACACAGGGTCCATACCCCTCAACTGATCTACAAGCAATCAATCTATCTCACATAGGAAGTTAGAATGACAAGTTAAAGTAGAAATAATAGAATTAAAATATTAAGTTTGCAGTTCAAATAAGGTATCACCCACACATAGCAGGGCACATAGCAATTTGTCATAAAAGGTAGAGCATAACAAATGTAAAAAAAATATATAAACTAAAAAACTACAATTCAAAAGGGGATGTTTAACAAAAATTTAGCTATTGACATTGCTTAAAAAAAATCTTTACTGGAAGGAAGCCATGGTGGGAAGTGTGTAGAATTGTGGTCAGATTCCCCTGCGTTGGGCCTCTGAAGATCACGAGTTTAAAAAAAAATAAAAAAAAATTGCAAGGCTCCAAATCCCAAGACTCCTCACAATGCTGCCCCTCCCCCTCCTCAATACCTCAAGCCATTCTCCAGCAAGGACTCATTGAAATACTCCTTATCTGATAGTCTAAACAAAGGAAAGTTACTAATGAACAAACAGACCCCACACAGAACCCCTTTCATTACCACTTACTGACAAAAAAAAATGTGATTGGGCCATGGTTAGAGCATAGAACAAAAATTATCTGCAAATTACAGACACATCCAAGCTTGTTAGTGTATAGAATCAACTGAATGCCACTTGTAAAGCCAGAAGATATCAATTCCATGAATATATGCATCACATACTCGCAACACAAAACCCCCCCCCTTTGATTAAGAGGTGGGAAGAGGCTCAGAAAGGTAAGGGGCAACCAAATACTAGCCCATGCAGCCAGAAAACTGTTTAGTGCTAACTTTAATATTGCATTCTACAGAGTTAACTAGCATCAGATATATTCTTTTAAACAATGTAGAAGGATAGAAAAAAACCTAAAGCAAACACAAGTGGGGCTATACCTCATTTCTACAATTCAAGCTTTAAATGAACCATTAAGATATATAGGAGTATATACCATAATGGGGACAAGTGCAAAAGTACCTCAATACTTAAAGTACTTCAATTATTGATCACCAAATCTGTTATGTAAGAGTGAGACCATTTCTTAAATACGCTGAAAAGGATTTCCAACTCCTCATCCACCTATAAGCCATTAGGTACTCTCTGATCCAATTATGTCACTTAGTGGAAAGATATTGGCTATATATTACTATCAGTAGCAGAAAACGTTAAGAGGGATCAATGACGGTAGGCGCACACACAGGCAAATCCCTGGGAGCAGGGTTACCCCAATCACCCCAGCATCCGATACACATCACAACCACCCTGGTCTTACCGTGGAACTTGGTGCTGTTGGACTCTCCGCATCAGAGCATGGCTCGGCCGGCTCTCGGTATCTAGCAGGGCCCGCAGCAGAGCCGATGAGTTCCTCCCGCAGTGTCTGGCCATGGCTGGTAGTAATGTGCGCTGCAGGTCCTGTCTCTCCGCCCGGCTTCTGTACTAATGAGCCGGTTCCTGTTACGCGCCTTCTTACCTAACACGGGCAGAGAATGTGCGTGACGTCACGGGGCGGGGCGGTCACACGGGAACCGCCCTGAGGGCTCTATGCCAGTGTCTGATAGTAACCTGGGGCTTTCTCTTCCTGCTGGCCTGTGCTATAGTCAATGCTGTACTTGTATTATTCAAAGCTATCACACACTATATTCTTCTACACAAAATCTCAGCAATATACTACAAACTAATAACTTGTGGTACTTATAAATAATTTATAAAGTGGACTCCTTTGTTATTCAGTCATTTATTGCAGAGTGTGGAATGGACTGATTTGTGGGAACACCATCAAAATGGTCCAAAAACACTCCTACCCGTAATCAGACCATTTTGTCAATCCCAAATAATCTGACCGCTATTGGGGCGAACCTATTAGAATCAGTGCAGTCTGACGAGGGAATGCCCTGATTACTATGGGCTCCATTTTCACATGATAAAGCCCGTTTTTGTGTGAAAACGGGCTTTATCATATGAAAACGAAGAGTTAGCTATTTACAATGCTATTATCGCCATGGAAACCATGGCGACAATCGCATTAAACATTCTGGAACGCAGGCCCACTCTAACGAATGCAGGTCGGTATTTACTAAGTGTCAGCGCGGATTTTAACAGTCTTCGCCGACACGTTAAATAACGCCATCTGAAGGTGGCGTTAGGGTAAGTATTCCAGCAGTCTCCAAATATACCCCCCTTTTCCTCCCCCTAATAGCTGTCATTGGAGGGAGGAAGAGGGGGGTACATATCGGGAGACCATTGGAATACAGTTAAGTACAAAACACTTTAATCAAAGTAAAAAAAAAAATACATTAACTATTTCTAACTCATTTTTAACCAATAAACATATTTAATTAAAAAAACCACAAAAAAATAATGAACAAAGCTTTTAAACTTACCTGTCTGAGTGCACGTCTGTCTCTGATCCAGACGCATGCGCAGTGATTTTGCCTTTTGAGACTTCAAATTTTCAAAGTCCCAAAAGGCATCTACTGCGCATGTGCCGGGACTCCAGAGCTGAACGATGTCAGCGAAAGGCTCGCTGACCGTCGTGGGACCTCGCAGGAGGGGTAAACTCCGCGGTCCTGCTATGATCGATGTAGAAACAGTAGTTTTCCACTATGATCATAACCATGAAACCATGAAAACGGCCATTATCGCATAAAAATGAAGTGATCACAGTTTAGTAAATGATCAGTTTAGTAAATGAAGCCTTATGTGACCTCCACGGTGACCACTGCTTTATGTCAGTTGCTAGGGAGATCGCAATTGAAAGGGGTAAAAACCGAGAGCATAGCAAATCTAAACAAAAATCCAGACCCACCAGTACCCTATATTCCCACAGAACCTGCTGGATCCACACATTGAATTAGCATAAACACACTAAGGGCCAGATTTACTAAGCTGTGGGTGTGGAAAAGTGGAGATGTTGTCGATAGCAAAAAATCAGATTCTAGCTCTCACTTTCCTATTGCATACTAGAGAATGTCAGCTAGAATCTGATTGGTTGCTATGGGCAACATCTCCACTTTTCCAAACCCACATCTTAGTAAATCTGACCCCAGGATTCAAACTAAATGTAGATATTCACATAAACTACCCTTTTCCACACTAGATTCATATAAATGCTCCTAGATCTTTCTGGAACTACACTATGAGGCTGATTCAGAGTTTGGGAGTAAAAGGGCAAAACATGTGCAAATGCACAGCTCAGCTAAACCATTTTACAGTTAGGGGAGCTAATTGCTTTTAAATCTTTTTTTGTGCAGAAAAAAATACTTTGCTTTTGCACATAGAACGCATATACTGCATAGCTTTATGCTTCATCTATAAATTACAACTCAGTTAAAAAATTTTACCTCTCAATTGTAATTCTGGTCTTACAATGTAAATTTGCCATCCCTTGCAGTTCAGCATGGTATAGCTCAGGTCTACACTTAGTTCTCACCTAAACAAAAAGGTGTAAGTGCAACTCTGAATCAGGTCCTACAATATGATCTACAGTATTTCCTAAGAAACAACATTCATTACATCCAGGTGAATCCAGTTGATCAAGGTAATGAAAATGGAGAGTTTGCAGGTGATAAGAAAGATAAACAATGGCAGGTTATCATGGTAACAGAGATAACAACAGAAACAGGCTATGTGACTCTTACATTGCTAATTACATGAACTCTCTGCACTTATTGACAAAGGAGGGCTTAGCCATGTGATGATTGGACCTAATAAGCACATGAATAAAGGTAAACAAAAGAAATTTCCATTTCTAGATTCCTTAGGATAAAAAAACTGCATTTAAATTGATGTTAAAATAAATGTAAATCAAGGCTGTTGTTTGATAAAATACTGAGACACACTTATCTTTCAGTGCGTCACAATAGCCAGAAGACAAGTCCATTGATAAACAAAAGAGATGCTTGTTTTCTTTAAAAGGATCACAATAACAAAGGTTCAATGGCCATCTGCCACTAGTTTAGGGCGTCAACAATCACAAAGGTGCTCAAGTCTAAATAACAGTGTAAAATAAATCTGGTCAGTTGCTGTGTTCAATACGAAAATGTAAAGTATTCTCCCTGCATGCATAGAATAAAGTTAATTCGGCTCCCCTGAAATCAACATGGATTTGCCCAGGTGTAACTTTCCTCTATTATTTTCAAACTGAATCAGGGCCTCAGAGTTGTGCATGTGTGAGCATGAAAAGGTGAATCACTGTTTATTAAACATATATGATCATTTTACTATTGAAAATGACCTGCACCTAGGAGGGGGCCTTCAAACCGGTAACTTGCTTAGGGCCCCATAAAGTCTTAATCTGGCTATGGAGGGAATTGTCGGGCCACAATCTTGTACCGGAGCCCTTTTTGGTGGTACAGACTATTAAAAACGGTACTGTGCCTGCTGAATAGGTGCCCTTGGAGCGTATGCTAGACGCAGACACAGATGGATGGGCAATTTTCTGCTGCACTACCAAATGAAAAAGCACATAAGTGCAGTTATTAATCAGCCCCATTCACCAAGGTATCAGCTACCTCCACAGGCCTCCTGCTGAGATTGACAGGATACCCTTGCAGCCAATCTGTGCTGAGATCGTCAATCTCAACAGCCCTTCCTGCTTCTGCCAGGATTATTGGTCCCAGCAGAAGAGGTGAGTAGCTTCAATATCAGGACCTTTGCCTTGTGGAAAATGACGTACTTTGTAGTCATTAAGGCACCACAAAAGTCTGCAGTACTTAACAAAAGCAAGAGGGTATATACAATCATCACTATGAAAGCCTAAAATCTGGAGTGACAAGGAAATTGAAACACTATTAAACCAGAGTTGCAAACCAAAATTCTCCAGGTATTCTGGGAGAGCAGGCAAACCTTTAGCATGTCCCGCCTCACTGCCTGTCATTACAGCCGTAATAGCTCTGACCGCAGATAACCCTGTCCGTTTTTTAATTTTTTATTATATGTAATGAAAAAAATAACTCCATCCCCCTC
>WWET01001234.1:282981-297671 GCA_011038615.1 Limnodynastes dumerilii
ATGTCTGCCCTTTGTAATGTCCAGCCTCCATGTCTGCCCCTTGTAATGTCCAGCCTCCATGTCTGCCCCTTGTAATATCCAGCCTCCATGTCCGCCCCTTGTAATGTCCAGCCTCAATGTCTGCCCCTTTTAATGTCCAGCCTCCAATGTG
Organism: Limnodynastes dumerilii; assembly: GCA_011038615.1. Taxonomy (NCBI): domain Eukaryota; kingdom Metazoa; phylum Chordata; class Amphibia; order Anura; family Limnodynastidae; genus Limnodynastes; species Limnodynastes dumerilii. Next base: position 283,133 of record WWET01001234.1, read on the forward strand.
TGCCCCCAGTAATGTCCACCCCCATGTGTGCCCCTTGTAATGGCCAGTCTCTCTGCTGCTACCTCTCTCCATCTGTTTTGTGGTTACGTGGTGCTGTACTGGTAATACAGGACTCCTACGGGAGCCCTGTAGAACCAAATCTGTTTCTAGAACGGCAGTGACCACATAGGTTCAGTCCCGGCTATTCAAATTAACAGGATTGGTCCTACAGGGCTCCTGTAGGAGCTCTGTATTACCTGTACAGTACAGTGTAAAGCCCTGATGCATACACAGCGGAACAAGCTTTACAAAAAAAAGGAGCATGTAACTCCATATTGGGGACACTTCACATCCCTGTGGGAATGGCCCTCCTAATGCTGATGTTTCTGCCTTCAGTGTCTCACAAATAACTGGACAAATGTTTGGCCACTGTTGTGCATGTGCATCACATCTTTCTTTTAAGATTAGATCAGAGGGGATAGAAAGACAGAGCTGCATCACCAGGTCCCCTCAGAAATTTCCTTTGAGGTCTGGTTGTGCCTAGTTTTTACCTATGCATGATGCTATATGCTATGGGTGAAGCTATTCACAGAACACACCCCTATGATGGTACAAAATACACTCCTTTGGAGCAGTCCCTTGTCAGTGCTATTACAGTTTACATGATGTTTATTAGCAAAAGTTGGCAACCTTGATCTAACTGTGGAAGTCACAATTCACCCATGTGACAATAAATGGTTAATAAACTGTTTGGAGCACACATGATGCATATTTGATCCAAAAATCATGTGGACATAAGTATATAAATATATAGTTCTTGTTACATTTAATCATGTTGTAAATCTGTTTTTATGTTAGTTTGGTGATACAGATTCATTTAAAAAAAAATTCTGTTATTTATCATGTGACAGTAAAAAAAAAAGCATTTTTACAAATTTATTCCCTTCCGTGCCTGCTAATATGACCTGTTCTATGTCAGGAAACTGAACTTTGTTCGGATACTGAGCATTTGTCTGCAGTAGGCTGCTTCTGCCACATCCTCTTCTCAGTAGCCAATCCAGTGTAAAAGAAAAGCCACTACCTTTTTTTTTGGCTGATCCCATTTGTCAGTAATACTCTTACATCAAATATGATGTTGCAATGATCTGCCCTTACGTCAAACAGCCTGAGTTACAGCATTGCTTACACTGTCTCATGAGACAGTGTTTATTAAAAATGGCAGGACACAAAGTGCCTTTGTTTGGAGGTTAAATAAAAGACTAGTCTGCAGCTTGCAGCCTTTCTCTACAATTGTACGTGTTTGTGTTATATGACCCAATATAGGGACTCTCCTTGATTAGAGTTAGGACCACCTCAGCAGAATTGCCTTGAAAGTGTCTGGTGGCTTATCATATAATTGCAAATGTGAGTAACTAATAATTCAGAATTTTATTTTACAGATAGAATTGCAGGTTAGTTTCTGTTTAATGGCAGTGTTGCTGAGGCACTTTTCTTCTTTAAGTGCTTTTCATGCACCTGTATGTATTAACCTAGACTTGAGCAACCCCATTTTGTGTAACTTTGTTTGGAAGCATGCGTGGGGTCAGCAAATGACGGGATGTTGGTCTACAGAAGCTAATTTGGAGGGTTTAAGGGGGGCTTCTAGGTCTGTTTAGTTCACCATTTGAAAACACATAATCTACAGAAGTATCATAGGGATTCTCAGTGTTTAGAGTTAGAACCATTACAGCCTTGCAGCTTTGAAAGGACCATAACAAAGACATATAAATTAAAATTCTATGGAAGCTGAATTAATTTTGCACGAGGCCAGGAATTCATTGAGTTGTTGATTTATATATTTATGCATTTCTGAAAAATACAACATGCATTACTTGCCCACATTTTTGCACACAATATTAATAGACTTTAAGGCTTATAGTACAGCATAAACTGCAATATATAAGCAGATATCTGCATTGGAAAGAAAAAAGACTTGTGTAACAGCAAATATAAAGTTCACTGGTCAGATCAAGGTCCTTGGCACAAACCATTAATGGTTACAGCAGCTGTGAAAACATAGCACAGTCTAAATTCATCAGGGTGATAGAGAGCTTGATATATGAGATAATACTGCAGCTAATTTTAAAATATCATTTGTAAAATTAATTCAGTGATTCCTTCCAGTCATATAAGCAATCGAGAAGTGAATGAAATGGGATAGCCCCACAATTTTTATCCACACATAAAGTTAATCTCAAATTTGGTGCCAAATATTCTCCTAAAGGATAAGGCAGACTTTAAACTAAACCCATTTTTGGCCCCATTGACTGTGAAGTTGCTTAGGTTTTATACAATTATTTGCAATTTGCCTGCAAATTATTCGAGCACATTCATGCATCATTGATAATTAAATATTCTGACTAATGTATTTGGGTTATTTATAGAGCAAAAATCTGTATTATGCATTTGTGCGTTCAGTAAATAGTGTCCATACATATTTATCTGTCACATTTAGGGGTAGATCCAGAACTAAGTACGATAGTGTATTTACGCTAGCCGGAGACGTAAAAACTTTATTTTGCATGTACTGCGCATGCGCGTTGTAGATGTTATGACACGTAACTCTGAACGTACGTACCAGACTACTATCAGCAGCGTAACTATGAATGAAGGGGCGTGCCAGGCATACGACACCCGTAGTCATGCTTCAGAGGCGGGGTGAGGCATTTAAATCGTACAGTATGGCCGCGTTTAGGCGCAAATGTACGTGCAGCCATTACGGTCGACAGGAGTTAAGGTAGGGCTTGTAAAGCATTAAACGGCAAAACTACGTACGGCAGAGGGGAGTGCCTAGAGGAGTGCATAGTAAATACGCTACGCTAGGAAATGTAATGGAAACGTAGCTCTGGATCTGGCCCTTAGTCACTAACTGTTATGGGTAACACAACCAGGGCGCAGAGTCTAACTAGGGCCTGGTCTTCACTAGAGCCCCTGATGGTGGGGATTGTCTGGGCTGCAGATACCTAGCAGGTCGCAGCCCCCAGAGATGCCAAATGGGAGAAGAAACGAAAACGCAGTAGGAACCATCGGAAAGAAGAGACAAGGAGAGGCAGAACAGCGGGAGGAGAGATAGTAGAAGTGACTAGTCCTAATGACAGATTGGGGAGGAGACGAACTGGGGCACTCAGAAACAAACACACGGGGCGAAGAGAGTGAGAACTGGATGGAGGATACACAAAGGAGAGCAAGAGGGCGACACTGGGATTAACTGGGCAAGGAACAGGAACAATGAGGGCACTCAGAATATTACAATTGGCACAAGGCAAAAATACAAGACACTTTAAATACAGAGGAGCAAGTCACAGGCTGGAGAATCAGATGCTATAACTGACGCTGCCAGTTCATTTATAGGATCTGCTGTCCGGTGATTGGACAGCAGAAACCAGCCCACACAGCTTGATTGGCTGCCCTTAACCATGAGGGTGCTGATCAGAAAGAATAACAGCGGGCTCTGAGCACACATGGGAGGCTGCAGCGGTGCTCAGTCCCAGGATGACACGTGCCGTCAAAGGCACGCAGTGGGGAATAGGGCGGTGGATTGGTGGAGGCAGGTAAATTTATTGGAAAATGTGCAAGGGTGAGTTATACAATGACAGTTTAGATCAGGGGTCTAACTACATGGGGTACAATGGGTGGGACCAGAGGAGAGAAGGGTGTCTGTGACAGTCGCTCCTTCTGCACTGTAAGCCAGCTGTCAGAAGCTGACAGCGTAAAACAGCACTCAGCACTCCATGTATAAGTGCTCTTACAGCCTCTGACAGCTTCTATCAGGCAGTGGTGCCGCCCAGCTATACCCCCAGTCCCATCTAGGTCCACTAAGCCTTGCCCATCCAGATCCAGCCCCGCCTTCTTGCTATGGGGCCTGTATCTGTCACCTTCCACACCTGGTTTAGCTTCCTGATTGTGGACAGGGATGGTGTCAGGCACCAGATGTAATAGATGCAGTGCAAGGGTTGAACAAGGTAAATGTATCAGATAGAATAAGTACAACCTAGGGAACAGCTAAGAGTACAAGGCACACAAAGTGACAGAAGACAAGATAAATAGGGAAAGCTGAGGTAAAAGGCAAAAGCAGGATAGAACAGGTAAGGACAGGGCAGGTTAGCAAGGTAGGAACCAGACAAGGTAAGTCTAGGTAAAGACAAATATAGAACAGGAAGGAATAAACAAGGCAGGAAAGACAAGGTACAGGCAAGACAGACAACAAAGTCTCACAAAATCACAAGAGCAGAACACATGGTTTACACTATTACCTCTAAATAACTCTTTTGCATCAAGAGTCTTGCTTCTCTAGCCTCGCATGCGGGACTCATCCCGTGCCAATGCCTGCATCTGCTGTAAGTCTGACCTCCGTGTGTGGGAATCAGTCAGCTATGTTTTATGTGCGTATGTTTGGGTTCTAGGCAAGTGCAGTTTTTAAAATCATAATAACACGCACGTAGATTCCACACTTAAGTTTGAACACGGTCCATACTGATTAGTATCACTCAAACTCACCCGATGACACAAGTAAACCAAAGCATCGGCTGCCTAGATGACTGTTGCCATCAATGCTTTGTGAGCATCCTGGCTGCAATGCATCAGTCGTGATGACTCACAAGCAGCTACTAGTAAGGTAGCAGCTTGTAACACTTTGTTTCATTGGTGGGTGCTCTGTGATGATGCACTTGAGGCATTCATAACACTGGGTGATTAAAATCCGATTTTGATGTTTTAGATTAATTTGCAAACACTGACGTTCTATGCAGACATCCATGTGTCACTGCATAGACCCTAATGCGATCACCGCAGGCTCCATTATGCGTCCTGCGACAGGCTGTGCATTCCAGTGCGCTGTCCCTCCGGATGAGGATGAAGAAGCAGTGTTGCCAGTGGTCCTGAATACCCCCGGGCCGGTAAATTTGTAACACTTTTTATTATTTTTTGACTGTAAACAATTAGCGGTCTTTATAAATATAATTATATCCCCCCCTCTTCAGAATCATTGTTTAGAAAATTCTTGAGTTTGTTTTGCTGGCTTGTATTTATATTATAAAAATGAACTATATGGCATTATATTCCATAATGTCATATTGAGACAAATTAAACAATGCAAATTATAAATATCTAAATCATGTCATTAAAAGGGATCAATTTACAACCCAGCTGCAAAAACACATATTTTATAGCTCTGCCTATGTCATTGTTAGAATGTCTACATCTGGGATCATTTAATGATAATTGGCTACACTGGGAGAATCCTTTAGAAACCGTTCATCAGAGGTGGCTTTTGGGAGAATTTCTAATAGCTGATAAACTCCTCCCTTCCATAATACAGAATACAAATACCCTTTACTAATTAGTGCTAGTCTGAGATTTAAGTTGTTGCTGTTTTTTGTATTTTTATGTATATTGCTCTCTGCTTTGTTCAGTACATGAACAATGTAAAACACAACTAGTTGCTTTGTGAGTTTCTTTTGTGTAGAACGTAACTATCTATATGTATTGTCCGATTTCTCACTTATTCCGCTTTCACATCTCCAACTTTGAAAAACCTGGGTTTGATGACAAAAAAACACATATGACAGACAGGACATTCTGGAACTTGTGGTTCTCCAAGCGCTAGCATGCCCTGCCATCCTTGGGCATGCTGATGCTTGTAGCACTATAAGCATCAGCATGCCCTATACTTTGCAAGTCTTTTTTTTTTTAAGATCCGACACTACAAAAAGATTTGTTTACTGTTGCCATAGCAACAGTAGACAAATCTCACCAATCGGGAGTCAATATGAAGGACCCGGGTTGCAAAACAACCCTGGACCTTTCACATTACCACCCTTCCTGGGTAGGACCCGAGAAAACCCCTTCTTTTTTTCCCGGGTCGAAGTGCCAGGTCTTTTGACCCGGGTCGACTGGAAGTACCTCTTTCACATTACCACCAAATACCCGGGATTTTGCGGAGACCCGGGTTTTTGCAGAAAATCACGGGTATTTGGTGGTGATGTGAAAGGGGTTTTAGTGTAGTGCACCCATGTAAGATCAGCAAAAATAGACAATCTGGATCCAGCCATGTCAACAGGTGCCAAATGCCATTGCTTGCTGTATAGTGGGAAATCATAGTAACCTGCAAGCCCCGGCAATACAGATCAGTAAAGGTAAGAAGTTACATGGTCAGAAACAAATTTAGCCCAACTGGCAAGCAGCTGTTCTCTTCCATTTGTTTTGTTGGGCAGAGCCATTAATCAGTAACCAAGCTGCTCATTGCTTTTATCTCCTCTCCAATATTCCAAGAATCTTCATTATCTTTGCTTTTTTAGCTGACATTCTCTAGCATGTAATAGGAAAGTGAGAGCTTGAATATGATTGGTTGCTATGGGAACATCTCCACTTTTCCAAACCTGCAGCTTAGTAAATCTGGCCCTTAATGTCCATTTTTCCACAGACAGCTAAGAAACATTGAAATATATATGCGCATATGTCACACAAGACTCTGCAAACACCTTACTTTCTCCAGCACTCCAGCAATGTCACCCACGCCAGGCTTTTAATCTATGTTAAATGCTGTGTCTAAACTTTCACCCTTTCTGTGCAAAATGTTCCTGTAATGCTCCTTTACCCAGTGAGGCAAATTATACAAGTGTTTATCAGAGAGCCAGATAGCCATTAACTTTATGGCCAGCATTACCTCCTGCGTCATTTACCGTGCTTTTGTACTGTAGATTGTGAGGCCACCCCCCATTTGCTATTACTCAGCTTTACTTTATAACTGTGCTTGGACTGGGTCCAGACTTCTCTACAATAGGACAGCTTGCTTAAGTAAGCCTAATTGTAACAATTCCGTGCGCTAGGAGATCCGGACAACAGGGCAGCCAGTTAGCTCTGCTTCCTAAAGCTCCGCAGGATTGGCTGGGGGGGGGATGCGACCATTTGAATTTTACGTTGTGGGCTGGCTTTCTGATCCACAGAAGGTTGGTCTATGGCAGCTTAGCTACTGCAGAGCCCACCTGTGAGACAGGAGTGACATGGGAGCTTACTTGCCTCTTATGTGCTGACTATAAGACTTCTCCATATGTAGGGAACGTGTGCCGAGGTCTTGTTCCGGTTGGTGCAGCGGGTCTGCTGAGGCGTTTCTGAATGAATGACTGGGTAATTATGGCGATCAGCATGTTTATCCATTCATAATTTTTTTTTCTTTAAATAGCACTATTTTCAAAATAGAGACAGCTGAAAATGAGCTTTTTGCTGGCGCTATTTTGTAAAAAGCAGTCTCACAACGGTGACTGCATCCCTATAGCTCTGCACAAGAATGGACAGTATTTTCAGGGTACATATACATATTTATATAGCCTTATATAGTTATATCAGTAAAGGAAGTGTTCCTAAACTTATGATAGGCCAGGCTATGCACAAACCTGCAAACAGAGAGCAGACTGATTTCCACAGGTGTGCGCCTTGAAACTGTATATGAAGTGGAGAAATAAGACAGGTCCTAAATTATAGATTTTATAGTCATTTTTTATTTTGACCTGTCAGCGCCATCTTGTGGTTAGAAGTATGTCTGTCTTAACTACACACACAGGGCCTGAATTAGAGATGCACAAATGTAAGCGCAAGCTGCAAAACTGTGCTTGGTATGCTTTACACATATTAATAAAGGTTAGAGAAATATATCCTGCTCCAAAACCAGTAATTATCACCTATTCTATAGCCAGCATCACATGTGGTCAGGATTCAGTGTTCAGCAACCTCCTCCTGTACTCTGAATCATGTGCTGTATCAGGCTGAATGAACGGTCGGGTATGTCAATTGCATATCATGTAAGATATTGCATCTTACTGTACAATGTCTCATTCATTTCTTCAATCTTCTATGGCATTGAGACACTCCGTCATATCTTCTTTCATATGAGCGTTGTCACGTCATTATGTATGTATGTATGTATGTATGTATGTATGTGGTGCACCTTGTAATTGCATCCACTATAAATCGTTATCGCTTATCTTATAATATTGGCCAGTACCCTTGTGTTGTTCTGTATGAACACGAACACAAAAAAAAATATACACAATTAAATAAGCCAAACAAGAATTCTCTACCTACTTCATTGTATTCATTTATTTATTTGCCCCTACAATGGAGCATTATAAAACTTAGGAAGAAAGAATACAGTAAGAATTCATTTCTTCTCCAGCCATATGCCCATATTTTTTGTTGGCTGCTGCAGCAAATAGTTTATAGTTTTACATTGATTAATTATTAGTGTTTCATAGAATATATATATATTCATAACAAACAGAAGTCACAAATTCATATAAATGTGGTTGAGAGGAAATACAGGTACACGGCCAGTTAGCTTTTGGAAAAAGGGCTGTTTGCAATGGCTACCCACACAGGTACACATTGGTAAACCGCTTTGACATGTAAAATAAGTCTAAAACAACTACACAGAAAAGGAATGAAGAGTTAAAATGACGGTGTTCTTGAATAAGGCATGCGCTTATCTCACTCCCAGCATCTTTCAAGGTCCAGCCACCGAATCTTCATTCCTCTCATTAGTTTTAGTAAAATATTAAACTTGGGGAATCACAATTCTAAAATCTTGATTTTAAAACAGGTTTGTCATTGGAGAAGTCATTCCGATTGATCCGTTGTTGGAGGAGGTACCAGGCTTTCTCAACCTGACCAACACAAAATAAAAGTTCCATTATTAATCATTGCCTATTATCTGCCAAGATAATGTCTACTTGTATATAAACCCCTACTCCAAGATACCTTTGTACATAGTTGAGATTCACCAGTGAGGTTGTATTAATGCATTCATATTTAAAGTAAGAGAGCGGAGACTAATCTCCAAAGCAAACATGTGGAGAAGGAGTTCATCCTAGATTGCCAAGAAGAAGATCCCTCCATTCTGCAACCATGCATGGATGGAGCCTAGAAGGAAGTCCATTTTCTTTTCCCTTGTTTGCATGGATTACCTTCATTTGTCTCCCATGTAAACAGATTTTAGAGTAACTGGCGTGTGCGTGTGTGTGTGTGTCTGTATTCTAGGCCAACCATGACAATGAAGCACTTTGCTTACCTGTTTCTGTGTGATCTCTGGTTCCCAAAGAGTACATAGGACCACATTGGATAGTTCTAACCTCTGGCTGTTAGACATCTGGTTGGCCAATCTGCTCTTAGCAGCTCCCTCACTGACACCATCTCTGTTCATTATACGTAATACAGCCTGAGTGGGCAACACAGAGATTATTTTAGCGCATAAATGCATGTATATAGTAAGGTTTGTGCTTTGCATTAAAACAAGAGCAAACTTGTAAAGTATCATTTACTAATTGGTCTTATATTCTAGGTTTCTGGAATTGGCATTCTTGCTTTTTTGGGAATTAAAGGCAATAAGTTTCTTCTATTTATAATACATTCTGCCTTTCATGCACCTGTTTATATTACCCTTCATTTGAGAAACCACCATTTTGTGTATTCCATGTAGAAGCATGTCTGGGTTCAACAGCTGAGAGGGGGATGCTGGTCCACAGAAGCCATTATGGAGGCTTTAAGGGACACCTTCTGAGGTGATTTAAGATGTAAGATGTAAAATGTGACCCAATATAGGGACTCTCACTGATATGACCACCATCCCAGAAGACCTTGATAGTGGCTGGTGGCTTATCTTTTATTTACGTATATTTGCTAATGTGTGTAACGGACATTTCTGTATTTTATATTACAGATCCATTTTTGCGTGGAGTTCCGTGCATATTTTTTACGTTTGGAGTAACGGCGCATGCGCAATAACTTTATTTATGCTGTTTACGTTGAATTTACACACAGAAGTCCATTAGGAACGTACGTGTGAATCGCACTTGGGGACATACGTACGTAGGGGTGTTGCAATCCGTATGGACAAAGTTAAAGTGGGTGGGGGAGGCATTTTAATGACCAGTTGAGGGCGCAGTTAGCGTATTATACGCACGTAAATGCAAAAGTAAAGATAAGGGTGCTCTACGGTGGTGGAAGTCTACGTAAAAGCCGTCCGTGTAAGGGGAGTGTCATGGTCATGTCACGGGTGGTGGCTTGCAACATACGTGCGTATAATCGCGTACCTAGAACTAACGGATCTGTGAATATGGGACAGAATGCATAGTTACTGGTTAATGGCAGTGATGTTGGGACATTTTCTTTTTGGATAGGATTATATTTGGTAAATAAAGAATATTGTGGCGCCATTTAGAAATAAAAATATGCCAAAAACGTTACAGATGCTTTGCTGATCATTTACATGATAAAAAGAACACTGGTCCATAGTCTGTAAACCACAAAGGTCCATAACATTAAGATTAGCCTGTGTCCCTTGAATAGGTCTCTATGTAAGGTTTTCATTCCTGAGCTTTATGTACAGCTTACTAAGCGTCTTATGAGAATTCATTTGTTATTGCAACTACAATCACCAAGGGATAAGGCTGATTCTGTATGTGCTCGTCAACGTGTCTAATGTTTAAATCACACAGAGATAAAATGGCAATGGACTGATCTAGTGTTTGAGATTAAAAGTGAAAAAATGTGCAGGTGTAGAACTGAGAAAATCCATATTACAACGTGAGGGGCGCAAATGAGTTAATTCTTTTACATGCATGGAAAATACTTCACCAAACCCCTCATGTCATCATTTTACAAGAAAACTATTTGTGTTAATGCATGGATTGCAGTGTTTATAGGGAATAAAGAGGGAGATTTGTGGAAAACTGATGATCTGAAAACAGTGCTTCAGTGGCTCACAAGCAACACACACACACACACACACACACACACTTTGTCATGTGAACCAATTTCCAGAAAAGAAGTGCAGCTGTGTCCAACAACAGGTAGTGGCAGTCACTGTATGGGTGAACTAATACTAGGAAGGCCATTGCTGAAGTAGATCAACCCACCTCTTTTTCTGGTATAATTGTTGTCCAAACCTCATGAACTATTTCTGTCCATCCAGCCTCAATAAGAACTGCAGCATCGATCACACAAACAGATATGCCTGGATTAAAGAAAACAAAGCTAAGTTCCTCAGGCATGCCCCAATATTTTCAGACACGTTTCTCCATATTGGCCAATCAGGAAACATCTATCACACGGTTCTAATGTTTATGGAGGGGATCTGAGACAGTCAGCTGGAGATCATCTTCAGACAGGAAATGATATTTAGGATAATGGTTGTGGTAAGAAAATGCGTTTTACCCAGTAAGGGTTTAGATAACATGTCTTGTATTAAAATTTTCCATTGTCTGAAAATGCCCAATTTAAAAAAAGAGCCTCAAGTCTGTATAATGCTGGTGATAAACAGAGAGGAATCTAGTGGAGATAATGACTTGTTTAATCTATATCACCTAAGTCAACTTTACATTACAATAGAAAGACGGAAGTGTTACCTTTGGCGGCGGCCTCTGCCACTGCCTCTTTTGCAAGTGCCGCAATGGCTGGCCACACGATATCGGTCAGGCGCTTTAAGCTGTCCTAAAAAGAACAAATCAGCTTCTGTTAGATGGATAAAGCATACACATGTGTAATACAGTGCATGTGCCACACACATTCACATTCAAGTACATTTTTACCCTTGCCATGTTTGCAAAGCTACTGATTGTGAGATTGCGGATGGCGGATGAATATATAAAATAAAAAAAATAAAAAAACTTTAAGAAAAAGAACAGATATACAGCTTAAGAATTTTAAGGTTTGGATGAATTGGTTTTTAAATTCATGACATAGATGAGCATGTCATATAGTGTTACAAAGGTGAACGTGCAAACTAAGCACATGACAAGAAAAGTTAATCATTGTAAAGTTTCACCTTATTGGCAAATACTTTGCTTCCCATCACCTTCCTGTCTATGGTTCCATCTTCACAGAGAATATCTGGGAACACGAAACAAAGGTCAATTTTCAAAAGCCTGTTATTCTCAGTCAGCGGCATTTCCCTCTATTGCTTTCTACGGAGACACAAATAAACATCCGGATTAAAAGTTACGTAGTTTTGGTTTTCCGTACGTTGCTTTTAAGAATTGAGCTACTGCGCATGCGTAGCAGCTTATTTACGTTATCTACATACCATTTCTGTACGTAGATTGCGTAAGCGCTGTCTACGTACAGAATGCGTAGTAGCTCAATTCTTAAAACAACGTAAGACGAAAACTATGTAACTGTGAATCCGGACCAGTCACAAGACACAAATTCAGACCCTCCAACATGTCCCATTCTGTTATACCCCTTTCATATCACCACTAAAAACGCTGGGTTGTTGGCTTTAGACCCGGGGCAAGGCTCCAACAACCCGGGTGTGGTGGTGATGTGAAAAGTTGTCATGGCAACAGTTAAAAAAATCTCTCTCTCGGAGGCGGGCAGCCTCGGTTAAAAAAAAGTAAACGTAAAAAAAAAACAAAAAACCTTAAAAGCACGAGAAATTTTCCGGGTCTACCCTACAGCGTTTTAAGGGGGTTTTTTTGTACCACAAATCACCCTGCAATAACTCTGGGTTGAAAATCCTGGGTTATTGCAGGGTGATGATGTGATACAAAATACTCTGCTCCTGTCACTCAACTGGTTTTATTGAATGAACTGGCGTCTGGATACATTTTTCTCTTTAACGCAGGTGATCACCATAGAAATGGACAGACGGAAGCTTAAAAGCAAGTCTAGACTGATGAGTTGCTAAGCAATATATATACCTGAACCAAACTCATTGACAACTTGCTGGTAGGCTACTCCTCCTGGTTTATAGCTCTCATGACCTAATTTATCGCAGTCTATTACAGCAGCTCCCAGGGCTTTCAGTCTCTTGGCAATAGAGGTCTTCCCACTGCCACTGCCTCCTGTCAGGCCAATGATGTAGGGGTGGGTAGGTATGCTGGGGTTTTCCTGTGGAAACACAATTATTAATATTAATAGAAAAAGATATAGATGTCCTTAGCACTCAAAGTATATAGACACAGCCCGTGGGGGGGAATTTGTGAATCCTTATAGAGATAAAAATGTGAACATAAAAAAAAAAGCCCCAGCACTTTCTATATGGAGAAAGGAAGAAATTAGTATCTAATAAAAGCTATAACAAATGGGTGAACTCATAAATAACTCCTGTTTAGCCCATTGAGAGACATCCATTTACTGGTCAAGGGTGTCAATCAAAATTTGCATAGTGTGGGGCATGTAGTTGGACTCTAGTTATTTGATGGTCCTGGATCAAGCTTCATCTGATATGAATATGTTTATATGTCTATCTCTAAAAAAAGCTGACTTCTCTCAAACCGCCCCTCTGCATTGGAATAACCTACCACAATCAGGCAATCCAACACCCTCCTATCCTTCAAATGCCCACTCAAAACCCACTTATTCAGGCTAGCCTATCCTTCCTCCACCTAAGCTTACCTGCCCTCCCCATCTTCATCTCTGTGCCTCCTATTTATTTGCCCTGTCTCACTTAGCATGTTAGCTCTTATGAGCAGGGCTCTCCTCCCTCCTGTCATCACCCCTCTACCTTATCATCATTAATTCACACTTTTTCTCTCTGTTTTTCAGCTCTCTCCTTATTCATCTGCTCCTACCCTCATATTCTGCTTCTTTATTTCCCATTGACTTCTTCAGGGTGGCTGAAGAAGTCCACTGGACAAAACGCGTTGGTGGCACATGGTTACAAACCCTTGATTGACATTCTCCGAACGAGGGAGAAATGCGTCCAGATTGCTATAGATAGGATACAGTATCATTTTATTAAGCCAAAGTTGACATTTTTTTATGTCATTTAATAATTTGAGTAAAATATTTGCTTTCTATCAATAAAGTGACTGGGATACAGCCATCGTAAGCGAAGGGTCTGCCCCTTCAGCGCTATGTAACTTCATTACGCACGTTAGTACTTACACATGCAGAACATCTGGGGTGAACATGTGCCAACGTTCCCAGACAGGGGACTTACGCAAATGACTTGTGTAAATCCCGTCGCCGAGGTTGAGGATCCAGCCTATAGACATCCTGTTTTTGTCACCAGACCTGCTTGTGATGAGCTAAACTGTTATCCACATGACAAACAAAAGGAGACCTCACTGGCTTAGTAATTATGAGGGCCACCATTCACTATTGAATAAGACGACAACAAAATTCATAACATGATTCAAACAAAGTGTAGTGTCCCTGGAGTTTGATGCCCAGATTATGCTGCACTGTTACAAGAAGACCAAATCAGTAATATAATGAAATGGTTTCTAATCAGAAACTGTGTGGAAGTTGAATTTAGCACAAAATTGCTAAATGTACTTATGTGCTATCGTCAACAAGCCGGTAGAGAATCCGGGCCGGGTTCAGAGCTCCGGCCGCAATGCAAATTGAGGCCGGAGTTCTGCGAAAAGTGCTACTGCGCATGCGCAGTAATTTTGGAACGTAATCTACGTAGATTGCATACACGCGGTCTTTAAAACCACATGTACGCAATCTACATTGCAAGAAGTAACGTAGATTACGTTCCAAAATTACTGCGCATGCGCAGTAGCGCTTTTCGTAGAACCCG
>WWET01001234.1:307248-319485 GCA_011038615.1 Limnodynastes dumerilii
TAAATAAATAATAAATAAATAATAAAATAATAAAATAATAAAATAAAATATAAGTACCAATGGAGAACCAGAACACCCAATCAAAATAATATAATATAAAAAAGATAGATAGATAGATAGATAGATAGATAGATAGATAGATAGATAGATAGATAGATAGATAGTTATAGCTAACCAGTATGCCACCATTTTTATGGTGTATAAATAGTTTGAGAAAGATTCCTAGGGGTATATATATAATCCTAGGGGGATTTAACATAAGTAAAATGTTGTCTCAAGTTCCAGCAATTGATATATTTACCACATAGTGTGGTCATAAATCAGTAAATTACCTCTGGTACGAGCTTGCATATGTTAAAATGGAGATTTTGTCAAAGGTACAGCAGGTCCTACATGGAGGTTTTTCCTTTAGGATCCATGCTCTCTCCCCACGGTCTTTGAGATCTATTTGTTTGCCTTTCAGCTCTACATGTATTATTACATATGCATTTGGAAACCATTGCTCTTGGTTTGAGAAAGTATCTTACAGAGAGACTCAGTGGAAATGTGCGTATGTAATTTAGTACAAGAGCAATAATTTCTGTTGTATTTATAACAAGAAAAAGAGTTATAAATAAAAGAAAAAGTCATATTATCTGGCTCTCCTTTCATCAGTTTAAATGATCATAAATGAATTTAAGATCAATGAAAAGGGAACATATAGATGCAATTTAATGTAACCAGGCTTACTGAGCACATTAGTATCCCTTCCCATTTCTCTTTGATTCATATAGCTGAAAGCAGAGGTCGAGGTGGAAATTTAGAAGTGGCGGTTTGGACAATTGGAAGTGGCTTTATGGAGACGTAAAAAATAATAGAAGTGAATGGAGATTTAAAGATTTTCAAATAAATCAGTGGAAAAAGTGACGGTACGGCATACCTCCAAATACTGGCCGCTCTGAGCCCCTACAAGTATATCCAAAGGGATTATTGAAAGAATTAAATATTGCCTTTCTTTTAAATAGTACAGTTGAACTGAAATATAAGCTGTGGGTTTACAACATTGTAGGTTAAGTAAAAAAAAAACAAGTGTACAAAAATTGTTTCTGATGTTTGTATAGAACTCTTACACCTGTCCACAATTATTGTTGTATATATTTTCCATGTATTTTTCTACTATATTAAACTGCTGAGAGTTTTATCCTTTTTTCTTTTTGCAAAAAGTTAACACCTTTATCCTGCAAACTTGGGCAGTGTGTGTCTGTGTGTCCCCAATTACAGGTATTCAGTAATGTGTGTTAGTGACCTACACTTCCTGCAAGCAAAATGTGGCAGCCCTTAAATTCTGTGGTGGGGGGATCCACTACTCCTCTTAACCTGGTGCTCTGCACCTCCCTACAATAAGGAGGAGCTATATGCAGGGGTTTTATACAAGTATTAAATAGTAGTCACAAAATTATAAGGCACCGATATTGCCCAGTCCTGTCAACGAATTACAGATGAACTTCTGACGTCTTCTGTTTTCTCTATGCAGTCCCGTGTCGCGTTCTGGTATATATAAAACAAAAACACGCAATCTTCATGCAGAGTTTCCCTAAATTCTCTTCAAGCTTTTTTCCACTAACTCACAGTTTGTTCCTCTTGATAATTTCCTTATATCCCAATCATTAACCAGTCCTCGGTCTTTCTCCTTTTCTTATATTTCCTAAGCTCTTTATCTTGTGTTCTTTTGTGTGCAAATGGTGCTCTCTTCTCAGGTCGTAGTGTGTTCAATACAACAAGTTATTAAAGACCATATATTGATCTCACATTTACTGAGTCTTGTTTTTTTTTTACATCAATAATAAAGCCTTCTCCAGCCAATTTTGCGTGTTTATTTAGTGTATCTTGGTATTTTTCTTATCATCAGTATATCTGGTGGAAGTCCATGCTTAGAAAGATGGTATTGTGAAAAAAGGACCGCCGAAAGTTCCTTTTCAGCTGTCCCTATTTCGAATACCCATGTAATTTCGATTTTTTTTGTTCAGAATGGGTGAGTATGCCTATTGCATAATCACTCATTCATTTTCGAAAAAAAAATCTAAAACGCTGCTGCCATCATCAGTGGACCACTGGGAAAGGTGAGCAACCTCTCCGGGGACTTTGGGGATGGGAGGGTTAGTGTTTGGGTCAGGCTGTGGGAAAGGGAGGGTTAGGGTCAGGCTGCCGGGAATGTTAGGGTAACAGAAGGGGAGGGTTAGAATTAGGGGAAGTTGGGATTAGTTTTGCCACTTATCTTTTGGAGCACCGTGTTCAGTGCTCCGGGGATCGATTGCTATGCCTCATCGGTTTTTGCTGCTTGCCCCGGAAAAAACCTGGGTTTTTAGGGCGATGTGAAAAGGGTATTAGTGATCTTATACAGGAACTTCTGTTTAGTTTTGATAAACTGGAGAGACTTATTACAATATAGGTGTGCCTTCATACTGATTCAGACTTCTAGAATGGCAGCATTTTTCATTTTCAGCAGTTGCTTTTCATATCAGAAGTCCATGTGTGTGACTGGGGCGGTCACGTGGATACTTCGTTTCCATGTGACTACATCTATGTGACCGCGCATTCCCACATGTGTTAATGAGAGATCAGTTTGCTTAAAAATAAGGTCTGAGAATCCCATAGACCAGTGGTTCACAATCTTCTTCAGGGGTGTACCAGCTATGCACTTTTGGAATCATGTAAAATACCATTTGGATAAGATGCAGAAACTTCCAGTTTGTATATTTTTCTTTTTCTTTTTTCATTTTTTTTTTTTTGCAGTAATTTGGAAAAACATTGTCATTTAGCCTCCAAGATATTTTATTAAATATGGTTTCTGCCATCTGCTATTGCATCTGGTTCAAAGACAGGTACTACTGCTCAGTCACCCTGAGTACCACCAGACAGTGGTCCAAGCACCATTGAGAACCCATGTGATAGACACTATACTGCCTTGCACAAATCTATTAACAGATATATAATTACAATCCATTTAAACAAAGCTATAGGATTATATTAATAATATAAAGCAGAAGCATTTACATGTGAAACTTTATTAAGTGATTGTATATTATTTAGGACATTAGTTCAATTTGAAGTTTTTAATATAAATAATGTAAAGAAACAGAAAGGTGTTTGGTCCACAGCTGTGTTTTCCGTTGTCACAGAAGCCTGATTAGAAGAAATTTTCCTGGGGTATAAAAAAAAAAAGCATATTAATATCTCATGATGCACAGATCATCTCCGAGGCTTCGTAATGCAGGGTCGTATTCAGAGATCCGTTTTCGCGGGGAGTTTTGTGCGTATTTTTAGGATCGGATCAACTGTGCATGTGTAGTAACTTTATTTGCGTAAGTTACATTGAATATACGCTCGTAAGTGCTTTAGCCATGGACATGTGAATCGCACTTGGGGACATACGTGCGGATCAACGGCATAGAAATCCGTACTTGAAAATTGACAAAAGTGGGTGGGGGGAGGCATTTAAATGTACGCATGGAGGCGCAGTTATAAAGAATCACACGGACAGAGCACGTACACACTCGTAAGTACACACGGAAAGAACAGAGTGGTCTAGTAATTCATCGACCGCACGTCCGGGAGAGGGGAGTGTCGGGGTTGTTGGTGGGTGTTACCTTGCTCTGGCCGTGCGTATAATTGCGGATCTCTGAACATGGCACGCAGTCAGAAAGGATTTCCATCTAATTTATCATTAGCTCTAATAATATGATCAGTATTTATCAGAAACATTGCCCAGCGCTACACGCACAAGTCACCATGTTAATATGGTCGTTTCTGACAAGTAAAATTATTTTTGTATTATATGGATACAATTAATGATCGTATATAATTAAAAAATTGGTACCGACCTGCTGTTTTTTTCTTGCAAAATAATGGAGGAAGATGACTAGGTACTATGCCATGGACATAGCAGGTACAGATTAATATGGGGCGTATTACATCACAGCACTCAGGGAAGCTTGACGTCTATACATGAACCCAATGCCAGCTATAGGCTCTATCATGATGGCTTAATCTTATTATGAAGCATTGTAGGGATTTCAAGAGCAATGTTCCATCATTTATCAAAGCATAAACTATGCTTTTTATTCAACTTTTAATTTCAATTATTATATTCATTTATTTTAACATTTCAAATCGATGGACACTATTCCTGCTCTTCATAAGCCCAACTTACCCATTGAACGTCTTTCTTGGAGCCACCAGAACTTACTTGCGTCTCTAGCAGTCTGTCTGCATCGAGGAAAGATGCTCTGCTGATTCGAGGCTTTGAAGACAAGATGATAAATGAAGGAGCCGTCCTATCCACTTGAATGCCTCTTCTGCTAAAATATGCTTGGAGTGCACTTAAAAACTGCAAAGAAAAAAGTATAGTCTTCTTTATTGGCATTTACTTGTAAGATTGTCTTACAAGTGGCCAATCTACCAATGACATTCATGAAAAAAGTGATATCTAAGGCAATGTTAAGTAAATGCTATTATATAGTAACATAGCAGTTTCTGAGCCTGTTCCAAGGACCAGATAAAGTTATGTATTGACAGAAAGTTACATATTGTTGGGTTTCCCAGTTTGTTTATTAAACTTAATAAGAAATTGCCAGAAGAACCAAAAATACTAATGCTTATATAATCCTTCAGTATTTATGAGTCATAAGAAGATACAAGGGAATGGAATGAAATTCTCCAATGAGTTATGGTTACTTGTAAAGACTGTTCCTAGCAACCGTACTAGAAATGTTACAAACAGAATGGAAGTTGCTCAATCAATTTATAGGTAAATGTAAACAGGTGCATGAAAAGCAGGGGGTAATCTGCTAGCCACAGAAACAAAAGGAAAAATAGCCCCAGCAACACTGCCATAAACTAGTAACAAACTATACTGTTCTATCTGTAAAATAAAACACAGAAATGTCTGTTACACATATTTGCGCAAATATGTGATAAGCCACCAGCCACCATCAAGGCCTTTTTGCATATGGTGATCCTAACTCTAACAATGAGAGTCCCAATGTTGGGTCACATATATATATTGGGCCATTACACATAGTGAACTATATATGGGCCCGGAACCCTCCTTTGTAATAAATCTCTTAAACATGACATTATCCCATAATTACTTCCTGTTTAATGGGGACACATACCTGCAACTAAGTGGCTGTGCGATGGGGTCAAATGTGGCCCCATCGCTGGCAAACATCTTCATGTCTTCTTATGAGTTGAAGTATATCTACAGAGATCCAAGGTTTATGGCATCCTGCCAGGGATATTATAGATTCATTGATGATATCTTCCTACTATGGCATGGCACCAAGGAGAGTTTGAGCGACCTTATCCATGATCTTAACCAATTGCCCACCACGATCCGATTTACTTCCGAAATCAGCGACCAGGAAATCCATTTTTTGGATGTCTTTATTAGAAAAGTGGACAACACCCTATTCACGTCTATCTATAAAAAACCGACGGATCGAAACAACTTGTTATTAGCTATGTCTCAACACCCCCCTGCTTGTGTCAAGGGGATCCCGTACTCTCAACTATTAAGGGTCCACCGCATTACCAACGACCCAGAGAAATGGGAGGAAGAAATGGACTCTATGATTGCGAAATTTATCATGCGAGGGTACAACAGAAAGTACTTATCACAGTTGAAAGAAAAACCATATGGTCACTACGGACCCTGAACTTAAAAACCTTAAAAATAGCCGACTACACCCTAGTTATAGACGGGGCAAAAACTTGAGAAGTTACTTGGTACACTCTGACGTAACTATAAGAAGACAATTATATACCAAACCTGGATGTTTCCCATGTGCCACATGTGTCACGTGTAGATACTTATTACCGGGAAATACGTTTGTACACCCAAGCACTAATAAAATATTTAAAATTAAACACTACTTAACCTGTACCACTACTTACGTAGTGTATATGATCAAATGGCCTGGCCTATATAGGCAAAACCATCACAACGTTCAGAGAACGCATGGCACAACATAGAGCAGCAATCCGGGCGGCAATTGGTGGTAAGAAAATGGACCAGCCCGTGGCAAGGCATTTTGCCAATCATGGCCATGGACTGGCCACACTAAAATATATGATCATTGATCATGTTCCCCCATTAAATCGTGGTGGTGACCGCGGACAAAAACTACTACAAAAAGAAACGTTTTGGATACACTAACTTCGGACATTGGCACCCCATGGTTTGAATGAATCAATTAACTACAATTGCTATATGTAACCCTGACATGAATATCTAATTGTGTTCTTTTTAAAAAAAAATGTAATTTTTGAGACCTTGTAGTCCCCTATGGGAATGACCATCAAGTAATGGACTGTATGATCACCTCTTCTATTACCCTTGATGAGCTGACATTATTGCATAGTTCACAATAATATATCCTGGAATGGGTGAAATATACCCATCCCTCAACGCATTGTACCCCCAACTCTATACTTTGCATGTCTGTATTATTTTGATTTTTCATAGAACTCCTTAGTAGCTTTGAGCACCTCCAACTGTGCTGACTATTATTGTGAAGATATCCATTTTACATCCAAGTGTGGGTGACACATATGTTTATCCTCCCGGACTGTACCACCACATCTCCATTAAGTTTATGCAATATTGCCCTTATAATAACTTCTAGTATCTATCTTAATATTAGAATATACATAGCGGTCTTGCATTATTGTTTTTAATAATTTTGACACTTGTTGCCTGATCACGTTAGTCACTAACAATGTGTTTACTTCTGGTTGTCAGGGTGACCGGCGGCATACGGACGAGCCTCCGACACGTCACACTGATGGATTGGGATGCGCAGTGGCCAACTGACAGTTCACACTGTTTGGCTGGGTTACTGTGGCAACCGGCGCGACGCAAACCATGACGTCATCGGAACGGGCCGGAGGCAGCCGACGCCGTCGACCACACGGCCACCAGCTGTGGGTGTTCACAATTTGGGGTAAGTCTTTATAGTTTATTCACCTCGTACACTGCTGTTATAATTTCCCTGATGAAAAGCTAGTAAAGCTTGAAACGTTGGAACATCTGGCTGTTTGACTCTTTTATTGGGATACTAGACAACCATAAGGGGAGAAGCAGCTGAGCAAGATATCTATGACAATTTCTTTGGAAGGTCACCACCCCTAACTCCCAGGGTGACATGTTCGATTATCTTAAACGTGAGTCCCGAGGGATCAGCATTATGAGCATGAGAGAAATGTTCAGACACAGAGTGGCTAAGAACCTTCTTTTTAATGTTACGGACATGTTCTTGTATCCTGAGACGGACATTTCTTTTTGTTTTTCCTACATATTTCTTGCCACAAGGGCATTCTAACAAGTAAATAACCGATGTGGAGGAACAATTAAGGAGGCTCTTTATTTTAAAATCTTTGGTATTATCCCAATTACTAAAAGTTTTATTATTTTTATGTACATGCTTGCACATTATACAATGGGAACATTTAAAGGATCCAATACAAGGCCTGCCCCACAAGCCCGAGGGTTGTGCTTCTACTTGTAGAGGTAGGTTACTGGGTGCAAGTATATTTTTCAGATTTCTTGCTTTTCTATATACAATTTTAGGTTTAGAGGGTAAAATTTTATTGAGTATTGGATCTGATAAAAGAATGTTCCAATGTTTCTCTAAGGAGTTTTTGATTTTATATTCTGCATTATTATATTGTGTAATAAACATAACTTCATTCTCTGTGTCCGACTTATTATTGTACTGTAAAAGTTTGTGTCTGTCTATCTTCTGTGTTTTAGTTCTAGCTTCTTCAATCAAATTGTCAGGATAACCTCTTTCTTTAAAACGTTGAGTATAAAAATCTAATTGATCATCGCAAACTTGTCCATCAGAGCAGTTTCTCTTAATCCTACAAAATTGTGAATATGGAATATTATTTTTCCATCTTTTTAGGTGACCACTCGTATAATGGAGGTAACTATTCCTATCAACTTCTTTAATGTAGTTTTTCGTTACAATGTCACTCTTATCATTATATAGGATAAGGTCTAAGTACTCAATTTGAGTATTGGAGATTTTTGATGTAAACTTCAGATTATAATTATTTGTATTGATAAAAAGTAAAAACTGGTTAAGAAGGTTGCTAGGTCCTTTCCATATAATTAAAATATCATCAATATAACGTTTATAATAATAAATATATTGTTTAAAAGGATTATTGTTCAATATAAATTTCCTCTCCCAGCTTCCCATATGTAGGTTCGCGAAGCTGGGCGCAAAAATCGTACCCATAGCTGTGCCACACACTTGTAAATAAAACTGGTTCAAAAATTTAAAATAATTATGTGATAGAATAAAAGCAATTAAATCACAAATAAAATCTCTATGTTTTTTGTCCATACTAACATCTTCGTTAAGGAACTCAGAGACAGATTCTATGCCTTTCACATGTTCAATAGATGTATATAGAGATTGTACATCAACTGTGACCCATAGACAATCCTCAGACCATTGTACCTCTTTTAGAGATTGTAGCACTGACGTAGTATCTTTGAGAAAAGACGGAAGGTCTTTCACAAAGCTATTCAAAAAAACTTCAACATATTCTGAAATGTGTGAGGTTAACGAGTCAATTCCCGCTATAATTGGACGTCCAGGAGGTTTGATGGGGTCTTTATGTACTTTTGGTAAGTAATAGAAGATGGGAATGACTGGATTGGGTATTAAAAGGTACTGGTACTCGTCTTTATCGATGATACCGTTATATAGGCCATGTAATAGCAGTGGCCTTAAATCATCCAAGAACTGGTCTGTAGGATCTTTGTCTAGAGGTTTGTATGATATTCTATCACTCAAAAGTCTAAGGGCTTCTGTTTCGTAGTCCAACCTATTTAGGATGACTAGACCACCCCCTTTATCAGCTTGTTTGAAAACTAAATCTTTGTTATTTTTTAAGATGTCTAATGCTTTAGCTTCATGACTATTCAGATTCATTTTCTTTTTAGTAGACTCTTCCATTTTTTCAAAGTCTCTTTTTACCAAATCATAAAATATGTCGATATTGCTGCTTTTAGACTCTAGGGGGTAAAATTTCGATGTGCACTTGAGGCCTGACTTTAAATTGAGAGCCAAACTTACCTCAGGAGACACCCCTTACAGTCTCCTGTACTAGAAATGTTACTGTGTTTTCTAGTGATAGCTTCTAGGGACTACATACATGTGTCTGAACCTTGTCATTTGCTTTGATTAACTTTATTGTGTCATTCTCTAGCATCTTTACAATGTGATGGAAAGATACAAAGTAAGAGACGCTCCCTGAATCAAAGGATTAGGTATGGAATAGATGTGAAATGTCAAAGAGGATTTTATCATTATATTCAAGAGTCTCGTTGTGTACCAATGTCTCCAGGCAGAGTCGGATTGACAATATATGTGGAGTGACCCTCTCATGTACCATACAGTACACCTCTTAAGATGACCATTTTTAGCAGTCCAATCATAAAGCATTATAGGTGTGCCATGCACTCCAGCATTCATGCCACAAGTACACAAGTATTAGGGATCGATATGTTGCTTTGTAGATACTTAGCTTTGATGAAATGAAGTAAAGTTCCTTGAATGACATGTTTCCAATGGAAACCCCCTTTTCCTGTGGCTTTCATTTCGGCCTGACGTAACTCACCTTAAAAGCATCTTGTGTCATGGAACACACAAAAGGTTTTATGAATTGGTCAGATTCTCTAATGGATCAGGATAAAGGACATAGTTTGCTTCTACCTTCTCAAGTATATAGCTACAAGGTTACCTTATTACATCCATTAGGGAATGAAGTACTGGAATTAGGTGATTAAATAAACACATGATACACTTCAATATATTCAATATACACTGCAATATGCCTCAACTATACTAAAAACAGAATTACCCTTTGAAGAAGGAGTCTGCTAGGAAACCAAATCTGTTGATCACCAGAAATGCATTACCCTACATTGCATTGCTACAGAACACCTACAGAGCAAGCATAGGCCACCTTCAGCACTCTGAATTTTGTGGAACTACAACTACCAGCATGCTCCAATAGAAAAGGAGGTTCAGTGGATTACAAAGATGTGCTGCATTGATGAGTACAGCACTCTGGGCTCACCTCTAAGGACCGAATCCTAAGCTAAGAACTTCAGACGACTTATGTGCACAACGGGCCTGATCCAGAGCTACGGCCGCCGTCGCTAGTACGGTGGCCGTAAGCGTTATGCGCATGCGCCGGGCAGATGTTGCCCAACGTCAATATGGAAACGTTCCATAGTAGCGCCGTAGGGACGCTGGAGGGGACGCCCCCCAGCGTCCCTACGCTGAAGTTAGTGTAGGGGGGCGGATGCAGTTACGGAAGGTAGGTGGGGGAGGCAGGGTAATTAGGTCCAAGGGGATGGGTTTCTACAATTACTCTCCTGTCCCGGCGTAACTACACGCCGGCTAAAGTTAGGGTGGCCTTCAGCCGGCGTAAGGGAGAGTTAATACGCTCCTACAAGGGGGAGTGTCGGGCCAGAGCAGCGATGTTACGCTGAGCGCTACATCGCTCAGTGTAACATCGTAGCTCTGGATCAGGCCCAACGTGTGTAATATGGCTGTGAATTGGCAATCTGCTTTCTGTTCTAAAATGCAAAAAAAAATGACCTAATGAGATCATGTGATATTTTCAATGCAAATATTTTTTTTTCCTGTTTAGGGGGTCACAGTGTGTGTTATAATGTTATATAATATATAATGTAATGTTATACAATTGCTTTAAAACCATCCCCAGAGTGGCAGTCCTGAGTACCCATCCCCCCAAAAACATAAATACCTTTTAATTTAGGGAAAAAAAGTGGTAGCTCTGTCAGTGCTATCACATTTCTAATTTGGCTTTCTTGTCAGTTATAAAGCTGGTGAATCCACCGCCTTTCTTGTGGATGTCATATGTCGCTGGTGACTGTATCCTTTCTGCATAGGTCCATTCAACCACAATCTAAGCAGGATCCATAAAGAATGGACCAGAAGCCAAAAATGGCAACGATATAGAGATAGTTATTATAGACTTATCCTCCACCAGACAATTTATTTCAGTTTAAAATGCTAAACCTTAGAAGGTAATGTAAATAAGAAAAAGTAGAATACTGTATGAGTTCACATGTGAGATCTGGAGTGCTGTAACATTAATAAGAGAGCATTTTTATGTTATGTATAGAGTGGAAAAGGACGAGAATAGTTCAAAACCAAGACAACAGGAATCACAGCCATCATTTCATTCCAGTTCCTGAAAAAACAGCCACCGCCATCAATAAAAGGATCTGTCTGCCGCTTCATTATACTTAGATCACAGCATGTACTTGTAATACAGAGATTTTTGTTTGTAGACTACAATGGATTAAAAAAAGATTTTCCATGGACCATGATCTAAACACAAAACTTCTTTTTTATTTATTTTATATTTAATAAACTGGTGGACAGTGGTATTTTATACATTGAAAGGGTTTATTTGGGGGTGGGGTGGTGAGATTTAAACTAGAAATACTTGTTAATTATACAGCCTTGTTAATTGCACTCTCTGCCAAGGATGATATTGTTGGAATCCCTGCACATTTTTAAGCACGTCTGCTTGTCATTAGGCAGTTTGGCTTGTATATGTCGGTCACACAGTATACAATGATCAGGCTGGTTGTTATGCAGTATATGTCAAGGACAGATATGTTAGAAAGAGGTGTATTAGAAACTGAGGGCATGCATATAAACTGGAGGGTGGTAGATTCAGAGGAGATATGTGAAAATATGACTTCACTGAAAGTGAACACAGTAGAACATGATTGGGATAAATATAAGGATATCTCCAAATAAACTGAGGGTAAAATAGGATTTATGGTCAATATAGATTTCAATAAACAACTGGGCAGACCGGATGGGTCGTGTGGCTCTTATCTGCCGTCACTTTCTATGTTTCTATGTTCTGAAAAGCCATAACCTGGGAAGGCTGACTCTGTGGTGATCGCATTGGCATAATCGCAGGGTTATAGGGGATAATCATGATTATTGTGTGTTGTATATACACTATTTAATATCCCTTGCTGTCAGGAAATAGGGACAATGGACCTGATCCTGAGCTACGGCCGCCGTCGCTAGTACGCAGCAGATGTTGCCCGGCGTTACTATGGAAACGCCCGATCTACGATCGGGCGTCCATAGTAGCGGCGTTGGGACGCTGGAGGGGACGTCC
>WWET01001234.1:344103-361343 GCA_011038615.1 Limnodynastes dumerilii
GATGGGAGATACTGAGGGGGGGCTGGAGGCACATGATGGGAGATATTGAGGGGGGGCTGGATACTTTGCAGGACACCCATACACAAACCCTGGCAACGCAGGGACCGCCCCCGGTGATGCAGGGACCACCCCTATGCTTTTTACTTTTCTCCCTGAAATGATTTTTCAAAAGTAGTCAACCATGAGATATATCCCTGCATGCAAAGAATACAATTAACTTGACTCCCCCTGCAATCAACATGGTTTAGCCCAGAAGTAACTTAATTCAAGCACTTACTTAAGTCTGGATCCAGACCAGTGGGCCTGATCCAGATCTTAGCACAAATGTGAATGTAGCATTTGTGCTTTAAAAGCATTTGTAAAAGAGGGGTGGGCTGTGTGCGATCTAAGGGCTACATTTACTAAACTGCGGAAAAGTAGTGGAGATGTTGCCCCTAGCAACCAATTAGATTGTAGCTGACAGTCTCTAGGATGTAATAGGGAAGTAAGAGCCAGAATCGGATTGGTTGCTATGGGCAACATCTCTACTTTTCCTTTTATGAAGTTTAGTAAATATAGCCCCAAGTTGCAAACAACGACAGTGGCAACCAATTACTGCACACAACATACAGGCACACAGCAGCTAAGCTCAATGCAGCTACATGCCCAAATAACTTGTGCAAAAACTAAAAGGTAATGAATATTGCAAACACTTCAATAGAAATTTAAATGCACTAAAATAAAAAATATATATATTTAAAATAAAATATATTTTTTTTATATATATTTAAAATAAAAAACCAACATAACACAACAGCAGTGTTTTCCTAAATATATAAATGCAATTACCGCTTGAAATTCCAATGCACAGGTCAAAAAAGGGTCTGTGAGTGTGAACCCCCTAGACATGGCCTGGTGCTAGAGCAAATGTTTTTGATGCAGAGTCCTTCAGTTCTAGATCAGGAGCACTTGCCTTAGCCATGCCTTTACTGTACACTGACTACATGCCTCCTCCTTTCCATCCCACGACACGCCCTTCAAAACGCAAGCCGCCGCAGCTCCAGTTGCGTTAGGGCCTAAATGGGCCATAATAGCGTTCTCTTCTGTTCTCGCAGCAATAAAGTCATGTCAACTGGTGGACACTCACCTCTGGATTGAACCTCGTCTTGTTACTAGGTTTATAACTAAACCAGGCACTACTTATGTGGCATCCTGATCTACCATATATGAAAAAAAGCAAAGTGGGTAGAGGTGACAGGAACCAAGTCAAGGTAAAAATATAGAAAAATGAGTCACGATTTGCACAGATTACTGCATTCATTTGTTGATGAACGGCACCCATATGAATGTATTTTTCATGTCATTCTAATGAAGTTTAGGACAAGAGGTATCTAGAAATTTTAGAGCCCAGGGAAAAAAAGAAAAATGGCTCCCCTGACCCTGGCTTCCAAACCAATGTAATTGGTAATACATTGGTAATATTGTAATATTAGCTTACGGACACCCCCTTAAGCTATGTGGCCTGGTCGGCCTAACCTATTGCACCCCCCTAGTTACAGTCCTGGAGAGTTACACTCTATGGACACGATTCAGGTTTGCATGTGGCTTGCATACACACGTAGATCTGAAAGTGAGCACAGAGGAGAAGAGTGCACGCCCCGTCACTCCCTCCTTCTGTAAGACTCTACATTTAAGTGTCCAGAACCCCTTTTTAAGTTATATACGTAGATCCATGCTGAAGTGCAGCTCTCCACCCCGGCCCTTCATTAGCATGCCTAACCCCGCCTTTCCTGCAGTTCCGCATGCTTGGACTTCCAAGACATAACATTGGGCGCTTACACAACTGACATGCATAAGTCCCCTTCCGCATGCAAATCTGAATCAGGTCCTATGTTTCAAAAATCATTGCAAGACAGAAACTGGAGAATGATTAGCCCGAGCG
The DNA here is from genome assembly GCA_011038615.1 of Limnodynastes dumerilii. Classification (NCBI taxonomy): domain Eukaryota; kingdom Metazoa; phylum Chordata; class Amphibia; order Anura; family Limnodynastidae; genus Limnodynastes; species Limnodynastes dumerilii. Next base: position 346,025 of record WWET01001234.1, read on the forward strand.
ACTGTTTACTATTCAGTCATGTGATCATGGGCACCTGAGGTCAGTATGGACGGCATCGTAGCAGGGAGTTTACGCCCCGTGAACTCCCCACTGTCAGTAGTAAATCTGGACACTTACGTGTCCAAATTCCTACCCTATCTTTCACGATTAGGCATGCGGCCTTACTTCCCCCGTCCTGTCCCCTAATTAGCATGTCTCTCCGCCTTTACAGTGGAGATACGACATGCGTAATGGGGGTGTGGAAGCCCACTTTTCGTAAGAGCTGGCGTACGTAACGTACCTTAATGGACCTTCTAAACGGGAATTACATACGACATATACGTAATTGGTAAAAATATTTTGAGACATCAAGTTTAAGTACAGGATAAAAGCGCCAGGTGAACATTATTCAAATGCTACAATTCATGTTTACAGGAAGGATTTCTGGAAAACTTTCAAGACGGCCTCCAAGTACTTCAACAGATGATAACGTGAGGAGTAGGATCGAGACCTATAGGGGTGATGCTATTATTATATCCCCTAGGAAAATGTTATCCATTAAAGTAATCTGTGTGTTTCTCAATGAACTGTACAGTAGTGGCAGAAGAATCGGTTTCCTGTATTTTGACTGAACTCTCAGAAACATAAACTTATCCGATTAGCACAAAGCTTAGGTAGAATCCCAATATGTGGTAGACAGAAGGAGGCTTGACGTGACCTTAGGTGTGAATGATTAGTCAATCAGAGAAAGGTTAGGGCAGCAGCTTACCTTTAAATCTTTGCTGAGCATCAGAGGCCAGAAGTACAGCTAGACCCAACCCGATTCCGGAGGAGCATCCTGTAATCAGAACCACTCTCTTCTCCATCTGAGCTTCTAGCAGAGGGCACAATCCTACGCAGTGCACTTGTTTCTCTGGGAGTGAAGTCTCTCTGGCATTCAGCACCTCAGAATCTGCCTTCCCTGGTATCTCTTGTGTTATGTCTACAACTAGTGCTTCAAGGACCGCTGCTGGCATTTCCTTTTCGTCTGTATATGAATCAGATGTTATGGGATACAAAGGCAGATGCAATGTTACCAGTGATATTTTTCCTTGGAAGCGTGATATTGTGTAGCGTTGCAATGTGCTCTCCTGGGATAATAACTGAATATGTCACCTAACATTAAATATTTACAGACTACTATCTGATAATAAAATTATTCTGGCAAAGGATAAAGCTTAAGCTATTATTTTAATAATTTTCTGCCTTAAGCTATTTTAATAAATTTTTTCCTGATTGGTTGCCATGGGCAACATCACTGTCCTTCCCTGTATGCCATAGAGAACATGAGAATAATTCATGTGTAGGAATTAGGCACATTCCAGAGCTTGCCATGTTTTCTAAACATTGCCATGTCTCAAGGTAAAAAGAAGACTGGCCTTGAGTTGTACAGAATATTTCATATTGCAGAACGTGAAGGAATTGGCTACTGCCTGGACAAGAATCCAAAAAGGTTTCATGGAAACAGTAGAAGATGGAGTCTGTGATAATCCTGATTGTCAGGACAAGGCCCATGCAGACTTTTCACTTGGGGACAATACAGTGCATCCGGAAAGTATTTACAGCGCTTCACTTTTTCCACATTTTGCTATGTTACAGCCTTATTCCAAATAAATAAATTCATTTTTTCCCTCAAACTTCTACAGACATTGGGCTGGATCCAGACCTTGCTAAGTGCATGAACTTAGTTACACCTGGGCTAAACCATGTTCATTTCAGGGGAGTCCTATTTCATCTGCTGCAAACAGTATTATTGTTGAGAGGTGATGTTTCCTATCCCAAGTCTAAATAACAGTGTGATAGTAAAGCTGGTCAGTATCTGTGTGCAGTAAGCAATTTAAAGATATATCCCTGCATGCAAAGGATACAATTAACTTGGCTCCCCCTGAATTCAACATGGTTTAGCCCAGGAGTAACTAAGTTCATGCACTTAACAAGGTCTGGATCCAGCCCAATATCCCATAATGACAACGTGAAAAAGGTTTTTGGAGATTTTTTGCTAATTTATTAAAATTCTAATAACTAAGAACTCACATGTATATAAGTAGTCACAGACTTTGCTCAATACTTTGTTGATGCACCTTTGGCAGCAATTACAGCGTCAAGTCTTTTTGAATATGATGCCACAAGCTTGGCACACCTACCTTTGGGCAGTTTCGGCCATTACTCTTTACTGCACCTCTCAAGCTCCACCAGGTTGAATGGGAAGCGTTGATGCGCAGCCATTTTCAGATCTCTCCATAGATGTTCAATCGGATTCAAGTCTGGGCTCTGGCCGGGCCACTCAAGGACATTCAGAGTTGTCCTGTAGCCACTCCTTTGATATCTTGGCTGTGTGCTGAAAGATGAACCGTCGCCCCCGTCTGAGGTCAAGGGCGCTCTGGAGCAGGTTTTCATCCAGGATGTCACTGTACATTGCTGCATTCATCTTCCCCTCTATCCTGACTAGTCTCCCAGTTCCTGCCACTGAAAAACATCCCCACAGCATAATTCTGCCATCACAATGCTTCCCTGTAGGAATGGTATTGGTCTGGTGATGGGCGGTGCCTGGTATACTCCAAACATAATGCCTGGCATCCACTCCAAAGAGTTCAATCTTTGTCTCATCAGACCAGAGAATTTTGTTTCTCATGGTCAGAGAGTCCTTCAGGTGCATTTTGACAAACTCCAGGCGGGCTGCCATGTGCTTTTTACTAAGGAATACATATTCTTTTCATGCAGAAATGCCTTGTGTGAATCAACAAATTTTATCAGAACAGACTGGAGGCCAATGATTAAGAGGCCACCTCTTTATTCTATCAGTCATTAATGCTGCTGCTTTTTAGATGCTACATATGAAAAGCAAAACACAGTGGTATCCTACAGCACCAACACATTGCACTGTGCCAACACAGCAGTTCATATAGTTATTACTTTCTGTGCAAGTCACACACATTGGATTCACCCTTAAAAATAAAATTTAGTCCCAAACATACACACAGCCCAGATCCAAAAGAATGATTCACAAATACTAAAGCAAAATGTTAACCACCCCCCTAGCTTCTTAGGAGCTCAGAACGTTCTTTTCTCCATATGCGTATATTTAAGAACTGGTTACACTATCCGGTACGAGAGCCTATTTGCCGAAAATGGTACTTCCAAAAGTTTCTTTTCGAAAGTCCCATTTTCAAATACTTCCCGCTTTCTACCTTTTTTTAGTGAATGTGTGAGTATGCCGTTCGGCATACTTTACCCATTCACTTTCGCAATTACCATTGTCCTTCCGCTGTCTGCGATATCCCTCCGCCGCTGCTATCGCCGGACCAGGAACAGGTGAGTAAACTATCTGTGTGGATTAGGGTCAGGCCTCGGTAGATGGAGGGTTAGGGTCAGGCTGCAGGGGAGAGATGGTTGGGGTCAGGCTGACAGGAAAGGGGGGTTAGGGTAGTAAGAAGGGAGGGTTAGGGTTAGTATTAGGGAAGGGACTATTTTTACTTACCATTTAGCTGAACGGTGCTTGTGGAGCATAGCAATCAAAATTTCAGCCAGTTCCGAACTGGCTGGGAGAAGTCTGATTGTTCAAAAATCAGACTTTCAAAGCGGGGACCCCCACCCTTTAGGAACAGCCGTTTCCCAAATGAGAATTGCGCGTATATTTAGGATCTTTACTATCCTCATGATTCAAGGCTAAGAAAAGAAACACATTAATTGATTCAATTATGAAGCAGATTGATTTTCTTAGGCTTTCTATGTTTTATTATTAACAAAAGTAACCGAAACATTTGTGAAAAATTTTAATATGCTAAAATGTAGAAAATTATTAAAATCCTAAATACTTATTGAAGGATTAAGAAAGAACCATTCAGCATTCAAAGTGGTTATAACATAAATATCAAAATAATAAATTAAACCTAAAAAAAATTTGTACCTCAAGGTCACACACAAACAATGCAAACATACTACAAATGAAATGAAAAAAAAACAAACTTATGGTTAAAAAAAGGTCTAACAACAATGAAATCATGCACAAACTACAAATAAATGTAAATAATGAATACCTTTCAAATTTAAACACAAAATGGTAATATAACAGTAGATTTAAAAGATATGCCTTTGATTGTTTCAATCAAAGCGAACACATGCATTCACACAGCAGCTGTGAGTTGAATAAACATAAAAGCATGAGGCTCTCTGTTAGCCATGCGGATGTCAACTTAAGAATGGTAGGTGGCATTCTTATCTTTGTTTGCACGTATGTTAGTTTCTGCAAAGTCTTCTTAACTGTGAATCATTCCTAAGTCTCGAGGAACGCCCATAATGTATATTAGTAGCCCGAGTGCTGCTCGTTTGCATTAAGAGTCTTGCCCTTCTAGCCACGCATGCGGAAGTCATTACATTCCCAAGCATGAATCATTTCTAAGTAGCCGTTCTTACCTTTGAATCATTCTTACGTGGTTTCAGTGCGTAATTTTAAGTGCTGGGCATGCTCAGTTTTTAAAAATACGCACAGAGATCCTGAGATCCTGTTCTTAATCAGGCCCATTATTGGCGTGGACTCCACCATCACCTATAGATTTATTACAAAGACAGCTAATATAATGAAAATTGTGCTTTATAGAATTTTTTAACCCTTCTGATATGTGCTGCAAGGGTTAATCTGTTTTTTCTTGGCTGTATGAGTGAGATAGATCCTCAGAGTGACACAGGCATAAACCTCCCACATTGAGACTGCCCATTGACTGATGCATCTCTTATTTAGTGAGCAGGTGTATAAGGTATTGAGAAGCACTATTCTCTCTGGCTAATGTAACCTCAAAGACTCTATTTTCTGCAGAATACAGTACTTGACATTTTCTGTATAAACTGGTACCAATTAAAGAACTCCGGTATCACCAGTTACCCATCATCCCTCAACTGGTTTAGACTTTGATGAGAAGAATGGTCCAGAATAAATCAATTTATAAGATCAATACTAATATATATATATATATATATATCTCATTATAGTTTGTTACCCTTAATAGATTTCACTAAAACTCTTAAATGACATTTCTGCTTATAACCTTTATGAATTTACTTTTGCTGTTTTTAGTTTTTTTTTTCCTTGAGAGCTCCCACACACCTTGGAGCACAGTAGATTCCAAAGATCCAGAGTACACTGACTAAATTATGTTGGTTTATGGTAATAATGATATCAACAGGTATATTTAGCAGTCACACGGATTCCTTATTGTAATGACACTGATAGGCATTTGGGCCCGTATTCAGAGTACCAGACGTATAACATATATGTCCGGTGTTTAGTGATTTTTACTACTGCGCATGCGTAGTAATTTTTTACGTAATCTACGTACATTTTTCTTATGTAGATTGCATAAATGCGGTCATTCAGACCACATTTTCCTAATCTATGTAAACTATGTTAAAAAATGACTTCTCATGCGCAGTAGTAAAAATCGCTAAACACCGGACGTAGATGTTAAGTGTCCGGTACTCTGAATACAGGCCTTGAAGAGCAGGCAACATAATTATATAGATGCATGCAATCTTGCTGAACAAAAATGAACTGCCAATCAAGAGGCAGGGTAATGACATTTCTCCCTTTGTCTCTGAGGCAGGGCCGCCTTCAGATTTTGTGGGGCCTGGGACACATCAGTGGGGGCCCGTCCCCTATATGACATCATCGGTGACATCACGTGGGCGGGCCCTGCAGACCTGCGTTATTTTCTGGCCAGTGGCCCTGTAATGATGGTGGCCCCCATCAGCTGCAGGCCAAGGAAAGTAGTCCCGGCTGTCCCCCCCTAATGGCGACACAAATTAGACCACAAATTATTCCAGTAATTTGGGATTGCTCCAAACATATATTGCTCTTTGGAAAGTAATTCACCATATTCTAAAATTGCAGGTTATAAATTTGGCTAACAGCACAATCCCCCCCACACACACCTCCTTCCAATTGGGGTGACTACAGCTAGGCCTGTAAGCACTAGGGACAGGATCCTGATCACCGACCACCTTACGAGTTTAGGGGATGCACCACTCTGCCAGACGGATCTCCAGAGATCTGTTGTGGAACATCTAGCATGTGCATTGCCAGCATCTAGCGTGCAGAATTGGCGGTCTTGCGGGGATATGGTGCCGGTCTTAGGTTTGGTTGCAATAAATTTGTTTATTATTTAAATATCCCTTTTACTCCGTGCAGGCAGCTGTCATTTCTACTATTACACAGACTCCCGATTAAAAACACTAAGTTGTCAGCACAAAGACTGAAACCAAAACATTCCTGTGATTGTTATAGCCACTGCTTCATACTGTACACCGGACAGCCTCTATACATTGCATAGGAAGCATCTGGAGCTTATTTGGAGTGTGTTTGTATTGATCTTGTTGGATTTCCAATGATTTTGATTGAACTCTACCTTTATTAGAGTGGGCAGCACTTACGTAATATGACAAATGTTGCTGGTGATCGAACATACAATATTCTTGCATCTTCCCAAAAGCCCTAATTGTTAGAGGTTTTTAAATATATAAAACATGCTGATATTCTTAATTTAACCCCTACAGTTTTTATTTATCTTTATACAACCATTTCCACGCAACAGTAACCAAATCAAATAAACTTTATATGAATACATACATAATATTGTTATTTGTACATTAAATAAGAACTTAATATTCCTCCCACATAAAAATCATAAATGATTTCTTTTTAACATTAAATTGTCTATGTGCATAAAATATAGCTTTTAAATGTAGGCTTTAATGCATTAAAAAAGGTATATTAAAAAAAGCATTGTATATTTCAAAATAAATGTATAGACCTCTTGTAAAGATAATGATTATGAAAAGACATTTGTCAATCACAAGGTGATGAGCCTACTATTGGCTGATTTTATAATCTAGGTATTTCACAAGCCATAGTACCCACAAATTCCTGATCGTTGACAGACACAACCCTAAATAGCTGTTGTATATAAATTATGTGAAGTGGCATTTGCCAAATCTGTCTCTCACTGGAATGTTGTGGGGTTATGAACTTGGTAAACAATCAACACTACCATATAGTAATAAACAATGATACACAAAATGTAATTGTAGCACAAATCAAGTTTACAGGAAAACAGAGTATAAAAATAGTGCAAGAACGACACATAATATACACTTTCAATCAAATCCTTGTACAAATCGTTGTTGGGCGACGGACGCACTAATTCTAACAAGAATAATTTGCAGGAGTAACACCAAATAGCAGAAGAAGCATTCTTCATGTGACCAGTCCCATATGCAACCGCTTGACCTAGGGTAGACTTGCATTTAACATACTCCCAATGAAACAGTTTAAAAAAAAAAAAAAAGAAAAAAGATATATTTTTTCCAAAAATTCAAGTAAATAAGGTTATTGGCAAATTGTTTATGTTTATCGTGTGCCCATCAAATGTATAGAAATATTTAGCTGCTTGATGTCATATTTCCACCAGACCTGTATGACTGGTGTCACATTTATGTATTGGCTACATCCTCATGATGGTAGTTTGGCAGACTTTTCCATAGTGCCATTGGTCTAAGGCAAAATGATGTATGATTATTGAAATTTTCTATGCACATACTTTTTGTTTACAATGCATACTTATGTAACAGCACAAAATATGAAAAAATAAAAAAAAAACTACTTTAAGGCCTCATCAAAAAACGCTGCAACTTTTCTACTTTAGGGTAATACTTTATAAAAATATTTTTGACAAGTTCAATAGTGTCTCCAGTTGGAGTAGAACTGTACGTCTTGCCATTGTAGATGAATTCTTTTTCCACACCGAATACAGCATTATTAAACAGGTCCTGTTTGAAAGGTGTTTCCGTATTGAGACTCTCAATAAGAAACCACATGAAGAGACTCCAACGCTCTCCGTAATAATCCTGAACTAGCCCACCAAACTGCTTGTTGGCATAGTCTAAAATATTGCCAGTAGGACCCCATAAAGTTATCTGGTTACGAGCATTCATGTCATACAGAGAAGCCTCCTCTTTGGTGACCGCCATTTTTCGAGCAGCTTCCAGCCATCGCCCAAGCAAGAACTGGGGTTGGGTGGAAAGGAGATTATCAAGTTCAGGAAGGAGGCCATACACCAGTACCCCACCTGCATTCATAAGCTTTTCTAGATCGCCATCCTCATAAGCTATCTTGATCTCTTTATAGTATTCTGTTATCAACTGCTGCATGGTTTCTCTAGTAACATCCACCAGGTCATACAGAAACGTACTACTCTTTGCCAAATAAGGCGCTGCAGAATACATCATCCTCCAAGCCTCAAACAGTTTGCTTTGATTGTAGCAGATGTCTGTGTTCATCTTGAGAGATGGCCGTCTAACTAGTGGACTGTGGTTATGGTCCTTCCAGGTCTGGGTACAGTTGTAGACACTTTGGAGAAGCATCTGCCAAGCAGACTGAGCGTTAGTGTTTTTCTGACCATAACGTCTAGTGGAATAACTGGAGATCCACAAAGGCAGATTAAGGGGCTCAGACAGCCAACCAATTTCATTCATCAGTTCATATATCATGTCATTTTGGTCAATGCCTTCTGGGGTCAGCCCTGTTCCAACCATAGTAGAGCCTTCATAGAACATGGCCTTAAAAGGCCCTTTGTTTACACTCTCAACATTTCCATATAACCCGTGGTTACCACCAAAATTATGAAGCATGCACCAAATAAACGGTTGTCCATAGAAAGACTCCGTTGATTGGTAAACTGGCATGGTTTCTGCAAATAAGTCCAGGACAATAATCCTCCCAATGGGTGCTCCATGGAGCAGAGCTCGAATTTGGGCTGGTTTCCAAAAATACGGGCTATTGACAAATAACCATCCCTGCATCAACCAGATGGCTCCAGGATCAACTGTAGAAAGAGGAAAGAATATTACTCATTATAAGGTAAAAGCATTATATGGTGCTGCAGAACAGTGTGTTGCCTTACAAATAAATAAACAAAAATATAATGATATGTTTGTAAAATTTACTAGTCATGATTAAATATTAGATATGAGACGTTTGGCAAATCTAATGCTGTTGTCGCAGGATGTTGTAGTCGTCTGCTTTGTTATAGTATACAGTTTTATAGTCTAAACCAATATTTATAAGATTTTCAATTATTTCAAGAGGAATTAGTAAGCAGATTAAGGCACAGCTGATTTTGCATGATCTTTAATCGACTCAACAAAATAATCGCCTTCACGGCTACTAATAATTCCACTTTCATGTCCTCCAACTGTTTTAAAACATTACATATCAATGTTAATTTTTATCTTATTATAGTGAAATGCAGAAGATCACCACAAATTGTACTCTTAATTTGACGAGGTTAACCAGTTCATAAGGAAAAGTTTTAAACCCTTATAGCAGCATGAGTCCAGGGCTGTTCTGTGCATGGAAGTTGCAGGGAGAGAGGTTGTTCCTGCACTGATATACATAGCACAGCCTCTCTCCCTGCAGTTCACACTGGATTTTTGTGCCTTCCAGCAACTACTTCCTCTTTTTTCATCTGTGCACTAATTCTCACACCAAAGTTTTGGTTATTTATTGTTTTCTATTTGGTTTATTTTCAGCCTACCATCATCCATTGATTTAAAGATGGCATTACTGATTGCAGACAAATAGGCTGGATCTGAAGAGGTTGGGTTCATCTCATTGAAAGTGTCCGCACTGTAAATATGGTCCGTTCCGAACTCCCGAATCATTTCACTCAGAAAGAGCCCCCCAATCTTGTGGAAAAAGGGATCCTCTGGGTCCAGAAGGTAGCTACAGGAATATGTACAGTTGAAGTTGCTCCATCCACCAAGTCTCGTCACATTGATTTTAGGAAACACCCTGAAAAACAAAGAAAGCAACATAATAATATAAAATAAAATATAACCTTTATGTGGTCTGTAATGCTATTGTGAGTAGATTTTATACATATATATGGTTTTCTGTGCAGAGTGGAGCTGTAATTTCACTTGTTTTGAAAAAAAGTATCCTTTTGTGCAGTCTATAACCCCTAGTAGTCAAACACACAAACCTGTGAATTAGCAGCTCCACCATTTTGTAAGTGACGCACCCGCATACATTTCCTTACTCATCTCAAGATAAATCCCAGCTCGCTCTCTCAGATCTTCACAGGACATACAGCTCTCCTCCACACTAAACAAATGATCAGATTCCCGGTTACAAGACTTCTCCCGGGCTGCACCCACTTTCTGGAATAACCTTCCTCACCCACTAAAACTATTCTGACTACTCTCCAAACTTTCAAGCAGTCCCTTAAAACCCTCTTCAGACAAGCGTACTAAATTCCTCAGCCCACATTTGTCTACCCTATTTATAACTACTATGTTATCTCGATCTCCTTTCATGATTAAAACAAACTTGGTCACTTTCTCGCCAAACTAAAATTTCCCCTCAATTCAGCTACTAACACTGCTGGGTGGCTGGATCATACAGAAGCACTGTGCAGTCTTACCTTGCAAGCCGGCTGCTCCATTGTGTTATATAGAGCACTAGCCCTTATGCATCAATCCCCAGTGTCCTATAGTGGATACAGTGTATGATCAGGGCCCTCTCACCTACCCAGTCTATCTGTTACCACCCAGTCTTGTTATGATTGTTAAAATTATAAAGTGCTACGTAATCTGATGGCGCTATATAAAAACCTGTCAATAAATAACACGGCCTTTCTCCTTGAAACTACTGTGCACTGGTCAGACCTGGACATGAGGAGGAGTTGCAGAAAGAAAGGCATTATAATACTTATGTGTCACACCAGTACTGTGCTCCTAGCAGTAGCTGAAGAATGCAGGCAGCAGCTACTGAGTCCAGTTGCTGTCAGCACACAGGAGTTGCAGGGAAAGAAGCTGTATTATGGTAGCACAGCTCCTGTGCTCTGACCAACTTGGACTTGCGGCACCCCAGGGTGATATGGCACACACTTTAGGAATCTCTGCTTTACCGACTGAAGGGCCACCACGTGTTCTGCTACCTGCTTCAATAATATTATGTTCCAAATGCCAGCAGGTCTATAGTCATCCAGTACCCTCACCTTTGCACAGATTTCCTCATTTCTAATAATTATGGAGTGGATGCCGACCACAGCACGTGTTCTGTATGTGAGGGGGTCTGTCCGTCTACACGAGAGAGGGGACTGAACTCCACCTGTCACTCCGTTCTCTTGTGCATAACAAGTGTGACTTACGCTCTGTTCGACCGCTGACCCACTCGTGTGTGGATGGTGACACCCACACTGTACAATTTACAAGCTTCCCCCCCACCTTGGCAGCACAGCTGCTTTAGTCTTAAAAGCCATCGTTCTGAACTAAGTTCCGTATGATAGTCGTTAAGTTAGTTAAAACTAACCTAACACGTGGAATGTCCAGTCCATTCAGCTCACTTACGCACCTTGCGTTCCTATATCTGGATTCGGCCCTATGTACTTACCTTAGCAAACTTTGTGGTATGTGTCCAGCAAAAGCAGGCAGCACGGTCATCATTCCCAGAGACCTCATCCTTTCTAAGATCTTATTCTGGGGTAAGCAAGAAACAAACAAACAGTTGCATGGTATCATTTAACTCAGTCACTAATTAAAATATGGTCATTAAACTGTAATAAATATGAGGAACACATAAGAATAAATATTATAGGATAATAAAGCCAGCAGGAGACCGTAGACATGGGCTTTTATTGTCTTCTACACCAGCACAAAACGCACACAGGAGAAAATGAATAACATACATTGCTACATGTAATAGGATGGATTTGTTATATAGGGAGGATGAATCACAATATGTAGCACATAGTGTTACTAAGTTATCGCTTACCTGCAAGGACAGTTGGTCCTGAAACCAGCTGGAGGACAGTGGACCACCCCAAGTGTGAATATTCCCCATCCGACCCCAGGCTAAAAAGGCTGGACCAGTGAAGAAATCATTGATTTCTGATTGGTTTAATCCCAAAGTCAAATACACCTAAAATGGTTAATAAAATTACAATTATGTCTTATTTGTAATAGAGTGAATTTATAGGGTCTTCATAACAAACCACATACAACTGTTTTAACGTTCAATAGCACATACATAAAATTCAATGTGTTTTACAGAAAAAAACCTTGTTTTTGGACTGACATGCCTGATTGAGCCTCCAGTGCACCTCAATGTGTCAACCCTTCCACTACAGTTTGAGATACAGTAAAGTGCCAAGTAATGGTGAACTATAACTATGTGTGCTGAGGATAATGAGCAATGTTACCTCAAACTCCTGTTAGCAATAGTATAATCTTTATTCTGCAAAAAGATGTAAAATGATTACGACAAGCCATGGACCAGGCTCATTGTGAGTAGTCCTATGAGCAGACTAAAGCCATTAGACAGACTGAAGTTAAGGTTTATTAGTGAAGTCTCCTTTTTACAACACATAGTGAAATATAATTTTTTGTTGCCACCTAGTGGTTACTAATAATATTTTTAAAGGAAAATTGGTTATTCAATAAACTTTCAAAACAAACTTATATAAAGTTCATCTTAAGTCATTTTGATTCAACAAACAGATTCCCCCTCACAGCACACAAGTGAGCACTAATTAACCATAAAATATATTAGGATCAATCCATAGTTCTCAAAGAGCTGAGTTTGGTTACACCTACGGAAAAAACATTGTGGTACAAAGACCTACATGGATTTGCCAGCCTTATGTAGATTTATAGCAAATGTATTCCCCGTACATAAAAGTGGAAGTAGAGAAGAAGCTACCAACCAGTGTACCTAACATCCGTAGTAGGGAAATTTATGGAAACACATTTATGGAAAGAGCAAATGGTACACTATCTTAAATCCAGTAACTTACAAGATCCCAATGCAGCATGGAGTCACTGGGGGGAGATCATGTTAAACAAACCTTATTGAATTATTGACTGTGTTACTAAAGTATTAAATATACGGGCAGCCACCAGTGAGGTGTCAAGGTAGCAAAGCAGTATAACACAGCCCTGAAAAAGGCGAGTCAGATGCTTGGTTGCATAGGGAGAATAATTAATAGCAGATGAGAGAAGTAGTGATGTCCCTTTATAGATCATTGGTATGACCTCACCTAGAATACTGTGATCAGTTCTGGAGGACATATCTCCAGAAAGACATAAATAGATTCCAGAAGAAGAGCAAATAAAATGGTTCATGGCCTGTGTCACAAATCATACCAAGAAAGGCTAGAGGAACTAAACATGTATAGCTTGGAGCAGAGAAGGGAGAGGGGGGACATGATAGCAGCTTTCACATATATCAAGGGTTGTGACCAGCTAGAGGAGGGTACCATTTTTCAAAGAAAGATATGTAATAGAACACACAGAGATCTGTATAAACTGGAAGGTGGTAGGTTCACAGAAAATGTGCGGAAAAATGACTTCACTGAAAGGGTGATAGATAAGTGGAATAGCCTCCGAGTTGAGGTGGTTGAGGCTAACACAGTGAAACAGTTTAAACATTCTTGGAATAAATATAAGGTCATAACCATATAAGGTCAAATCTCTAAATAAATATGGTAAAATACGATAAAACAGGGTCTAGGGTCAGTATTGTTTTAAATAAACAACTGGGCATATTGAACGGCCATGTGGCTTCTATGTTTCTGTATTATGTTTTAGGCTATGAAGCTGCAGCTGCAATTTTTATTAGGCATTTGGTCAGAATTACAAAAAAAAGTCTTGGTAAAAGACACAGAAAAATATGCATTAAAAACAGGAGTAGTCTAAAGTAAACTCCACATCAGGGTTGATTGGTACATCGTATTTTAATGTTTTCTAACTAATAAATATCTGTAGTCTACAGAGGTCACTAGCTGTAATAAAGAGTTGTATTGTATTATTGTATGTGTGCTTTTGATTAGATGTATTACCTATTATGCTTATTCATGGCTAGTATCCAATACTTTTGCAATTATATCTAAAGTAGGACATTAGGAAAACATGTCACCATTGTTAAGAATTCGGATTGTTCTTGAGGTAATGTTTAATAAGGAATATAGTATCATGCTTTCAGTACACTGCACTTTTAACAATACTAAAGGGACTGATGCCTAAGAGGTGCCAATGGTCAGTTGTAGCCCTTTGAATCCGATTAGTTGCTTTTGAAGAAACCTTTTACGTTCTCTCTTTAGAGACTTCCTTTAATAAACTTTTAGATGGATGAAACTTCAATCAACCTTGATAACTAATGAAAGTCCACGACTAACTAATGTATATTACCTGACAACATTTTACACCTTTGCTCTAATCATCCACATAACCTTATCAGTATGGTGACGCTCACTATAACAAATACATGTACAGGAGTTGTTGAGGAGTTTATGGACAGCAAAACAGAAAGAATACACAGGAAAGTTTTACCCGTTGCCATATAGCCTCCTGCCCTGTGAATGCAAGAGGCATATTGATTCCATTAAGTGCCATCCAGTCTATTTCCTTCTCCCATCTCGGCCAGTCCCACCACACAAATGAGTAACTGGAGGTGCAGACGTTTTGGTAGTAGCGGAACCTAGAAAAAGAAGAGAGTGGGAAAAAAATAAGCTTTGCTGTTAAATGTAAATGATATTCACTGAAAATTATTAAGCAGAAAAGACTTAGCAGGATTAGACAGGAAAAAAATATGATATGTGTTTTTAAGTTTAGTTTAACGAAACACGTTAGGTTATGTGTGTTTCCTGTTTACAAGCAGCAGCCTAAATGTTACACTGAGGAGAGAGAGGGAGGGGGAGAGAGAGTGAGGGGGAAAGAGAGAGGGAGAGAGAGAGAGAGAGAGGGAGGGGGGGGAGAGAGAGGGAGGAAGCTTTCGATTTTAGATCTCGGAGGGAAGAAATAAATGCTGGCATAGGGGGTGTGGCTTAGTGACACGATTTCTGCAAATTGAATTGCTTACTGCACACAGATACTGTCCAGCTTTACTCTTACACGGATATTTAAATTTGGGCTAGGAAACGCCATCTCTTAACTGTAATGCAACAGATGAAATATGACTCCCCTAAAATCAACATGGTGTTGCCCAGGAGTAACTTTCCTCTCTTATTTTCTCTGAATCTGGTCCCATGTTACTAGGGATAATTCTGCCCAGTTCATACTAACACTAAGAGTCACAGTATTGAGAGACGGGGGCGAGGCTTGAGGCAGCAATTTGCATTAAATTGCGGCCTTATGCCCAGTGCAGAAGGTTATGATTGAGATTTGAAATGCCCGAAATTTGTGAGTCTCCTGGATATTCCGTGATACCCACACACAAACATCCCCCCCCCCCCCAAAAAAAAATATGGTCAGT
>WWET01001234.1:370326-390250 GCA_011038615.1 Limnodynastes dumerilii
ATATATATATATATGCCTTTTATAATCAATACGTCTAATCATCTAAGTCTACTTGCTTCTCAATTTACATTTCCAGTAGAATAGAATACTATTTGTATATAGCTTTACCTCACTACTACCAAACATACAAATACATTAACTAGATATATGTAGGAAACCAGTGGGCCATAAATCCTAATTAATGATGCAAAGATATCAACCTCATTTCATCATGGGGATGACATTAGAGGCCTAAAGACAGGAGAGAGTACATGTCACTGGAATAATCCTTGATGTGACTGATGCAAGGGGCTCTGCCAGTTTCAACCCCCAGGCTAATCGTGGAGGGCCCCCTGCAGTGCAGGAAGGTTTTGCAAGGATCCAATTAGGATCCTTTTTTCAACTTCTGAAATAATTTGTCACAGGTTTATTTTAATGGAAAGTCTAGAAGCAAAAACTTAAGTAAAGCTAAGATCAAAGTAAATAATGAATCATTTTTCTACAATGACAGTGTAAACACAATGAGGAAGTAGACAAACATCACATGATTGTCTGCTTTGTCCCATACACAGAAGAGTACAGGGAAGCTGCAAAGGAGAAATTAAAATTGTGTAAGTCAAAGCACAAAGCCATATATCCATAACATTGCTTATATATGATTTAAGCATGTATTTTCATTAATATAAGTATTTTGGACACATAAATAGTAATGGTGGAAATAACTGCCATATAAATCAATTAGCTAAACAAAGGTAAGCAAACCTCATTCTGCCTCCAAGTGACCCAATCATGGTCTGAATTAGCAACACATATACACACCGGATTCAGCTCCAGCTTCTTAAGTGTGTTTATTAAAGAATGCGTACCACTTAGGCACGTAGATTGACTATATGCGGTCTTTAAAGACTGCACATAGTTGATTAGGTAGGAAGATGCGTGCCATGCAGCCTCTGGGGGGTTTTACATAATTCTAAAGGATCCAGGTTTAAATGTATAAATGTTAGAGCCCAAAAAACAGGTCAAATGATGATTGGCTGCATCTCGTTCCAGGCCTAGCTAACCTGTGGCTCTCCAAGTGCTGTGAAACTATGAGACACAGCATGCGTTGGCAGGTACCAGCTATGGCCATGCAGTCAAAGCATGCTGGGACCCACAGTTTCACAACACCTGGAAAACCACAGGTTAGCCAGGCCAGCATCATGACACAATGAACAGTATGGGCCTGATTCAGATCTCCATCACCAGGCGTTAATACGCCGGGCGTACGCGTTAGATCGTCTAAAAATCCGATCTGCACACGCGCCAGGCAGATGTTGCCCGGCATACCTGGCGTAGCTTCAGTGTAGTAACGCTGGAGAGGGCGTCCCCCAGCGTTACTACGCGGATTTTAGTGCAGGTAGGCGGGGGGGAGGGAGGGTAGGAGGGCGATGTTAACGTATCAACGCCACCGTCCCAGCGTATTAACAGTCGCTTACGCCGGCTGAAGTTAGGGTAGCCTTCAGCCGGCCTAAGCGACTGTTAATAAATATGGGGCAAGGGGGGGTGTCGGGGGAGGGAAGCGATGGTACGCTGAGCGCTAGACTGCTCAGTGTACCATCGTAGGTCTGGATCAGGCCCTATGTGTGTATGGATACTGGAATAATGTATATTCAAATAAAAAGGTGCTTATCTTGTGGTAATACATGCTATATTTGACTGCTAGCAAGTTATATCATTTCTTAAATGGAATAATTAAAAATGTAAATTGACAACACATAATCAAGACAAACCTTCAGGGACAAATTATAAACATCTGTGTAAATCACGACAAAGGAGGGAAACAATTCAAGGCGATCTCCCTTTGTGGCTATGGAGCATCATTTCTTTTTCATTTAAATACAAGTATTTTTATACACTCATTATTATTATTTTTAACTACATAGTTCTGTACTTGTATTTGTTATCCCCATCCCAGGATGGGCTTAACAATGCACTTCTACCTTGTGCTGGTGGAGGCTCAAAAACTGATCTAAGATGTGTGCCGGCTAATGAAATGGTATGCAGAAAATGACCATTTAGCATGAACAGCATGCTAGTGCTGATATATGCCTCCCAAGTATTTGTGGTGTGGTCAAAGGACCAATACTTTGAGATATTACAGAGTAAAACACATGCAAACACATAGAGACACTGATATGGACATGTTATGAACTATATGAATATATTACTAATGATTTCTACAAAAGGGATATTACAAAATACATCAGGTCAAGTTAGTTTCTGTCAGGAAAGATTCTAAGGGAACAGTGATAGACATAAAGTGTAGATATTTACACATAGGAGAAAACAAAACTACTTTCATTGTTATAGATTTCTAAAAAAAAATTCTGATATAAAACATTATAGTGACAGTAAAACCTGCACACAATCATTACCTATACATCCCATGATCCCCCTGCTATCATCACTGCACACAAGCATTACCTGTACACCCCATGATCCCCCTGCTATCATCACTGCACACAATCATTACCTGTACACCCCATGATCCCCCTGCTATCATTATTGCACACAATCATAACCCGTACACCCCATGATCACCCTGCAGTCATCATTGCACACAATCATTACCTGTTGGGAGTCCTCACAGTGATCGGCGAAGCCACCAGAGGTAGAGGCGAGGGGATTCTCAGCTGGACTCCTGACCATGAGATGTGGCAACCACAGTAGTACTTCAGATACCGATAGCATCCCGTGGCAGCTGCCACCCCACTGCTGCCCTGCACGACCACTTTACCCGCCACCGAGCTGAGCTGGTAAGTATCTAAGCCATCCTCGCCAGCCAGAGAGCTGTTTACAGTGACCACGAAGTCATCGGCTCGGTCGCCAATCAGGCGATGAAGGAGATCCTGTACGGCGGCGCTCTGCACAGCATCGCGGTACTGAGGCTTCAGGTGGGACAGGGTCTGGAAGACCTTCCCAGAGGTGACCACGCCAAGTACGGCGAGGAGGACCACGGTGACTCCTGTCACTGCCATGGGGGCAAGTGTCCCCTGGACTGTACTGTCACCTGCAGTCTACAGCCTTGGGTGTATCAGAGCTTCCTTATATCAATAGCACCAGGAAGCTACAATGGGACACAATCTATGCAGACTCAGTTTTAATGGTGCTCTACAAATTCTATACACGACACTAAAGTGTTAATGGCCTCATAAGCAAGTGCATAGACAATGCTGGGAGCCCCAACCAGGAGCCTATGAGCACAGAACGGCTGACACACTGTACTAGTACATTTCCTGGACCAAAGCTACATGAAACCTCGTCTCCTATTGGTGGCAAGACCTGAGCTGTTATTGGACGCCTGTCATGGCCGCCGGGATTGGCTGCTGATGACATTTTTTTGGCTGCCCCTTCATAATGTCAAACAAATGTGCTCCACAATGCTTACACACTGGTAGTAGAGGGAATGGAGGTCAGTTTCTGGTTTCTGTTACTCCCTACTTGTCTGACCGTAGAACATGCAGAGAGCAGGGTCCCGGGGGGCGTCACAGGTTAAGCTCTGCTAGGCAGAAGTTTGCTTCTTATGCAGAAAATATATATTAAAATAATTAAATCAGGTTGGATCACTAGATAACTTCAATAAACAAAAGAGTTCACCCCTTCCAGAAATTTCAATTATAGTTTGCCTAGGCCAACAAGGTTTTTTGGCATGAAATTTAGTGTCGAAGTAGACAAAAGCATCGAATGTTTATCATTTTGGATAAGTAACTAGTTTTTTTCCACCACTCTGTGGGTTCAAAATGTAAAATTGGTTTCCCAGGGCTATTTCACCTAAGGCAATTTCATGTGTCCAGTTTGCCACCTACACATGCCTAAAATCTTAATGGACCCGGCAAAATAAAAGTGGGTCTTCTCTAACTGGCCAGCCTTTTGGTTGCATGATCAAATTTGTGACCCAAGGCTATTCAACACTTGAAAAAATAACAGATGCATATACAAATCAATAAACTTAGTAATTGTGACCACTCTGCCATCCTATTTCATCCCCAAAATCTTGTTGGGCCAGGCAATATTCAAGTGGGCCATATGTAAGTGGATATCCTTTGTTCCAAATGTAAAATATTTTGGTCCAAGGCTATATAATGCCTATGCCTGATTTGCCACACTCATGCCCCAAACCTTGTCAAGCCAGTTAAAATACAACTGAAATTTGTGTACAGGATGAAGCATATTTTTGTTTATATAATGTCATCTTAGTTATCCAACTAGATTTAATTATTTTAATGTAACATGTTCTGAATAAGGAGCATAAATAAGAAGTGAATAAGAATCTAACGTCAGACTTGTGTAAAGTAGGGGGTATTTGCCCTTTAGCCTTCTTGGAGAATTGTTTAATTTATTCCATCTGTATTACGTCAAGATGATTAAGTATTACCCACATATCCTGCTAGCCCCCCTTATTTATCACCTAGATTATATTCTGAGAAAAATAATCCTATATTGTCTAAACATCTAGAACAAGAGGCATTTTTTTACGTACTTCTGATTTACCTCCCTCTATAGGGAACCTCTTTCTGGCTGTGAAGGAATGCCTATTGTGCAAGACCCAGTGTGACTAATATGTCACAAATGAATGGTTTCTGCTTTATTTCTTACGTAATAAAAACAATTGTTCTAACAAGCAGCAGATGACAACAATACATGTTATGATGATCCAATGACATATGTAACATATGTAGATATTTTTTTTACTTATATGTCTAAAGAAAAAATATTTTTCAAAATGTATTCAATCACTACTTTTCCTCAACCCTGTAAACTAAAAAATAAATATATAGGCAATAAAAAAAAATCTGTTATTGGCATATTTTTGTCTAAGTACTCTTAAAAATTTGCATAACATACTGGAATGTGCCTGTGTGATACATCTTTTCTGACAACAAAAAAGTATTAATATACCATAAAATCAATAAGCATTATTAGAAAAACAAACAATAAAAAAAAAAAAATCCACCTATGTTTTTATATTATATCATTCTGAGAGAAGAACATGTACTGCCACATATTGGCTGTAATGAATTTTGGCGGTACCTTTTGATGGGTATTTTATCTACCACATATAGGGCTATTCTGTACTTAATAAATAGTCTGATTTATCTTATACTACAAGATGAAATTAGAGATGTACTATACATGTAAGTAATCTTTTTTGGTATTTGTTAAGTCTGTAATAAGCACATAACAACACATTTAACTATTAAGCATTTAGAAAGCTCTTGAGCTCCGAGAATTTGTTACTAGCCTAATATTATGTTTATTACCAATGCCTTGATGTCAATGAAAACCATATGACTGCAATACCTCCTAAAGTGTAAGTGGCATTTCCACGTGAGAGATAAAGAAAAAGTTGAACTCTGTTAGTCCGTGGGCATAAGAAAGAATGGGTGGACAGGTTTAGCTATTCAGAATAATTTGTGCACTTATAGCACAGTGCACTTGTAAAATACTGTCCACAGATAAGTTCATTTATACAGTGTCATAAATAGTTTCCATTTACAGAAACTAGATACCAGCATGGACCCAACACTGTTGTCTCCATCTCTGAAACCCGGAACCGATCACAAACAATCCTTGAACGTGACAATACCGAACACATGTAATTTTTGTTTTATCATTTGTCTGTGTAGTAATACACACAGGAGAATATCCTATGGTGTACATTGGACTTAGCTGTAGTCTATTGCTTTGGAATATCTGGTATTGTACTTACTGTAGATTTTTATATGCATTACAACAAGAGAGAAGTAAACCTTTCTAAAATGATTCACAAACGACTTCCCATTTCCCACTGGGCCACTAATTTTTGCATATGTGCTATATTTAGTATTACTTTTTTGTTTTACCAGCACTACCCCACACAGCAGAACTGACTGATCAGCTTAATTTCACCTGTATGTAAACTCACTAAGAATGTTTTCAAATGCAAATTTATAAATAAATTCTGTTAAGATTAGGAATTTGTGGAACAGCAATTGTATCCAATGCTCTGGTGCCCATAAGCACTGAAAATATATATAATCTTCTATATCCCTGGATAAGAATAATTTAAGAGCACGGTCAATCACAGGCCTGTTGATCAACACTGAAGTTATAATGAGAGAGGAGTGGACTTAGAGTTGATGGACCTGATTCACAGTTTGGAGTTAAATTGCGAACTTACATAAAATATACGCACGTGAAAATTCTGCAGTACCGATTCAGAGAAAATAAAGAATCCAGTTAACCTCGCCTCCTGTGTTGGGTAGTGCTACGTAAGGACATATTATTAGGTACGTGCAGACTTAATTAGCTGTGAATCAGTCGTGCTTATGATTCAAAGATACATAACTAAATGCACTGAATGGAATTTGAAAAATGAAAGAAATTTTTTATTCTAAAACCAGCACATTCTCTCCTAAAGCTTTCACATCACCACCCTTGAAAAAGGGCCAATTGCCAGGTCAAAAAAAAGTTTTAAGTCAACAAAAACCAGGGAAATTCCCAGGTCTGACTGTTTCACATGTGCCATGAATCCCCGGTCTGCTCTGTCAAGCAACTGTCAATCATTCTAAAAAAGAGCTCTTACTGGCTGGAAAAAATGATGTCATTTAAAGGGAAGTTAACTTTTTGCACACAATGATGATATCAGTACAGGGTTTTAACTGCATTGCTTTCCATGATGGCTGACAAATTACTTCTGTGTATCACGGAGTTCATGGTTTTATGGATGATTCTGCTGTTTCAGACAGCAAATGATAGCCTGCTGCAGCTTCTTACACTGTGCCATAGGGTACATTGCGACATGGCGTGGAGAAGGGCGCAATTCATGGCAGAGAAGGAGAATACTTGACGACAATATTTGCGCAATAGGAGAGTGTACATCAAGTCCAGTCTGATGTCTATTCTGAAATACACCACCCTCACTAACGAGAGATTGTGGTCCAGAAACCGTTGGCACGCCAAAGTTTTATGGGCAACTCTGGAAGCTTTTGAGGAGGAAAAGTGGATGGCACACTTTTGGATGTCATGTGGGACCTTTCACTATGTGCTGGACCTCATCTCCTCAGTACTGTCCAGACAGAGCACAATATTCCGGAATCCCATTCCACCCTGGAGGAGGCTAGCCATTGTGTTGTGGTGGTATGCTAACCCCTGGGAATTTTGTACAATTTCCAGCATGTTTGGAATTGGGATTTCCACGGTATAAAATTTGGTGCGTGAAGTCACAGAGGCATTGCTGGAAGCACTGTACCATTGCTTCATCTCTTTGCCTCAAGGACAGCATCTGGATGAGACAATTGCTGGCTTCCTGAGACGTGGATATTTGCCATGTGCTTAGCCCTGTACAGCGGATTACCATAACTGGAAAGGCTGGCGTTCCGTCATTCTACAGGCTGCATTTGACCACAATTATTGGTAAGCATCCTTTTCAATGTTCACTGAAATGATGTGTAGTGCAACTGAATGCTAAACGTATGCAATTCAGGTGTGCAGAAGGATAGATTTCAATTCCTGCAAGTTAAGAGGCGGTTACGGGACCTACAAATTCCCTATGCCATGTTGTTTCCCTCACGCTTGAGAGTCTCGGTGGATGGAACGTCGCATTTCTTCACAGATCCGCACGAGGCGCAGGAATGGCTGGATAGAAGGGGAGCTCGACGCCGGAGTCCCCCGCAGTGACAGGCAGTAATATTATGTTCTCACCATGTTGTCTTACTGTTGTGCTGCTATTAGTATTTTCATTGTCTCCTGATAGACTTACAGTCCTATTACATATCCACTAATGTTTTCTTAAAAAATGATGTCATTTAAAGGGGAGTTACCTTTTTGCACACAATGATATCAGTACAGGGTTTTAACTGCATTGCTTTCCATGATGGCTGACAAATTACTTCTGTGTTGCTCGGAGCTCGTGGTTTTATGGATAATTCTGCTGTTTCAGACAACAAATGTTAGCCTGCTGCAGCTTCTTACACTGTGCCATAGGGTCCATTGCGACATGGCGTGGAGAAGTGCGCAGTTCATGGCGGAGAGGGATGTCTATTCTGAGATACACCACCCTCACTAATGGGAGATTGAGGTCCAGAAACCGTTGGCATGCCAAAGTTTTCTGGGCAACTGTTGAAGCTTTTGAGGAGGAACAGTGGATGGCACACTTTTGGATGTCATGTGGGACCTTTCACTATGTGCTGGACCTCATCTCCCCAGTACTGTCCAGACAGAGCACAACATTCCGGATTCCCATTCCATCCTGGAGGAGGCTAGCCATTGTGTTGTGGTGGAATGCTACTCCCGGGGATTTTTGCACAATTTCCAGCATGTTTGGAGTTGGGATTTCCATGGTGTCAAACTTGGTGCGTGAAGTCACATAGGCATTTCTGGAAGCACTGTACCATCGCTTCATCTCTTTGCCTCAAGGACAGCGTATGGATGAGACGATTGCTGGCTTCCTGAGACGTGGATATCTGCCATGTGCTTAGCCCTGTACAGAACCCAGCAGATTACCATAACCGGAAAGACTGGCATTTCGTCATTCTACAGGCTGTAGTTGACCACAATTATTGGTAAGCATCCTTTTCAATGTTCACTGAAATGATGTGTAGTGCAACTGAATGCTAAACGTATGCTATTGTCATCTTCACAGATGTGTTTGTTGGCTGGCCTGGATGCTCCCATGATGTCTGAGTGTTTGCCAATTCTGACATCTATCACCTGGCTGAAGAGGATCACCTTTGTGGGTTGGACAAAAGTATGCAAAGACATTACAGATCTTTCAAAACTGACTATTGCAGAAATTCATGCAAGGATACAAGTAATAAAAACAAAGACTCTTACTTTTCCTGCGTACAGCCACGTATAGTGTGGGCTCATCCTGGGCAGTTGACTGTTCTGAGAAGAAGGCATCTGTGTCAAAGGAAACCTCCATGGAACTCTCCCCATCCTGTGTGTCCTCAAACATCAGCTGTGAGGAAGCTCATGAGGCCTTGCTGGTTTAAGAAGATGATGTCTCCTTTGCAGTTAGCGAAGAAGAGAAGGACACTTGGTTGCAGCTGGCTCATAACAAAGATCATAGTGGCCAATGGATTCTGCTAGCCCCACTATTCTTGCAGCTGTCGTGGATCTTGGTGAATTGCTTTTTGAGGGCTTTTAATTTATTTAAAACCTGCTACTGGCTTTTTGGTAATGCCCCTTTTTTTCCAGCTTTTTGGCTATATTTAAATATATGTGTGCATCTTTTACCATCCCAGATATTTGGGCTTTTATCTCTTCCTCACCACGTATGGCCAAGAGCTTCCTAACTTCCTCCTCACACCAGTATAACATGATGCTGAATGTGCTGTGGCAGCATACGATGACATCAATCTCCTGCGCTGTATTTCCCTCCAGTCGGGTGTCTTTGTGAAAAGACACCTTACCCATGTGCAACCCAAGAAAAGCCCTTCTTTAGTATTTGGATTCTCGACCCAACATCCCTTGCTTGCCTGATCAGTCTTGCCTCAATTAATTTTATAATGGAATATTTTAGTATGGAGAATTACTTTGATATCAATAAGGCCAGTGGACAATGAGGGTTTCGATGATGCAACCAATTCACTAATGCGGAACACGCTTGCAAAAGCAAAGCTAAACGCTGTGTGAAGAAGGAGTGTTTTGTAACCATCACTGGTCACAAACACTACTGCATCCATCATTATTTTTGAGCAGCTAAACAACAAGGGGCGCTGGAAGTCATGAGGTGTTGACCTGGTTTTTGCCCATCCTTTGAGCACCTTAACTACAAAACACTCCATGGTAACGTCCCATTCCCCTCGCAGATTACTGCAGAAGTCTCTTCCCGTGAGGAAAGAACTTATATATGCACAGTATCTTGCACGCCTATATCCTCGCAGCATAAATTAATACAGACAACCTTGCATGTCCCTGGCCGCCCTACCTTGACTCCTACGGAACTTTGACTGATTCGCCCAGGCAGCCTAATTCCTCCGCCAAGTAGAGGGCAATAACGACTGAGGCACGAGGTCTTCTAACTTAGACTGACCACCTGCCAAACAGAGACAGGGCACAGTGTTCCGACTGGAGACGGCAGGGGCAGGCCAAATCTGGATTCTGTTTAAACCCTCCAAGAATAAATCCTACACTCCAAGATCTGCCTTCAGCTCATTGGAGAGTGGGACCTATGCGGTCTCGTGCACCAGTCTGTGGAAGAAAATCTTCCCAAAGGGAATTACCCAGAACGCAAACCGAAATGAGCCCACCAAAGATTGAATTTTTGCAAGAGAAAGTCTGCTAGCACACAATGCCGAATTGATTAAACCATGCAGATGGTAAACATTAGTGTCCCCTTTAGACTGACAGCATACATGATATATGACCCAATATAGGGACTCTGACATTTTACAGTTAGAACCACCGTAGCAGATAAACAAATAAAGAGCAAAGAACCATAATACGGGACCTTGCTCACAAAGTACCAATATACATGGTGCACTCCAAGACCACACTATTGTTAAATTATCCCATGCTTTATTACATATTCATATACAATTTATAATTTCTTAGCAAAATAAAAGAAAACAAGAGACAAACCATGGCACAATAACACACGAGGTATGTCTATTAAATAACTCACTTTTATTTATTGGTATAAAAAATGTAATGCTTGTCCCTTCAATATATTCCCCATTTGCACTAATACATCGCTGTAGTCTTGTTTTCCACTGGTCGAAGGCATGAAGCAAATCAATTTCTGTCAATTGTTTCAACATATCTGCCATTTTCTTCTTTACAGTATCAACTGACTCAAAATGTGTCCCTTTAAGCACTGATTTAACTTTTGGGAAAAGATAAAAGTCACAAAGTGCTAAATCGGGTGAACATGGAGGATGTTCAAGTGTAGTAATGTGATTGTTGGTCATAGAAAGTGCTGTGTGAGCAGGCACATTGTCCTGGTGAAGAATGAAACCATATTTCCACAGTTGCGGCCGTTTCTTTCTGATTCTTTCAACTTTTGTCAAAACTTCCTTATAATAATGCTGGTAACTGTTGTGCCTTCTGGAACACATTCTGCTGCATGTTCAAGGTCACTACGTATGCAGTTATAACTGGTTCTGACTGGTTTGTTTACTAGGTGGAAGTTATTTTATAGACATACCTCGTATACACATAAGTTAAAAACAGTTACGGTATCCACTGTCCTGCATGTATAGTCAGCGTATAAGTATAGGACAATGATACAATTCACATAATGTAGCAGTGGATTCATGGTACACCAATACGTGGTTTGCTGTTAAGCTTTCTAAAGGTAAGTCTTCTAGTCAGAAAGGGCTTGTCTAATGGTTCTTTGCTCTCTATTTGTTTGATGTATATTTATTGCCAATGTGGTTGGCAAAAGCCCGGATGAAAGGGCTTTTGTAGGCCCTGAAAGAAACGTTGGTGTAATAAACACATTTGTTTCTGTAGCCTGGCGGCTTTCTGCAAGTCTGTGAGTGCCTCTCTCTGGTTCACTGTAATTTGCCCTTGTGGCCCTGACGGCACAATAGCCAGCTGATCATTGTTACTGGAGTGCCACTTCTTGGATTTTTATTAAGAAAGAGTCACACAAGGAGAGAGAGATCTAATAATTATATATGGGGCATATGAGTCACAATTGTGTGTTCTCCACTAGATGCATGAAGGAAGAAAGAAGAAAAGGAGGAAGAATCTAGATAAGTGAGCGCGACATGGTGGGTTTCCTCCCACAATGTACAAAAACATGCTAACAGGTCAGAATAAAACTGAACCCTAGTCTGTGTGTAAATATAGTCTAAAACACACTGAGGAGTTGCGCTAGAGAAACTAGCGCTACTCCTCTGTGTTTTTTTACTATATTTGCATCACTATTGGAGGTTACTCACCTCCATATTGCATGAGTTTGCTGCAAGGAGAGATTTTTGCGCAGTATTTATCCTTTACTTTCATTGGCCCAGATCCTGGGCTACGGACGTCTGGGGAATCACGCTCTCTGTGCGTAATTTCCCAGTCAGCTATGATGTGCACATGCCCCTCCCCTCATTTACATGTCGATCTGTCGTAAGTGGGGGGACACCCAGCATACATAACACATGCGCACAACCTTCCAGACAGGGGGATTACATGTGAACTGTACGTAACTGAGGATCGGGCCCTTGATCTGTAATGTGAAATACATTTTTCATACAGCATGACAGTTGTTTTTTCTTTCTAACAGTTCATAGGTCAGATCCTACAAATCATGTTTTATCACAGTGTGAAATTAAAAATCTATCATATTGAGAGATTTTAGTTTTTTCGTACTTTCTCTGAATCAATTATATAAAAAATACTGGGTAGACACTAGCTAGTTTTGAAATCTGATGCCTTTATAAGATACCATCTGAAATGTCAATCAGCTGTCCAATGCCTCCATACACATAATATAACATTTTATGTGGATCTTCTGAAGAGGAAGGGGGATAGATACACACTACACTTTTCTACCAACATTGTGACATTGCTGGATTGCATTCATTAGAAAGTTTAAAAGGATTAGCTAACATAACCATGGAAATACCAGCAGATGGAGCTCTAGACTGGAAAATAGTTACATGGGATCTGATCCACCTGATTGCCTCCTTTTTTTGGAGCCAGTCCGTAGCATCAAAAAGTCTCAGCAGTGCTGGGTACAAAACCCATCTCTATGAAAGAATACTGTAAATATAAGAAAACAAAGAATATATTTTCTTTTTTATAAATTAGTCAGACTTAGGACTGATGCATGGAGTCCCGCATGTGTGGCTAGAAGGGCAAGACTCTTAATGCAAAAGAGCTGCACACGGGCTACTAATGTACAGTATGGGCGTTCCAACAGAGTTAGGACTGATTCACAGGTAGGAGCGCCTTGCAGAAACTAACATGGGCACAGGAGAAGTTAAGGTAGCCCTCGACCACTCGTACATTGTTTGCTGTGTGGCCATGCGTCTTCTCTTACATAGTTTAGACCACACCAACTGCGTATTTATGCTCAATGGATGCGTGTTTTTAAATGAAACAAATAAATGCTTGTTTATCCTATGCTTATTCTCCGTTTTGTGCAAGACTTCAACTTTGTAAAGGTGCCATTATTTGGTTTTAATTTTTGAAGGTTTTTACTATAAATTTTTGGAACAAAAATCATTACATTTACTTATATTTTATGGTATTGTTGTGTTGTTTATATTTTTTTTATGTTTATTTTTAAATGTTTTATGAATGTATATGTAGTGGATCATTGTATTTCTAACTTCTTGCAGCATACGTTTATGTGTATTGGTAAGTATGTCATGGATATTCTTATTTCAAGTTGTTTTTTATGTTTTTTTTTGTTTACACGTTAATTAGAATAGATGCTGTTTTTAGAACAAAAAATGTCTTTTACTTTTCCAAATCCTAATCAGTTACGTATCTTTGAATCATAAGCAATTTTAAGCACCTATCGTAGGACCAATTCACAGCTAATAAAGTCTGCACTAATTATACGGAGGAAAGACTTACATCCTTACATAGCACTCCGACACAGAGGGAGTGGTTAACCGGGCTCTTTATTTTCTCAGAATTGGTATTATGGATTTTTCACGTGCGTACTGTATATTTAGGTCGCAATTTAACTCTTAACTGTGAATCAGGTCCTTTGTGTCAAGTGGATTCATTTCATTGCTCCAACTTAGATTCTGTTTCATTCTATAACATCATTAGAAACCAAGTTGTCTCCATTTTTATTGAAACAAAATTTAATTAGTAACCTGTCATTTCTGGCAGCTGACTAAATTTGTCAGTGGATGAAAAAGTAATTTCTGACTCTCTATTCTACATTATTTTATGGCAGGCAATTTTTCTTTAACATGACTGAAACATTGCCTTAGGGATCTATTTGAGTTGGGTCACAAAAGTAGGGCAGAGTGAATGGCTAGATGAAATAATAAATGAATAGACAAGGTTAAGTTTTCCTAGACGAGCCCCCACAATGCTCCAAACTGTGTTAGTTGTATTCTTTTTGCTTTACACTTCACCATATGTGGAGGTGTGTGCTGGGTAATACAATGTAGAAAACATATTATTAAATGATATAACACTATGGGCCAGAATCAATTACCCTTGATGCCTGTTTGCAGTGCTTTTTTCACAAATTTACTTTGCGGATTTTAATTCGCATCTCATAGAGGTGTGTATTAAGATCCACAATTTTTTTTTTACCATAATAAACAGGAATAGGCGCTGATCACACTTTTTCCTGTCTTCAAGGACAATTGAATCGGGACAACTGAATGTGTGTCAGCACATATATCAAAAGGAGGTCTTATTCACAATATAGCTATATTGGGTTATTATTTTTATTATTATTATTATCGTTTATTTATAAGGCACCACAAGGTGTCCGCAGCGCTGTAGAAAATAAATCAATATACAGTACAGACATACAGGGTAGGAATGGACAGCATAGTACATAATTAAATACAATCTAAATATAAAAATATCACAAAAATACAAGCACAGAAAGCAAGGCAAAATGCAAGGTGTCAATCTTGGTAGATCAGAAAGGAGGGGATAGAGCGCAGTGAGAGGTTGAGAGGGAGCCACCAGGTGGGGATGGGGTAAAAGGGTAGCAGAGGGGGACAAGAGGGTACGAAGTGAGGGGGGAGTATAGAGGAGGGAACAACACTAGGATGGAGGGCCCTGCTCACATGAGCTAACAAACTAAGTGGGAGGGATGAACTTACAGAAGACATAAGGAGGGGGAAGGAAGTGGACTGCTGGTGTGAGCGGAGGAGAGGGGGAAAGAAGGAAAAAAAGGAATAGATTTAGGATGCACTAAAGATGTTAAGTGGAAGAGGCGTAGGCTAGCATGAACAGGTGCGTTTTGAGTGAACGCTTGAAGACCTGCAATGTGGGGAAGAAGGGAGGTGATTCCAGTGCAGAGGTGCAGCACAGGAGAAGCCCTGGATACGGGATGTGGTGATCAGTAAAGAGGTCAGACAGTGCTGGTTAGCAGAACGGAGAGGGCGGGAAGAGGTGTGCATGTTGATAGGTAGGGGTAGGGATCAGTGGATGAGGAGATGGCCTTAAAGGTGAGGAAAAGGAGTTTAAAGAGAGGTCTGAAGCAGAGAGGAAGCCAGTGGAGGGTTTGACATAAAGGAGAGGCTGAGGTAGAGCGGCGTGAGAGGAAGATGAGCCTGGAAGCAGCATTGAGTATAGATTGAAGGGGGGCAAGACAGGTGAGCGGGAGACCTACAAGGAGGAGGATACAGTAGTCGAGGCATGATATGACTAGAGAGTGGATGAGGGTTTTAGTAGCTTCATTGGTGAGGAAGCAATGGATGTGTGCAATGTTGCGCAGGTGGAAACGACAAGAATGAGAGAGGGCGGATGTGTGGTATAAAGGAAAGTGAGGAGTCAAGGATGACACCTAGGAAGCGAACTTGAGGGGATGAGGAAACAGAGGATCACCAATGGTTATGGTGATGGAGGACGGGGAGTAAATCCTAGGGGGAGGAAAAACAATAATTTCCGTTTTGGCCATTCATGTGGGTAAGGACGCAAGGCACTCATAAATCTTAGACAGAAGAGAGGAGAGGAGATGAGGTCAGAGGAGGAGAGGAAATTTGAGTGTCATGAGCGTAAAGGTGGTAGTTGAAACCAAAGGTACTGATGGGTTAAACTCACCTGCCCAGCGTCAAGGCTTGTTACTGTTACTAGTTTACTTTGGGCAGGGCTGGATTACCCGCTAGGCCTCCTAGGCGAGCGCCTAGGGCCTGGCGGGCCCCTGGGGCCCGAAATCCGGTCCTGGATTTAGGTGCAGCGGGAGCTGCATTAAGTTCTCCTCTGTTACGGTCCCAGCTATTAGTGGCTTTGGGCCCGGTTCCCAGTAATGCACTGGGTGACGTCATGACGTCACGCCAGTGCTGCACCCCGCCTCCCGCACTGAATATACGTCAGCCCAAACCCTGCGTTTCTTAGAGAAGAGCGCAGGGCCCGGCTAAGAGAGGTATCGTGGATTCGTGGTGGCTGGCTGTGTGTGACGCGAAAGAACTATCTATCTATCTATCTATCTATCTATCCATCTATCATCCTGACATAAATATGTATTTATAGTAAACTGTGTATACACACACATATATATGTATGTATATATATATGCATATAATATATATATTATACAGAGAGAGAGAAAAATATGGATATTAAATTACAAATTTAAGGGGGACGAATAACGTAAGCACCCAAAATATCGATTCATTGGGGGGGGGAGGGGGGGCCTCCAAACCGGTATCTTGCCTAGGGCCCCATGAAGTCTTAATCCGACTCTGACTTTGGGAGCATGACCCTTCCCCAATTTGGCCGCTGCACACTTTCAAATGGCAGGAATTTCTTAATATAGACCTCCTGAGTACTCATATAGCAAACGGATAAGGACTCACCTACAGGAGGTGTCTTAACAAAGGAGGAGCAGAAAAGACAGTAAAGACATGGAGAAAGGAAGACTGAAGACAAGAAAGGAAGTAATGGGTATGGGTAGTGAGATGGTATGGACAGTGTAATAATAAAGGCAGGAGAAGGAGTGAGATGGTATGGATAGTGTAATAATATAGGCAGGAGAAGGTATGTGAATGGTAGAGTGATAGTATGGGCAGTGTAATAGTATAGGCAGTGCAATAGTATAGACAGGATGATGCTATAGGCAGTGTGAATGCTAGTATGACAGCGTGATAGTGATATATAGGAGGGCAGCGGGATAGAGGGTATGGGCAGTGTGATGGTATGGGCAGTGTGACTGCTAGTAAGACAGCGTGATATTAATAAATAGGATGGGCAGCAGGATAGAGGGTATGAGCACTGTGATGGTATGAGCAGTGTAATAGTGATAAATAGCATGGGTAGAGGGATAAATGGTATAGCCAGTGTAAGAGGGGCAGTACAACTTAATTAATATGTTAGATTGTGCGACTTACTTAATAAGTTACATTGCATGACTTACTTAATATGTTAGATTGTGTGATTCATTTATTACATTGAAGTATATCATTCAAGACCCTAATTGGCTGTACAAAGTGGTAGTCAGGCCTCATACATTCTCTGATATAACACCATAGTAATGGCAGGATACTTATGATGATAATAAAACTCCTGATGTCGGTGCAACTGCCTGTACAGTGGATCACCAGTGTAATAATATTAACCCTAAAGTGCTCCAGTACTTTACTGAAAACCACCATTTAAGAACAGGCCGTTAGTTATGGGCCACTGCTGTGGGATTGCCCCCCTGGCTAAAATATGCCAGCCAGCCACTGCTTCAATACCATGTGTAATGTTGCTAATAAAGCGTTGCGAGTCCCCGCTGCGATGTTACACATTACTATTTTGAATGTGTAACACCACAGAATTATTTTTGGTGAATGGGTGAGTATTCACCCATTCATCTTTGGAAAACAGCGCCGCCGCCGGACAAGACCACCGTAGAGGTGAGTAACTCTCTCCAGGGGCTTACGGTTAGGCTGCGGGAGAAGGTACTTAGGGTTAGGCTGCGGGAGAGGGTACTTAGGGTTAGGCTGCTGGAGGGGAGACTTAGGGTTAGGCTGCTGGAGGGGGGACTTAGGGTTAGGCTGCGGGAGGGGGAGCTTAGGTTTAGGCTGCAGGGGTAGAGATAGGGGAGGATAAGGTTAGGGTAAGGGAGTACGGAAGCCTTACCTTTCGGAGAACCGTGTTCAGTGCTCCAGGGATGGATTGCTATGCCTCATCAAGGCATAAGCAATCGATATCCCAGCCAGTTCGGAACTGGCTGGGAGCGAACGGACCTATTTCGAAAGGGGACCCACACCCCTAATAAAGATATTAAATAGCACTACTCAAGTACAGATTCCAGATGAACTCCACTGCTCATCTTACCATCCCAACAATGGATTCCATTTACTACAACCCTCTATTGTCCATCCTGCAATCAAAATCTTGTATCTTTATACATAACCATCCATTCCAAATTTTCCAGTTTATTTAAGAGTCTGCGATGTGGAACAGTGTCAAAACCTTACTGAAAATTAGATTTGTGTACAGATTCCCGCCTTCTTCCTTAACCTACTATTTTACTACTTTAATAAGATTTGCTTGACATGATCTCCCCCCAGTAAATCCATGCTGCTCAGGATCCTGTAAGTTTATGGATTTAAGATATTCTTTATTTCGTTCATTTTACAGGCTTTCAAACCTTTCCCCTACTATTAATGTAGGGCTCACTGGTCTGTAGTTGCCAGCTTCTTTCTTACCTCCTTTTTTCACTTTTATCTACTGGAATTACTCCTGTTCCTAGTGACTGATTAAAATATTTTGTTAATAGTTTTGCTAGCTGCCCTTTCAGCTCTTTTTGTATCCGTGGCTATAATCCATCTGGCACCATTGTTTTGTCAACTTTCAGCCTTGAGAACTACTCCTCAGTGGAAGAACTTTGTGAACTCTGAGAGTGAATCGTTTTATACTTTTATATTAATAATATAGAAACTGTATTTTGGATTGTGTATCATGCTAGTAAATGAGAGCTTAAATAAATTGTGATTTAGATGTTTAAAAAAATCAGTACCTGATTGTGTATATTGTTCCCAAAGACATGCAGCGTGCATCATTTGTACTTAGCAGTTCTCATCTTGGGCCTGATCAAAAACTTCATGTGTGTTCCATACGCACAGAGGTCTAAAAATCATGTGACAGGGATGTCATCTCCCATGTCACTCTCCTCTCATGTACAGCGTAATGGACACTTAAGAAGGGTACACATTGGGGCTTTTCAGTAGATAATATTTCCAATCACACAAACAAAAGACAGTTTCAGCAGATATCTTACCAGTGTGTACTGTCCAAAGATCTCCTAATAGACACAGTACACACTTGCAAAAAGCAAAAGATATCTTTCCATCGTTGATCTGCCTATTGTTACGGTACCGGAAGTGTTTCCAGGTTATGGGGGTGGTACCACTGGGCAGAGGCTAGCGGCCAGATGTTGGGAGCTCAAGGTACAAGGAGAGGCGGACAACACCACCAGAGTCTAACTAGGGCCTGGTGTTCACTAGAGCCCCTAACGGTGTGGATATTCTGGGCTGCAGGGCACTTAGCAGGCCGCAGCACCCGGCGGCAACGCCCGGGAGGAGAAAGACGAACACAAAGATAGAGATAAGAAGGGGTAAGAGAGGAAGAGCAGGAAGCGGGAAAAGACAGGCACAGAAGGTACTGACCTGTGACTGACAACAAACACGGAACAGAGACAGGTGACGAAAGAGAGGGAGACAGGACTAGACAAGACCGACGACGTACAAGGGTCCACTCAGCCAAGCAACCAACAGAAGACCTCCCCCCGGAGGGGAGAACACAAACATATGGATCCAGACTAAGGAAGGAGAGAGGGATCCAGATACAATAGGAGCATGGAAGGGTACAAGGCAGGATCAAGGGGCACGCAAGAAAGCAAAGGACAAGGCAAGAACCAGAGAGCAAAATTAGCAGGTCACAGAGCTGCAAATAGACTCTATAACCGGCACTGTAAGGCTGTCAGCGCCGGTCTGATAAAGAGACTGCTAGTCTGTGATAGGCTAGCAGGCCTTCAGCCTCCACAAGGTAACAGGACGTTACCCAGGCAAGGGCATGTAACACTTATTAGGAGCTCTAAAATATCAAATCATAAGATGTTTCAAAAAATATTTGAGCATCTTTGGACACTACACACTGGTAAAATATCTGCTTAAACAATCTTTTGATTGTGTGAT
The DNA here is from genome assembly GCA_011038615.1 of Limnodynastes dumerilii. Lineage (NCBI taxonomy): Eukaryota > Metazoa > Chordata > Amphibia > Anura > Limnodynastidae > Limnodynastes > Limnodynastes dumerilii. Next base: position 390,099 of record WWET01001234.1, read on the forward strand.
TGGAAAGATTATCTTTTGAAAAGACCCAGTGTGTACCCAGCCTTAAATGACCAGAACCCTTCTTCACACGGATTTGCGTCTGTCCAAATGCAGATCCATATTAAAGTGAATACCACTGCACACTCTCCATCGTCTGCCTATCCTTAGGCATG
>WWET01001234.1:403473-423143 GCA_011038615.1 Limnodynastes dumerilii
TGTGTGTGTGTGTGTGTGTGGTTGGTTGGCTTAAGGAACTTTTACATTATAAATCTCCTGGCATGTTATTGAGGGCAGGCAGGGAAATGCTAGGCAGAGCAGCTACATATTGAGTTATCTTGAGGGAATACTAAGAGACGGGCAGTCTGCAGCACTGCACTCATTTCTTCCTGTCAATGTAGAGAATACAGCCGCAGGTCTTATCTCAGCCTATAAGAGACAAGCTCTCATGGTCCCTGCTTGAACTTTCAAAGTGATCTGGAACTGGCATTTTCCTGGCATCTAGTAATAAGGGACTCTACATGCAGACTTGTGTTATCTTTAATAGACTGTTCTCCTTGCCATATTTTTAATTACAGGAAATTCCATTGAATAGAAAGTGAATTAGCCTTTAAAGCTGACAGTGCTAATTTTTCTAAATAGGACAATAATGGGAAAATTATATTCAAGGAAGGACACACCGGTGAGATTTAATAATACTGTATGGAATAGAAAGTCATATAAATAATGACCTCGCTCTGTGTGTATATGTATGTATTGTCACAAGGCCGGGGTTGTGTTACCGTCTCCAGGGATAACCTTAAGTACTTTAACTTGTTTAGCAGCAAAATAACAGAATAGTAGTCAAGATTTGAGTGTGTTTAGTTGTGAGACACATGCAGCAATTCAAAGCAAACACAACACAAATAAAGCCTGGAGCTTTCTGCCCACTAGCTCGTGTCTACTGTTCACAGCCTACCAAGCTGTAGTGGTCTCTCCGGAAGCCTCCTGCCGCACTGACTCTAAAGGCCAATGGAGATATTGCCCATAGTAACCAACCAGATTCTAGTTATCACATTCCTATTACATACTAGAGAATGTCTGCTAGAATCTGATTGGTTGCTACGGGCATTATCTCCACTTTTCCAAACTTGCAGCTTAGTAAATCAGGCCCCAAGTGAAAAACACAGGTTCTTTGCCTCACAGCTTTAAGAACAGGTGTTCTCAGTAACCATCTTACAGGCTGGTTGGCCTGAAGACCTGGACTAGGTCATGTGGATAGAGCCTGCACTACTCTTTCCATCCACAACCCCAGGAACCCTTAATGGTTTTTCCTCAAAGCCTAACAGGCTATGCAGTCAGTGTGATCGTCACAGTGGGCAAATAAACCCTCTTCCTGGGGGTTTTACAACCCATAACAGACCTATATGATATATATGGTAGTGCTCCTGCACCTCCAATCTAGAGGTTCGATCACAGTATAATAATAATGGCCCAGATCCAGAGCTACGTCCGCTAGCGTATTTACGCCAGCCAGAGACGTAAAAATGCTATAAAAATTCTAGACAAATGCTATTTTGTGTGTACTGTGCACGCATGCGGAAGATGTTTTGCCACGTAACTATGAACGTACGTACCAGCCTAGTATCAAGAGCGTAACTACAAAGGGGCGTGCCAGCCATAAGACACCCGAAATTACGCTTCGTAGGTGAGATGAGCCATTTAAATCATACAGGATGGGCCAACAGTAGTTACGTCTTGCAAAGTTAAGGTAGGGTTTGGAAAGTGTAAAACGGCAAAAGTACTTTTGAGCGAGGGGAGTGCATAGTAATTACGATAGCATAAATACACTACGCCTTGAAACAGAAAAGGAACGTAGGGCTGGATCTAACAAAATATGCCAAGAATCAGCAGCTATCAGACAGTATAGAAGTCAGGACCTGGGTTGGGGGAATTCCATCAAGTGAAATGTTATAACTGGACTTTTATATGTAATGGTCTCATTTAAATCTTTGTTTTGACCCTTGACATTACAAACAAGTGCATTTTAAAAAAAATCTGCTACGTTCACCATTGTCAGTCTTTCTAAACAGGAAAGTTTTAGCTGCATTTCAGGGTCTGATCGCAGATATTTTAGATCATGGGAACGTGGCCATCGGGGAGTTGCTGATGGACGGTCTGCTACCTTATAGCTGACATCTGGTGGGAAGGAATGTAACTGCTACAGGACATCTTGTCATGACATCTGACAACATATAGAGAGCTGAGTCCGATCAGATCCTGCTGCTTGGGTCACAGACTTGCACTACTGAGAATTATGCAATGCTTCTGTTTTTGGCACACATGCTCTATACTAATCTCCTGACCTTGCAATGGAATAATTACAGCTTAAGGTTTTTTTTTTCCAGGTTTTAATTGCAAATGTATTTTTTTCCTGCAAGCCAGCAGATTAGCAGTCAAACCCCATAAAATCATAATTATAAATGACTAAAGACTTCGAACTGTAGGAAACTGCTGAGTACAAAAAGCCACTGTGTCAGCACAAGCTCTGGCTTGGCATCAGTGAGAGGCCTTGTCAAGAGTGTGACCTAGGAATACGCACAAGGAACAAATAGGTTAAATACACAAAACACTTACCATCTAATTGTAACATAACGTGGCATTTCTGGGCCCCAGTAGGACAATTTGGGAGAGGACCTTGTAAACTAATTTGTCTCCCTCATAAGTTCAGAAGAGTAAACTTGAATTGATAGCCCCAGTTGAGCAGCACCCCCAGAGTGCAGGCAGTGAGGCCACTGGAATGTATTTCTAAAAGTAGACTAACAACAGAAAAATAAAGTTTATTTTTGTGTTTCTCCATCCAAGATCAGAAAAAGAATACAATTATATTTAGTGCCAATGCAGCAACATGAGGAGTCCAATGGACTGCACACTCTTCTATCTTCTACCACTGCTTTTTTGGGGGGTATTTGACTTAAAGTAAGGAGCATGTTCATGGCGTGTGGTACTCCGGTATGACGGTCTTCATTTTGAAAGACCATCATCCTACAGCTGAATGCAGACTGTTGGCAATTGGCGGCAGTTTGCATTTTAGAAAGCGGCAGTGGGTTAGGCTGCTCCCTTTCCTGCAGCCTAACCTTCCCTTTATTTAGCCCTAACCTTAAAACTCCATGCCCTGCAGGCTAACACTAACCCACCATGCTCTGCAGCCTTACTCTAACTCTTCATACTCCGTGGCCTAACACTAACCAACCATGTCCTGCAGCCTTACCCAAACCGCTTTATGCCCCGTAGCCTAACCCTAACCTTCCCCTTAAACCCTAATCCTAATCTTTTGCCTGCTGCAGCCTAATTCTATTATACCTGCTGCAACTGCTGCTGCCCGCTTTTTTGGGAATTTGGATATAGGTTCCCATTCCCAATAGCAAATTTCTATTTTGAAAGCTTTTTAAACAATGATACAGCCACCACTCAGCTGGTGGCTGTATCATGGAAATATGGCCGCTCGGACCAGCAACCCCATCCCCAATTTATGCTAAACAGACATAATATATTGTCAGATCTGTCACTTTCTTCTATCTTTACCATCTATTGTTCTGACATTGTTCCATTGTTGATCATCAATAATAGGAAAGTTATCAAATGAAACCAAACAATGTGATGTAAATTGAAACAATATAACATGATCGATGTAGCGTGTACACTAACACGATATAGTACCCAACAGTCGTGTGTGCCCAGCTTTATATGATGAAAGCAAATCAGTAAATAAAAAGGATTATTTTGCTTAAAAAATGCAAGTATTACAATGTTAATAACAAACCTGCCAGCATAACATATATTTATGTGCTAATTATACGTATTTGTTTTCTACTCTGTATAATAAAATCTTTCATTTTTGAAACCTGGGACACAGGTAACAGAAATAAATTACATTTTACAGAAATATTGCCTGTATTTATATTTATATATATTTGCATTTTTTGGATACCCAGCAAGGAAATGTGAAATTGTAAAATGTATGGGTTTGAGGTTCCAAAGCTAATTAATGATAATGGTAGTTGATAAGAGCTCACCCAGACAAGTATACATTGTAAACATGAAGTATAAGCCCAGACCCTACAAATGCATGAAATCCTGTGTAAGTCACATCACCTGAATAATGAGCATCTAGCTCCACCGCACACCAATGAAAGCAACAGGTTCTATCACAAATATGCATCTGACCTTTGGAGCGCATACAGATCTTCGTAAACGGCCGCATTTTGCAACTTAGGATCCATTACAGTCGCTAATGGAACGCTTTCTGTGGGGACGGCGAGATGTGTATCTTAGGTATGCATGGTGGGGAAAGTATATATGTTAAACCCTTATGTACAATTCTCATTTCTGTACCAAGAGCCAGATTTACTAAGGTGCGGGTTTGGAAAAGTTGAGATGTTGCCCATAGCAGCCAATCAGATTCTAGCTGACATTCTCTAGTATGTAAATAGAAAATGAGAGCTAGAATCTGATTGGTTGCTATAGGCAACATCTCCACTTTTCCAAAACCACAGCTTAATAAATCTGGCCCCAACCCTACTTTTCGTGGGGACGGTACAGACATTTTTAAGGTAAGGTTCTGTTATCTGAACTCACCAAAGTTCTGGATCTAGCCCTTTTTTATTGCAATACAAACTTCAATTTAATTTTGAAGTCAGGACAGAACGTACCTGATTTATACTTGAAATGTAGAAAATATTAATAGCAAAATAAGACATATTCCCCTCTCTTTGGAAGCTTTGGCTAATTCCTTTCTGATGTTGCAAGAATCCCCCTGGCCTATGCCCTCTGCTCCAGACTAAGCCCAGAAGATTTCCATGCTTAAAGATTCCAAGGGATGGGGTAAAAGTGCTGCTCAGGAAATGCCTAGGAATCAGTGCAAGGCCTATTTTAACTCTTTCTCTGTACATCTGGATTTAGACAGCTTATTCTTTGCTCCCCTCAGGCTCATTCCCACATGGTCTATGGACAACAAATTTGAAAAGTGAGGATTTATCAAAATGTCATTTTGTCTCAAAGGTGACGATAGATCTTTAAGCCATGTAGGCTCAGTGTGGTGATTTATCTAGATGATCAGGTGTTAGGCTATTCGTACTAAGCTATTGAATACATATAGATGTTATTGTGGGGATATGGACAGCTATATTATCTAAATCCATGTTTGGCCCTTCAAAGGGAATGTTATGTCTGACAATGATCTGATCAGAAGCAATTACCCAGATGTCATAGGGCACGGTGGGTCTTGAAAGGCCCATCAGCTGTTACCCTATACACAGGCCTCCTGCTAACACAGGCCTTCTGCTAACACTTAGCAGGTCTGAAGGGGTTGAAGGAAAGGACTGCCTTCAAAATTTCAGAGGCCCGGGACACACAAGTTGGGCCCTCTCTGTTCCATGTGACATCATCAGTGATGTCATGTGGGAGGCGCCACCCAGACCAACTTCCCTGCGCATTGGCCCTGAAATGACAGTGGGCCCCCATCAGCTGCGGGTCCAGCACAGTAGTCCGAGATGCCCCCCCTCCCTGGTGAAGGGCACAGAGATGCTCAGGGACCCTAACACTAGAGGCCACTGTGGAACACACAAGCCAAATCACAGCTAATCCCCTTTAGCTGCACTTACTTTACCCGCTCAACTCGACCGTTTCCACCTATCTGACAGCTGAGCAGGTAAAGTAAGCGGCGCTGCGCGGGATCACCTGAACAATGGCTCCTGCATAGTACTGTTTTTGAAGCAGTACAGAAAAACAATGCTAAGGGTGGCTGGGGGAAGGGGGGAAGAGTGTGAAGGACTGAAGCTTTACCTAGGGTATCCAGAGACCTAGCACCAACCCTGCATTACAAATTTTGGACCTTATCCTGACCTCTTTCCATTTTTTATGTATGGAGATCTGTAAGTTCGCACATGAGAGAGAAGTGAATTCCCAAGTCCCTCCCTTTTCACCCCTAAGTTCGGTGCGGAAGTGCATAACTCTGCCTATTCTCCATCATCTGCATGCCTAACCCCGTCCCCTTGCAGGAATTAGATATGCAGGTCTGAAGATTTGCCCCTACGGATGATCTCCTAGCATATGGAACATCTTATAGCTATTTAAATACAGTAGCGATTTTTAATAATACTAGAGGACGGTAAAAAAAAATAAACAAATGAGAACACCCCCATATACTTACCTGGTTTTACCTTGTATCCCAGTAATTCTATATAGGAAAAGGATTCTGTATAAGGAGTGCTGGGTTATCAGGATACACAAATTTCTTTATTTTCTAGCGTTTGGAGGGCATTTCGGCCAGGGAGAGGAGTGGTTAGATTTGCGGTCACTTGAAAGTGTGGATTTGTGGTTGGAGAGCTGCACACAATGTTGTCCTGGGAGTCAGTAAGGATACCCTGGGAGTCAGTAAGGATACCCTGGGAGTCAGTAAGGATGCCCTGGGAGTCAGTAAGGTTGCCCTGGGAGTCAGTAAGGTTGCTTTGGGAGTCAGTAAGGTTGCTCTGGGAGTCAGTAAGGTTGCTCTGGGAGTCAGTAAGGTTGCTCTGGGAGTCAGTAAAGTTGCTCTGGGAGTCAGTAAGGTTGCTTTGGGAGTCAGTAAGGTTGCTCTGGTACTCAGTAAGGTTGCTCTGGGAGTCAGTAAGGTTACTCTGGGAGTCAGTAAGGTTGCTCTGAGAGCTGGTAAGTTAGGATCTGGACCAGAATGACTGGACAGCCAGTAGGAAAAAATCAAGACGCTTTATTGAAACCGCAGCATCACACTTATGCCCTTTTTATACCCAAATCCACGGGATAATGCACACGGCTTATAGCCACGTTGCATCTGTTCACACCGCAGCATGGCTTAGGGCCATCCCAGGAATAACCCTGCTATCGACCAGGGTCAGGGACCCAGGACTCCAGACCCAGGTTTACTAATTTACACTGACACCCGACCAGGTTATTCCCGGGTCCATAGCTCGGAGTGAAAGGGATATTTAATGGGATGTCAGGTGGCATATGTGGAGTCATACCAACAAATAATTAGCAAGGCTGGGTGCACGGTAGTAGTAAAGAGAACATACATTGAACAGGGCAGAGCAGGCTGGCAACAACAGTATTCAAGAATATAATAAATTACTCAAAGCACAGAACAGTCTGAATCAGGGCAGGAGATTCAAAGGTATTATTGAGTTGTAGGTGGAAATTCAGACTAGAAATGTTCGTGCCCTTCCTTTGCTCCAGTTCCCTTCTCCCTTTCCCACACCATGTGATTCCTGTTAGTCTCCCCTTCCTTGTAGATTGTGAGCTCTCATGAGCAGGGTCCTTCCTCTTGTCCTCCACCTTCTCCAGTCTTATCTATGTCTCCTATGCATTGATGCTTGAATTGTTTTGTATTTTTGTCTTTCTGTCAACGGTGTATCATTACTTGTCCCACCCTTTATGCCATGTTTATAGTTATGTGTGTACTCAATTTTCATGTTTTATCTGCTTGTACATTTCCTGTAAAGGGCTGTGGGTCCTTTGTGATGCCTTATAAATTAACATAATAATAAAATAATAGATCGATCTAAATACAAATCAATATTATTTTGCTTATTTAAGTAACGCCACAAATTATCTGCAGCGCTTTACAGAGAACATTAGACCTTCACATCAGTCCCTGTCCCTATCAGAGCTTATACTAAGGTCCCTAACACATTCATAAACAGACGGGTTAATTTAGTCAGCAGTCTATTAACCTACCAGCATGTTTTTGTCATGTGGAAGGAAACCCACACAGACCCAGGGAGAACATACAAACTCCACACAGATAAGGCCTATTACGGGAATCAAACTCATGACCTCACTGCTGTGAGGCACAAGTCACCGAGGGACCTTACTGCTCCAACAATAGTTTGGAGTACGGACACACAAGTACAACAATTGGATGTGAAAGAATAATTCCTAACTGCCACAATGTTGGAGCTGTTGATAGAAAGGCAACTGGACCAGGTAATCACAGTTTAAGACCTCAAACTGACACTGGGGTCAACTTCTCTTGTGTGACAGGAAAGGCTGATAGCAAAAACAGCTGCTGGTTTTCCAGCACTGTGTTCTATACATGAACACAGGGATCTCTACCATATCCATAAGTATATTTAATATGGTGACTGTAGAAGAGCCAGCAATTATTAAGTAGTAATCCAAAATACCAGGACATAATAGTACAATGGGAGTGAGCACTGACTTGGAGCTTATGGTGGGTATTATTATTATTATTATTATTATTAGGAATACAAGTACAATGCAAAGTTTGCAATGCAAATGCAAAAGTACAGTACACAGATAGCAGAACAATATGTATGGAAAATAAAGATGCAGGATATGTGTGTAGGAGCAGATGAATAAGGAGAGAGATAGACAGTAGAGAGAAATGGTGGGAATTAATGAGGACAAGGTAAAGGGGTGATGACAGGAGGGAGGAGGCCCTGCTCATAAGATCTAACATGCTAAGTGGGAGTTGGTGAATAAACAGGAGACACAGTTATGAAGATGGGAAGGGCAGTTAAGCTTAGGTGGAGGAAGGGGGTTTTTAGGGAGCATTTGAAGGATTGGAGGGTGCTGGATTGCCTGATAGGTTGTGGTAAGTTGTTCCAGTGCAGAGGGGCAGCTTGGGAGTAGTCTTGGATGTGGGAGACAGTGAGAGGTAGTTTTCAGGTTGGAGTTGAGGCGGTGGTCACCAGCAGGAGTGTGGATGGAGATAAGGGAGGAGAGGTAGGTAGTGGTGGAGGAGGAGAGAACCTTGTAAGCTGTGGTGAGGAGCTGGAAGAGAATACTGAAAAGATAGGAAGCCAGTGTAGAGGTAGACAGAGAGGGGAGGTGGAGGCAATGCATTTGGAAAGGAAGATTAATATGGCTGCGGCATTAAGTATGGATTGTAGGGGAGTGAGTTGGACCAGAGGGAGGCCAGAGAGGAAAATGTAGTAGAGCAGAAAGTGTAGAGCAAGGCGTAGAGCAAAGGAGAGAAGAGGACCAAGAATTGAGCCCTAGGGAACACCAACGGGAAGAGAAGTGGTTGGGGAGGGAGAGCTTGGGGTTGAGACAAAGAAGGATCGGTCCAAGAGATAGGAGGGGAACCAGGAGTGGACAATGCCAGAGAGGCTGAGAGAGTGAAGGGTGTGAAGCAGGAGAGGGTGATCAACCTTGTCAAAGGCTACCAGTAGATCCAGAAGGATGAGAAGGGAGAAGTGGCCCTTAGATTTGGCAGAGAAAAGAAAATTTGTGACCTTGGTCAGGGCAGTTTCAGTGTAGTGGAGTGGAGGGGGTGGAACCCAGACTGAAGAGGGTCCAGAATGGAGTTGTCTGTGAGGAAGCTGATTAGACAGTTGTAAACAAGCTGTTCAATCAGCTTTGAGGTGAAGGTGAGAAGGGAGATGGGTCAGTAGTTGGAGGGTAAGGTGGGGTCAAGGTTGGGTTTTTTTAGGATGGGGGAGGGGAAGAAGAGGAGAGGGATAAGTTGCACCACTCACATTTAACAATAGTACTCCAGACTCTACCCCTCAGTCCTGGACAACACTGTCCTCTGGATGCCGTAACTTTTCTAACTAGTAAAAGAGCGGCTCTGCCAATGATCTAGTTCTGTTTGGATCGTTTCATGGGACTGCCTTGGTTACCAAGAGCTCATATCAACGTGATATGCATTTATGTACAGCTCTGAAGTGCATACAAAAAGGACCTGATTCAGAGAATGAAAATAAGAGAGGAAAATTACTCCTGGGTAAAACCATGTTGATTTCAGTGGTATAAAAGACGATATGAACTAGAAAATTAATTAATATTTAGAAGAGGGATAAAAAATGGAATTGAATTTTTTTCTCGGAAAATCTGGGGTGCGAAAATGATCAACTGCTGTCAATAACTATTAACCAATGGTAATATTGGGCTGGATCCAGAAGGATCTTGTAATTAAGAGAGGAATTTTACACCTGGGCAAAACCATGTTGATTTGGGGGGGGGGCAAATTACTTGTATACTTTGCATGCAGGGATATATCTTACTGCACACAGATACTGAACACTATGGGAAAACAAGCCACTCCAATACGTGCACTTATTCCAGATGATGAAAGGATACTTTATTATTGACTATTCCAAATTACACTCCCCCTGTGGCCGGCGTAATAACCCACTGTTATGTCGGCTGAAGGCTACCTTAACTTCAGCTAGCGTAACAGTGGGTAATTACGCCGGCAGGGTCACTTCTTAGGTGCGGATCCTTAGTAAATGACCTACTATGCATGAGTATTAGGTCATTTACGCAATCTACGTACCAGTACTGTACGTAGATTGCCTCCATGCGGTCTTTAAAGACTGCACAGAGTATTTTAAGTAGAAAGATGCTGTCTCAGGAGTGTTTAGATGAAGTGGGGGGGGGGATTTAGATTAGCCAGGGAGGGCGGACATTGCAGGGATACATAAGGTAGCCCTATGGCACTCATACCCTATGGTATAATTAAGCTCCGCCCTATCCTTAGCAAAGCAATGGATCACACATTGATAGGCAGGAGGGTGGGACTTGAGACAGTGATTTACAATAAATCATATCTTCAAGCCCCGCCCCCACTGAATCACAATCGTGACCCATAGCATTGCTAAGGATGGCATGGGGCTAATTGGTTAATCATTTCTGGAGTCAAGCCCTGCTATGGACAAATGCAGGAGAATTGACCCCTCTCATGGGATCACAGGAGCGATGCCTGAGTTCCAGGAATCTACAAGATATATCTAGAGAGCTGACAACTATGGCTATATGTTTGTGTAATAATGTTGACTAAGGGGTGACATAAAGAAGACTAATATTTTAGCCATAGAATGGGATGCTTAGGAAAGCCATAGAAAAGGCATTTTGGTGTTGATGAAGTGGGCGTGGGGAAACAAATATCTTGTCTAGGGTTAGTACTGTGACCCGTGCTGGCAATGGCTAAAGCATTTGTTCCACATCCTGTATCCCTCCACAAGAGTGACAGCTAGTTGGTCTAAAGAGGAAAACTAAATGGTTTATCTCAGCTCTAACTGATCTTACTCAGTCGCCCTATATTAATATAAATCATATTTAAAGGAACTACAATATAAAATGTAGAGACGCTATTTAAAATAAGTTTGAAAAAATGAATGGGGGCAACAAAATGAACACACACTTGTACGCCAGCCAGCTGAGCTGATTGTAAAGGAGCGGCAGCTTCCTCTGGGATATTTAATTGTACTGTGAGACTATTGAAAGGGAATACATGGCACATTGTACAGGCTTTCCCTAATAAGCATAGCAGGCTCTTAATGAGGGCAGCAGCAGGAAAGCTGCAGACATTAGACAGGCCAACAGCATCTAAAAGCCTACAGCAGCGTAATGTGTGCACAACTATGTCATATTAATGATCAATTTACTGCTTATACTACTGAAGGTTACAATGCTCCTGGAATGTGCTACTGTAGTGCAATTCCTTGTAATGCTGTCACTAGTGGCGGGTTTCCCATCAAAGAGGCAGCAGAGCATCAGATTTTTTGCTGTACTCAGAGAAGACCTATTGGGGAAATAAAAGTTTCCACCCGGTCTCTCTATTTCTGTTGAAACCACTCAGGTTCGTCGTCATCAAATGCGGGGCCCTGCCCCATGTGACACCATTGATGACATCACATAGGAGCGGCCCTGAAACAAGCAATAATCTGTGAATTCCACACACACTATTTGTATCTAAATCCTGTTACATACATCTGAAAAACATTTCCAGAATAAGCAGATATCTCACTCACACTGCAATAACACTCATTCCTGCATTAATTATCTCCTGCATTGATAAAACTATACAGTGTGCATGCAGCAGCTAGCCTGATTTTCCTTGCAAACTACAATGCAAATATTAAGACTGTAACTGAATACATATCCTCGCTCATCTCAAGATATATCATAAATATAATTCTCCTCTACATGTAAAAACAAATGCTCTGATTCCCAGTTACAGGACTTCTCCCGGGCTGCACCTACTCTCTGGAATAACCTTCCTCACCCAATAAGACTATCCTCTACTCTTCAAACTTTCAAGCGCCCCCTTAAAACCGTTGCGAGTCCCCGCTGCGAGAGATCGCATTGCAAATTAGGGACAGGCGAAAGTGTGGGCAGTTAGTATGAGGTGAGGGGCAGTCTTCGTGAGGAAAAGAAAAGGAGTGCCCCTCGCCTCACACTAACTGCCCACACCAACGACTTCCTTTTAGACCCTTCTCGAAGTCGCACGCGCTACACAGCACGCCTCTGTTTACTGGCTGTTGCTTAGCACAGACCCTCCAACATGACCCATTTCATTAGGTACAATTTAATCTGCTCCTGAACTTCCAACTGTCACTCACCTGGTTTAAATTAATTAACTGAAAAATGTATTTGCCTCTTTAACAAAGGTGGTTACCATAGTAACAGTTGAAAACTGAGGAACAGAATATTTTGTACCTAATGGAATGGGTCATGTTGGAGGGTATGCTAGCAACAGCACTCACGCATCAGCTGGCGGTTTTCCTGGCGACAGTCCTCGTGCACTCTATATCTTGCAACCCCCAATCCAGTAACTTCAGGTTACCACATAATTATATAACTTATAAATGACTTCACTGAAAGAGTGATAGATAAGTGGAATAGCCTCCCATCTGATTGGGTTGAAGCTAACACAGTAGAACAGTTTAAACATGCTTGGGATAAAACTCAAACTTAATTGAGGGTACCGTATTTCCCCATGTACAAGATGCACCTCTGTATAAGATGCACCTTAATTTTGGGGTCCCAAAATTAAAAGTGCATCTTGTACATGGGGAAAAGCCCCCCTCTCCCCTTTCAGGTTTTCGTACCTTTCAGGATCATCCAGCGATCATCCACTTCATATCCCAGTCTTGGCCACCGCGGGACGTCATATTCTGGCCGCAGTCCCGCGCAGTGGATGATCCTTAAAGGCAAGAAAACATTGGAGGAGAGGGAGCTGAAGCCTGGACTTCATTATAGCATCCAGCCGCAGTCTGACTCCAGACCAGCGCTGCACTAAGCAACACTATCTCTTAGGCACGGGTGGCATCACCGCCCCCCTTTGGCTGGCACCCCTGTGGGGGTGCCATCCTGGCCAAGGGGTAGATATGCCTCTTGGCATTACTAAGATGAATAATCATATTATATAAAGAAATAGAGACTGTATAAGCTATGATTTCGAGGTAGCCGCAATAAATGTATATAATTCTTGTCACTTTCCAGCATGCTCTGTACAGAAGCGATGCTGTAGGCAACAGCTGTGAATCTGCTCTTTTACTGCTCTCAGTCACAAATAAATGTCCTGGGAAGAGGTCACTGGTTCTAGGTGGGATGAAATCATAAAATTCATTCCCACATCCTGTGCTTTATTTACTTTAGCTTCTTGTCAAAACAACAATACGACTGTATAATGCCTCCAATAACACATCCTGCTCCAGAAGTGCGGAACTGTTTGTTTGAGCTGTAGTTGTATTTTAAAAATAACATAAATTATACCTGCACAATTATGAAATGAATACTCATGTCTGGATATGGTTATGGATGATGAAAAGAAGAATATCCGTGTTCTAAACATAGGAGGCACACAGCTGGAAACGGACTTAAATAGAAGCACTGAGGTTAAAAATCGCTAAATCCTGCCGTACATTATAATTGCTTTATCTTTTCAATGTATAATCAGAAAAACAAATACATTCTTCTATGGTCGTCGTACAAAGCTTTCGTTTGAACACAATGCAGTTTGTGACATCTCCCTGTAATCCAAAGCACACTATGTACACTTAATGGTGCGATTCTCTATTTTTGGTACACCAGAAGAAAAATAGATCCCTGCGTAGGAGAAAATTTGGGCGTCTGCCAGATATATGATGTAACACTTTATAAATGATTTGCAAAGAATGAATCAGAATATACTTAGTCCAAGTACTGTATGAAGATATTATTAAACATTTTTTTAAGAAAACAGTATAGCAATCATTTCACTTTTAAAATAAGTCTCCTACGCAGAACTATTATTTTGTTAAACACAAAGAATTATTTGGGGTCCGAGATCACTTATCCACTTAGGGTTAGGCTGAAGGGGGAGACTTAGGTCCAGATTTACTAAGTTGTGGGTTTTGAGAGTGGAGATTTTGCCCATAGCAACCAATCAGATTCTAGATCTTATATAACTATTGCATTCAGGCCCTAGGTGTGTAATGTTCCTATATCTGACACAAAACAAAGTACCCCTGCCGTCATAACAGGTTTTTAAACTGAAAACATTTTTCGCCGTAGTGACCGGAAAGTAGTGTAACATGGGTGTTCCCATCTGGGAAGGAGGAATCAGCTTCAGGTGACCATTACTAAGGGTTATTATTAGGGATATAGATTTCCATCAAAGTTAGGGGGATGTAACTGCTCCTTTGTAAGGTTGAAAATCAATGGGATTTAATGTCAGTGACTGCTAACATAATACTAAGGTGGTTTAAGGACTAGTATGAGAATTTCAGGCTAGTTGGAGGCTATTTATTAAATCTGACTATTATTAATTTTAAGTTATGGGTGCAAATATTTTGATGCACTGTTTTTCTTGGGCACATTACTGTACATTGACTATGCACCTCCACCCCTTACCTCCCATAACATGCCCTTCAGAATACAAGCCACCACAGCTTGAGTGGCGCTCTGATCCAGATCAGACAGGAATGCGAGAAATCATGCAGTGAAACGTCACGTCAGATGGTGGGGGTTCCGGTCACTACTATGAATGACAGGATTTCAAAATACCGACAGACGACAGCTAATTGTCATCTGTTTCTATTTCGAAAATCTGCATAATTAGAAAGTTTATATAATGAATGGGTAAGGATTAATTTTTTATTTACTACCCATTCATTAGTTTTCCACACACAGCGCAGCACCCGACAGAAGACCCAATGCAGCCCCCAACGATACCCAATGTGAGACCCAATGGGACAGGTTAGTGTAAAAGGTAGGTTGGCTCTCAATTTATGCAGAAAGGCCTTGACGGTGGCTGGTGGCTTATCATATATGTGCGCAAATATGTGTAACAGACATTTCTGCATTTTATTTTAAAGATAGAACGGTATAGTCTGTCACTGGGTAATGGCAGTGTTGCTGGGACATTGCCTTTCCTTTGTTTCTGTGGCTAGCAGATTATCCCTGCCTTGTATGCACCTGTTTGCATTTGCCTATAAATTAACTGAGCAACTTCCATTTTGTGTGCATAGTGTAGAAAGGGAGTCTTAAGGTTAGGCTGCGGTGAGGGAACACAGTGTAGAAAGGGAGTCTTAGGGTTAGGCTGAGTTGTGCAGTCCCAGCATTGAAGGGGAAGATTAGGGTCAGACTGCAGCTAAGGGAGGGTTAGGGTAATGGAAGGGAAGGGGATGGTTAGGGTGAGGATCACGACAATGGTTGGGGAAATTCCTCCTGGGGATCATCGAATGCCTCACTCTGTCGGGGAAGGAACAATTGATTGCGGTGCAACATTAGATATGGGGTGTCAATAATGGCAATTTCAAAAAAGGGACGTTTTAAGCGTCGAATCACACTCTCGCCTCTGGATCAGACCCCATGGGTGTATGAATTAGAGTTTTAAAGTGTCCTGATGAGATATGTGCATATTCTGGAAATTAATTCTTAAATTCATTTAGTAAAAGAGAAAGGGCTGAGAATGGCCCTTTTTCTAAAGGGCTGTTTTCTCCCAGCCGGGAAATTGATTTCTTCTGCCTCGCAGAGGAGAAGCAATCAATCCCCCGAAGAAAGAACATAAAGCTGAGAATGGTAAGTATTAATGTAACCCCAACCTTACTCTAATCCTTACCCTAACCCTCCCTTCCATTACCCTAGCCTTCCCCTTACATATCCCTAACTGTCCCTTCCCTGCAGCCTAACCCTAAGATTTGCTTCCCTGTAGCCTAACCCTAAGACTCCCCTACATGCAGCCTGAACCTAAGACTCTCCTCCTCGCAGCCTAACCCTAAGACTCCCTTCTCCACAGCCTGATCCTAAATCACACCTCCCCGTAGCCTGACCCTAAAACTTCCCTCCCCGTAGCCTGACAATAAGACTACCCTCCCTGCAGCCTGACCCTAAAATTCCCATAGACTCCTAACCCTAAAACTCCCCAAAGATTCCCCTGTAATACTCACCTGCCCGATGGTGAGCGGTGCAACAGGTCGGCTGCAGCGGATTCCGAATGAATGAGCGGGTAAGTATGCCGACCCATTCATTAATAAAATCTTCTTATTAGTGCTATTTTCTAAATACAGACAGACGAAATTTAGCGTTCTATATACTTATAAATACTTGTGTAATAATAGAAATGAGATGAATGGGCCCTTACATGGTGTAAATAGGCTCTGCTTCTTAATGTGTTCCCAGTATAAGAGGAAAGCTTTCTGATCTGCTTTTGGTCTAGACTACTACTTCACCCTTACAATATATTGGTTTATTATAGGTGTGTGTGTATTACATGTATCGTAAGTTTGCTGTCTTATATTGTGTTTTATGGTTATTTATACTAGTTACGCTGGTCCATATCCACAGTTAGTTCCACTGGAATTAGCTGCGGAGGCTAGCATACGGAACCCTGCGCACAGGAGAGCAGAGCATTTCCAAGTGTGCGGCATACTGGATTGTACATAGGGGCTCACCCAAGCCCTTCCTGTACAATTTACATGCCTATACCCACCCCCTAAATGTATCTTGCACACACGGTGGGTGGGCACGCCCCTCTGTGTGGGGGATAATATCCACACGGAATGCAGCATCGGGCGGCTAGGCTCTAATGTCGGGATATTGGTGCTGCGCATACGCAGTCCGCTATGTGCTGGAGCACTCATCTGCGCACCCGTCCCTCTGTCTACTCAAAGATAATGAAATTTATATTAAGTAATATCTGTGTTATTTTATTTGGTCTGTTTGTCCTCTCTTTTCTATTCCAATGTATTCAGTATTTTCCACTTTGATATGTGTTTTTATTTTATGTTACTTAGCTGTGTGTCTCTAGCTTTTTAAATTCTTCCAACTGGCCTTGTGATTTTACTCTATCATTTTGTATCAGATGGATCTCCTCCATAAACCTAGTGACCATTTATATGTCCTTGGATTAAATTCATTTATTGGAAATAACACTTATTGAGGATATCATCACATTTCTGTAAAAACTTTTGACCCTGAAAGATTTCAAAACCCTGGGGATCTAATATATTATCTCAAGAGAGTAGCTTCCCACCAAAATATAAATTTAGTGTGAGTTAAAAAAGTTTAGAATATATAAATAGACGAGCGCTAATTCAAAAAAAGTGGCATACACGTATTAAAAACCGGAGGAGAAAAAAAAGCCAATACTGGAAAAACAATGGAACCAGAAAACAAAAATAACATATACCATACAAAACTATGTGGTAGAAGCAGGCTGAAGGGTATGTGCAAATACCCTTAGGAAAAAACCTTCAAATAAATGGAACAGACCAGCCATGCTTGACAGGAATGAACATATTAACATACTAATGTTGCAACACTCAATATAGCCAAAATATATTTATTAAAAACAAAAATTAGCATAAAAAATTGACAATGACATGTAATAATATCATTCAAATGCACCCCAAACATAGATGACATAATATCAAGCACTAATACTATATGGATATTTGTAAATGTAATC
This sequence comes from Limnodynastes dumerilii, assembly GCA_011038615.1. Lineage (NCBI taxonomy): Eukaryota > Metazoa > Chordata > Amphibia > Anura > Limnodynastidae > Limnodynastes > Limnodynastes dumerilii. The sequence goes on from WWET01001234.1 coordinate 420,953, forward strand.
AGTCTCAATGTATGAGAAATGGTCAAATAGCATAATGAGTGCCATAAACCAGTTTTGCAATAATGTTACCAGGGAAATCATCAAGAACCAACGATGATATAACAATTAGTGCTTGAATATAGAGGTTGCCAGAAATATTGAACTGAATCTGTAGTTGTAGCCAGCACAAAGTCAATTATCAATAGAAATATGTGGTGATAGCTCCAGGAATTAACCGGATCGAGTGTCCAACTGTAGGCAAAGGTATGGATACCGTAGAATGTCAATGATGAAATGAAAGGTGCTCAGACTTCAAGTCTATATAGATGGGTGACACAAATCCATATATCAATGGGCAGCAATATGCGGTGGTTGTTCAAAAAATTGCCGGATCTGTTGTCCGATTCAGTGTGGTGACAGTGAATAGCTGTATAGTGATCAAGCAATGAAATCACAAAGTGGTAAGTTTCCGCATCAATAAATTATAAATAAATAAAAATTTCCCAATGAATCGTATTCTGAAAACAGAGGCAGCCGATAATCAGCTTTTGGCTGCCTGTATTTCTAAAATACTATTTTCTAGCCGCAGACTGTAGCCGATATATATTTATGTGACCCTGGACACCTCACGCTTGTTATTGTGTGAATAATTTAAATAAAGGGTACAGCTAGTGAGTTACAGGATTTGTAATGTTGCGCATCAGATCTCATTACATACGGAGTTGATTTGCGCATACGTACGACAAGGCGTGACAATGCTCCGAACATGGGAGAATACGTAATGTGGGTGGGGGAGACATTTAAATTGTACAGTATGGGCTGGGTAAGGCACTTCCGCGTTTACGTTCGCTATGTCCGCACAACGATACGCATGGGGAAGGTAAGGTAGGGCTATGGGAGGCAGAAACCAGCTAAATTGCGTCCGTCAGAGGGGGTGTCATGGGAGTGCAATTGCCACATAAATGCAGACTTTGTCTATTCTGTGTATTCTTATGGAACTCTCAAGTCTGAATATGGCCCCCTGTTCATAACCAATCAATTTGTTAGTTTCTGTGGAGGTTTAAGACGCACCATAATCCTTTTTTTATTATTATTGGAATTTCTTTCTGTCTTTGCAATGCTGGGGTCTTCTCCCATCTCTTTCCAACATCAGCCACCATATATTCCCCACGTCTTCTCTGCACTGTCAGTGGCGGATTCAGAGGGTGGTGAATGGTGCGATCACATCCCCCTAGAACACTGCCGGCGATTGTGACTGACAGTAACAAAGTCCTGGCATTCAGACTCCTGCACCCCTGACACCGCCACCGGTCACTGTAATCACAAGAGGAGGTGACCATGACATCAAGGTCACTCCTTCAGGCTTCTCCCCTATGGGCCACTATCTGTGTCTATTCAAGGGAGCTAGCAGCTGTGTTCTGGGCACAATTCTTCTTTGAATCTCCGTGGTCTGGCATGTAATGTCGTGTTTAGTTTTGGTTGCCGCAGGTCCTGGATCAGTCCTCCCTGTGACCCCGTTTTGGTACTAAAGATCTGGTCTTGTCTGTTGACCTTGCTCTTTGTTGTGTCCAGATTACCGTGTGTCTTCTTGTCCAGTCCTTATTCGCTTCCGGTCCTGTCTCCCGTATCAACCATTTGTGTTATGTCCTGCTGTGATGACTGACTACCAAACCCCCCTTTCTAATCCAGGAACCGCCACCGGGGCCGTAACCTGCTGGGAGCCAGCTGCACAAGCCTTTCCCCTCCATCAGGGGCTCTAGTGAAATCCAGGCCCCAGTTAGTCTCCACATCCTGGGTAACATAACATGCTCCTGTGTAAATAAAGTCACCCTATGAACGTATATATTGACCGACTTTATAATAACCCAGAAGCATTAAACTATTAAACTATTTACATAATAAGTTAATGTTAAGGATACCACATTTTGAAACATTATTAATGGTAATAATTTCAGAACCACATAGTAGTAGTTTATAGTTTTGATTTTTATTGAACATTTCACTTCATTAATCATAGTTATGCACAGAGAACACAGTAATCTTTCTGTCTCTGTTTGTGAATAAACAATAGTTGTCCGATGTTGTCCGATGGTCTTGTGTTTGTATTTTGCAGGTCTTGTACAATAACCTTGTAGTGATGAATGTTTCCAGGTGTCTCACCCACTGCGGTGAGATAATGATGGAAAACGTCCCATTCAAGTTGGTATCAGAG
>WWET01001235.1:10038-26333 GCA_011038615.1 Limnodynastes dumerilii
GGGCACTTTGTTGGCAAAACCATGATGACCTCCAGGAAAGCAATTTCAAAATGAACAAACAGAATGAGCTGAGAGGCGATGTGCTGCAGCTCAACTCTAAGTTAGAATTTTACAGTAAAGCTAGAAGTATTTGTTTGCAAAAATCAATATAATCCAATATTTTCTCTGCAAACAATAAAATGCAGTTGGTTTATCCAGGTGTATATTTGCACCATTTTTGTAGTTACTCCTAACTCTGGTACCGCACCGATGTGTCTCTGTCCATTAATGTTATGAATACATTGTTTGTTGTAAAAACAAACTGATTTAGTTTGAGTGTGTGTATAAACGATAAATTCATATGCTCAGTGTCGCTTTCAGAATTTCTGGGGTCCGTGGCACACCAGTCAGACCCCATCCCCTATGTGACATCATCAGTAACGCAGACCTGCGTTACCATCTGGCCGGTACACAGGGAAGTATTGGCCCTGTTGGGCCCCCATCAGCTGCATGCTGTCCCCCCTGAAGGCAGCCCTGGCTATGCTACTGAAAGCTGTATACATTATAAAGCAGTTTTATTTAGCAGTCCACAAAAGGTGTAGAGATAGTACATATGTGTTCCAAGACGTACAGTTTTCACACTACTGTTAATATACTATATAGTTACTATTTACTCTATTATACAGTTACTATTTACTCTATGATACAGCTAAAATTTACTCTGATATAGTTACTATTTACTCTACTTTACAGTTACTATATACTCTACTATATAGTTACTATTTATTATACAGTTACTATTTACTCTATGATACAGCTAAAATTTACTCTATGATATAGTTACTATTTACAGCTAAAATTTACTCTATGATATAGTTACTATTTACTCTACTATACAGTTACTATTTACTCTATTATACAGTTAATATTTACTCTACTATATCGTTACTATTTACTCTATTATACAGTTACTATTTACTCTATGATACAGCTAAAATTTACTCTATGATATAGTTACTATTTACTGTACTATACAGTTACTATATACTCTATTATACAGTTACTATTTACTCTATTATACAGTTACTATTTACTCTACTATAGTTACTATTTACTCTACTATACAGTTACTATTTACTCTATGAAACAGCTAAAATTTACTCTATGATATAGTTACTATTTACTCTATTATACACTTACTATTTACTCTACTATACAGTTACTATTTACTCTATTATACAGTTACTATTTACTCTACTATACAGTTACTATTTACTCTACTATATAGTTACTATTTACTCTACTCTATAGATACTATTTACTCTATTATATAGTTACTATTGATTATACACTTACTATTTACTCTATTATACAGTTACTATTTATTATACACTTACTATTTACTCTATTATATAGTTACTTTTTATTATACAGTTACAATTTACTCTATTATACAGTTACTATTTACTCTATTATATAGTTACTATTTATTATACAGTTACTAATTACTCTATTATCTAGTTACTTTTTATTATACAGTTACAATTTACTCTATTATACAGTTACAATTGACTCTATTATACAGTTACAATTTACTCTATTATACAGTTACTATTTACTCTACGATATAGTTACTATTTACTCTACGATATAGGTACTATTTACTCTATGATACAGCTACTATTTACTCTATGACAGTTACTATTTACTCTATTATATAGTTACTATTTACTCTATTATACAGTTACTATTTACTCTATTATATAGTTACTATTTACTCTACGATATAGTTACTATTTACTATATTATATAGTTACTAATTACTCTATTATATAGTTACTATTTATTATACAGTTACAATTTACTCTATTATACAGTTACTATTTACTCTATGATATAGTTACTATTTATGATATAGTTACTATTTTCTCTACAATATAGTTACTATTCACTCTATTATATGGTTACTACTTACTCTATTATGCAGTTACTATTTACTCTACTCTATAGTTACTAGTTACTCTACTCTATAGTTACTAGTTACTCAACTCTATAGTTACTAGTTACTCTACTCTATAGTTACTCTACTCTATAGTTACTAGTTACTCTACTCTATAGTTACTAGTTACTCTACTCTATAGTTACTAGTTACTCTACTCTATAGTTACTAGTTACTCTACTCTATAGTTACTAGTTACTCTACTCTATAGTTACTAGTTACTCTACTCTATAGTTACTAGTTACTCTACTCTATAGTTACTAGTTACTCTACTCTATAGTTACTAGTTACTCTACTCTATAGTTACTAGTTACTCTACTCTATAGTTACTAGTTACTCTACTCTATAGTTACTAGTTACTCTACTCTATAGTTACTAGTTACTCTACTCTATAGTTACTAGTTACTCTACTCTATAGTTACTAGTTACTCTACTCTATAGTTACTAGTTACTCTACTCTATAGTTACTAGTTACTCTACTCTATAGTTACTAGTTACTCTACTCTATAGTTACTAGTTACTCTACTCTATAGTTACTAGTTACTCTACTCTATAGTTACTAGTTACTCTACTCTATAGTTACTAGTTACTCTACTCTATAGTTACTAGTTACTCTACTCTATAGTTACTAGTTACTCTACTCTATAGTTACTAGTTACTCTACTCTATAGTTACTAGTTACTCTACTCTATAGTTACTAGTTACTCTACTCTATAGTTACTAGTTACTCTACTCTATAGTTACTAGTTACTCTACTCTATAGTTACTAGTTACTCTACTCTATAGTTACTAGTTACTCTACTCTATAGTTACTAGTTACTCTACTCTATAGTTACTAGTTACTCTACTCTATAGTTACTAGTTACTCTACTCTATAGTTACTAGTTACTCTACTCTATAGTTACTAGTTACTCTACTCTATAGTTACTAGTTACTCTACTCTATAGTTACTAGTTACTCTACTCTATAGTTACTAGTTACTCTACTCTATAGTTACTAGTTACTCTACTCTATAGTTACTAGTTACTCTACTCTATAGTTACTAGTTACTCTACTCTATAGTTACTAGTTACTCTACTCTATAGTTACTAGTTACTCTACTCTATAGTTACTAGTTACTCTACTCTATAGTTACTAGTTACTCTACTCTATAGTTACTAGTTACTCTACTCTATAGTTACTAGTTACTCTACTCTATAGTTACTAGTTACTCTACTCTATAGTTACTAGTTACTCTACTCTATAGTTACTAGTTACTCTACTCTATAGTTACTAGTTACTCTACTCTATAGTTACTAGTTACTCTACTCTATAGTTACTAGTTACTCTACTCTATAGTTACTAGTTACTCTACTCTATAGTTACTAGTTACTCTACTCTATAGTTACTAGTTACTCTACTCTATAGTTACTAGTTACTCTACTCTATAGTTACTAGTTACTCTACTCTATAGTTACTAGTTACTCTACTCTATAGTTACTAGTTACTCTACTCTATAGTTACTAGTTACTCTACTCTATAGTTACTAGTTACTCTACTCTATAGTTACTAGTTACTCTACTCTATAGTTACTAGTTACTCTACTCTATAGTTACTAGTTACTCTACTCTATAGTTACTAGTTACTCTACTCTATAGTTACTAGTTACTCTACTCTATAGTTACTAGTTACTCTACTCTATAGTTACTAGTTACTCTACTCTATAGTTACTAGTTACTCTACTCTATAGTTACTAGTTACTCTACTCTATAGTTACTAGTTACTCTACTCTATAGTTACTAGTTACTCTACTCTATAGTTACTAGTTACTCTACTCTATAGTTACTAGTTACTCTACTCTATAGTTACTAGTTACTCTACTCTATAGTTACTAGTTACTCTACTCTATAGTTACTAGTTACTCTACTCTATAGTTACTAGTTACTCTACTCTATAGTTACTAGTTACTCTACTCTATAGTTACTAGTTACTCTACTCTATAGTTACTAGTTACTCTACTCTATAGTTACTAGTTACTCTACTCTATAGTTACTAGTTACTCTACTCTATAGTTACTAGTTACTCTACTCTATAGTTACTAGTTACTCTACTCTATAGTTACTAGTTACTCTACTCTATAGTTACTAGTTACTCTACTCTATAGTTACTAGTTACTCTACTCTATAGTTACTAGTTACTCTACTCTATAGTTACTAGTTACTCTACTCTATAGTTACTAGTTACTCTACTCTATAGTTACTAGTTACTCTACTCTATAGTTACTAGTTACTCTACTCTATAGTTACTAGTTACTCTACTCTATAGTTACTAGTTACTCTACTCTATAGTTACTAGTTACTCTACTCTATAGTTACTAGTTACTCTACTCTATAGTTACTAGTTACTCTACTCTATAGTTACTAGTTACTCTACTCTATAGTTACTAGTTACTCTACTCTATAGTTACTAGTTACTCTACTCTATAGTTACTAGTTACTCTACTCTATAGTTACTAGTTACTCTACTCTATAGTTACTAGTTACTCTACTCTATAGTTACTAGTTACTCTACTCTATAGTTACTAGTTACTCTACTCTATAGTTACTAGTTACTCTACTCTATAGTTACTAGTTACTCTACTCTATAGTTACTAGTTACTCTACTCTATAGTTACTAGTTACTCTACTCTATAGTTACTAGTTACTCTACTCTATAGTTACTAGTTACTCTACTCTATAGTTACTAGTTACTCTACTCTATAGTTACTAGTTACTCTACTCTATAGTTACTAGTTACTCTACTCTATAGTTACTAGTTACTCTACTCTATAGTTACTAGTTACTCTACTCTATAGTTACTAGTTACTCTACTCTATAGTTACTAGTTACTCTACTCTATAGTTACTAGTTACTCTACTCTATAGTTACTAGTTACTCTACTCTATAGTTACTAGTTACTCTACTCTATAGTTACTAGTTACTCTACTCTATAGTTACTAGTTACTCTACTCTATAGTTACTAGTTACTCTACTCTATAGTTACTAGTTACTCTACTCTATAGTTACTAGTTACTCTACTCTATAGTTACTAGTTACTCTACTCTATAGTTACTAGTTACTCTACTCTATAGTTACTAGTTACTCTACTCTATAGTTACTAGTTACTCTACTCTATAGTTACTAGTTACTCTACTCTATAGTTACTAGTTACTCTACTCTATAGTTACTAGTTACTCTACTCTATAGTTACTAGTTACTCTACTCTATAGTTACTAGTTACTCTACTCTATAGTTACTAGTTACTCTACTCTATAGTTACTAGTTACTCTACTCTATAGTTACTAGTTACTCTACTCTATAGTTACTAGTTACTCTACTCTATAGTTACTAGTTACTCTACTCTATAGTTACTAGTTACTCTACTCTATAGTTACTAGTTACTCTACTCTATAGTTACTAGTTACTCTACTCTATAGTTACTAGTTACTCTACTCTATAGTTACTAGTTACTCTACTCTATAGTTACTAGTTACTCTACTCTATAGTTACTAGTTACTCTACTCTATAGTTACTAGTTACTCTACTCTATAGTTACTAGTTACTCTACTCTATAGTTACTAGTTACTCTACTCTATAGTTACTAGTTACTCTACTCTATAGTTACTAGTTACTCTACTCTATAGTTACTAGTTACTCTACTCTATAGTTACTAGTTACTCTACTCTATAGTTACTAGTTACTCTACTCTATAGTTACTAGTTACTCTACTCTATAGTTACTAGTTACTCTACTCTATAGTTACTAGTTACTCTACTCTATAGTTACTAGTTACTCTACTCTATAGTTACTAGTTACTCTACTCTATAGTTACTAGTTACTCTACTCTATAGTTACTAGTTACTCTACTCTATAGTTACTAGTTACTCTACTCTATAGTTACTAGTTACTCTACTCTATAGTTACTAGTTACTCTACTCTATAGTTACTAGTTACTCTACTCTATAGTTACTAGTTACTCTACTCTATAGTTACTAGTTACTCTACTCTATAGTTACTAGTTACTCTACTCTATAGTTACTAGTTACTCTACTCTATAGTTACTAGTTACTCTACTCTATAGTTACTAGTTACTCTACTCTATAGTTACTAGTTACTCTACTCTATAGTTACTAGTTACTCTACTCTATAGTTACTAGTTACTCTACTCTATAGTTACTAGTTACTCTACTCTATAGTTACTAGTTACTCTACTCTATAGTTACTAGTTACTCTACTCTATAGTTACTAGTTACTCTACTCTATAGTTACTAGTTACTCTACTCTATAGTTACTAGTTACTCTACTCTATAGTTACTAGTTACTCTACTCTATAGTTACTAGTTACTCTACTCTATAGTTACTAGTTACTCTACTCTATAGTTACTAGTTACTCTACTCTATAGTTACTAGTTACTCTACTCTATAGTTACTAGTTACTCTACTCTATAGTTACTAGTTACTCTACTCTATAGTTACTAGTTACTCTACTCTATAGTTACTAGTTACTCTACTCTATAGTTACTAGTTACTCTACTCTATAGTTACTAGTTACTCTACTCTATAGTTACTAGTTACTCTACTCTATAGTTACTAGTTACTCTACTCTATAGTTACTAGTTACTCTACTCTATAGTTACTAGTTACTCTACTCTATAGTTACTAGTTACTCTACTCTATAGTTACTAGTTACTCTACTCTATAGTTACTAGTTACTCTACTCTATAGTTACTAGTTACTCTACTCTATAGTTACTAGTTACTCTACTCTATAGTTACTAGTTACTCTACTCTATAGTTACTAGTTACTCTACTCTATAGTTACTAGTTACTCTACTCTATAGTTACTAGTTACTCTACTCTATAGTTACTAGTTACTCTACTCTATAGTTACTAGTTACTCTACTCTATAGTTACTAGTTACTCTACTCTATAGTTACTAGTTACTCTACTCTATAGTTACTAGTTACTCTACTCTATAGTTACTAGTTACTCTACTCTATAGTTACTAGTTACTCTACTCTATAGTTACTAGTTACTCTACTCTATAGTTACTAGTTACTCTACTCTATAGTTACTAGTTACTCTACTCTATAGTTACTAGTTACTCTACTCTATAGTTACTAGTTACTCTACTCTATAGTTACTAGTTACTCTACTCTATAGTTACTAGTTACTCTACTCTATAGTTACTAGTTACTCTACTCTATAGTTACTAGTTACTCTACTCTATAGTTACTAGTTACTCTACTCTATAGTTACTAGTTACTCTACTCTATAGTTACTAGTTACTCTACTCTATAGTTACTAGTTACTCTACTCTATAGTTACTAGTTACTCTACTCTATAGTTACTAGTTACTCTACTCTATAGTTACTAGTTACTCTACTCTATAGTTACTAGTTACTCTACTCTATAGTTACTAGTTACTCTACTCTATAGTTACTAGTTACTCTACTCTATAGTTACTAGTTACTCTACTCTATAGTTACTAGTTACTCTACTCTATAGTTACTAGTTACTCTACTCTATAGTTACTAGTTACTCTACTCTATAGTTACTAGTTACTCTACTCTATAGTTACTAGTTACTCTACTCTATAGTTACTAGTTACTCTACTCTATAGTTACTAGTTACTCTACTCTATAGTTACTAGTTACTCTACTCTATAGTTACTAGTTACTCTACTCTATAGTTACTAGTTACTCTACTCTATAGTTACTAGTTACTCTACTCTATAGTTACTAGTTACTCTACTCTATAGTTACTAGTTACTCTACTCTATAGTTACTAGTTACTCTACTCTATAGTTACTAGTTACTCTACTCTATAGTTACTAGTTACTCTACTCTATAGTTACTAGTTACTCTACTCTATAGTTACTAGTTACTCTACTCTATAGTTACTAGTTACTCTAATTTTGTCCCTCTTTTGAATTTTCAAATGTTGGGAGGTATGTATATGTCCGGTATAGCATACAGATGAGATATGACTCCCCTGCAATCACCATGGTTTAGCCCAGAAGTAACTTTCCTCTTATTTTCAAGCTCCTTCTTAAGTCTGAATCAGGCCCAGTATCCCAATTGAAATAGCAAGAGGTATTGAAAGATCAGCTCATATCAATGTAACCAAGTTATATGAGGGAGAGAGCTATAAGTAGGAAAGGATCTGGACAGTGAGGCGTTAGTGAATGTGGGAAACAGATGAGGCAGAAAGTATAGTTCAGGCCTGGCCAATCTGCAGCTCTCCAGTTGTTGAAAACTACAAGTCCCAGGATGCTTTGTCAGTCATCAGCTATGTCTTTGCAGCGAAAGCATGCCGAGACTCATAGTTTTGCAACATGTAAATAGCCACAGCTTGGCCGGGCCTGGTGTAGTGCATAGGGAAGGCCAGCATGATGAAGAGGGATTGTTTGAAGGAATGCAGGATAGATAGACTGGTGCAACACGACATGTAATAATAATGAGGAAGAGTATGGAACATGCTTTGAAGATTATTGTAAAAGGCAGTAATGGATAAAACCAGGATTTGGGGCAGTTTGTTTTTTCTTTTTTAGGGACAAGCAGCCCTCAGTTAAACGTTTTTTTAAATTGTGGTACTTACTGTGGTTAATGGTGCTTGTAGATATGTACCACCCGGTCCCATAATGACACACTGGGATCAGAAAGTATATTTAAATATATGTACATGTCTACACTGAAGTCCAGTTCATTATTCTAGGATCTCATAAATTCTTGTTTTACGACAGTTACCTTTGAGTTAGTAAAGCCTTCTATAGACATGTACTGTTAAGGATTTAAAAACGTAAATGGTGATTACGGTTGTATACGGTACCTGCGTTTACATTTGAGCCTAGTTAATACCAGCTAAAATCAATATGTGTTTGTCCATGTCCAAGGTTGAGTAAATTTATATTTAGTGTTACTTACAGTTTATTGCATAGTGTTTGTTCTTTATATTTGCTAATTTTCTAAATTGGGATTCCCAGAGGACACCACGCGTTCCATCCAGTTTATCACCCCCCAACCACCCTTGAATATTTTGACATCTCTTTTTCCCTGTTCCAGGGAACTACTTGATGTCTTTTCTACGTATTAAGGGTTTACTCCCGCTCAGGCATTTTTCTTCTATACCCTTTCTTATCTTCAACCTCCAGGTCTGAGGATTATCCATTCCTCCTACAATATACTAACCGATTTTGTCATACAGCTTTATCTGCCCATACCCTCGTAATGGTATCTTTAAAAGTCGTTTCCATTACCGTTAATTAATTAAATTCGTCATCTAAACGTGCCCTGGTCCTGGCGGCTCTCCGGCGTTCTGCAGCAGATCTCGTTCTCCTCCAAGAGACCAACTTCACCGGAAGCCATTCCTGTTTGAAGAGTAAGCCATTACTTTTTTTGCCTCGGCAGACGTTAAGAAGCGCTGGGTTGCAATCCTGTTGGGAAACTCCTTCCCTTTTGTTTTTTTGACTTCCTATGCAGATCCTGCGGGTCGTTTCCTGATAGTAGTGGGTAAAATTCATGCACACACAGTTACATTAGTTTATTTATATGCCCCGAATCTTTCTTTACATCCTTTTTGGACAGACTTGCTCAGGGGCACATTATTCTGGGTGGTGATTTTAATTTAATTATTGATCCGGCATTAGATAAAACCCAATATGCTAAGGGTACACCTGCCTCTAACTACTAAAGACTCTATAAGTCCTCTCACGCATTTACGCTCCCATTCTCCGTATGACACCTGGCGTCTCAAAACCAGGATGCTAAAAATTATTCCGCCCCCCATAAACGCCATTCTCATATTGATATGATTTATGTCTCCCACTCATTGGTCTATTACCACTATTACCTCTGCGGATATCACTCCATTAGCCTGGACGGATCATGCGGCTGTAGCATTCACTTGCGATTTGATATGTCATCAGCACCGTTCACGCCGTTGGCACTTGGACGATTCCATTTTGCTGAACCCAGAATCTCATTTGGCCATACTGGAAGCTTGGAAGGCTCATAAGGCCACAAAACCGCAGCCCTGAGAAAGTCTTCATCTCTTTCTTTATCAAAATTAGAAATTCAGTTGACGGCTTCCATGATGCAATTCCAAATATCCCCCGACCCTACATTGTTAAAATTAATCTCCACATCAAGTGGTCAAATAAACGCCATACTATCTCGTTAAGCGGCACATACTCCGAAGAGACTTCATCAAAAATTCTACCATAAATCGGATAAAGTGGATTTTATTTTAGCTAGCAAACTACGCAGTCAGCAGGCCTCCCGTATGATCAATAAGTTAAAACCCTCCTCGGACTCTCCTCCTATTTTTGACCCTTCTCAGATGACTAAAAATTTTTTTGAGATTTGTATTCTGATTTATATAATTTACAGACTTCCCAAAAATACATAATCCCATCTGACAACGAATTACAAACATACCTTGCGTCCCTGAACCTCCCAACTCTGTTTACTGCCCAGCGGCAGTCAAAGTAGAAGAGGTTTTATTGGCTATCAAATCCCTGTGAGCTTCCTCTGCCCCTAGACTGGACGGACTGACCATTCAAGATTACAAAAAATATGGGAGTACTCTTGCCCCTTTTTTTAACTCAATTTTTTAATTCAGTCCTGAATGAAACACATTTTGCTCTGGAAACCACCCTTGCAGATATCATTGTCCTCCCAAAGCCATGGAGAGATCCCACCCTTTGTCAAAATTACAGGCCGTTTTTTCCCTCATAAATGTGGATTTACGCATTTTTGCTAAAATTCTGGCCTTGAGGCTAAATCCTCTTTTACCACATCTGATCCACCCTGATCAGACGGGTTTTATTCTCGGCCGCCAGGCGTTGGATAATACCAGGCGTGCTGTAGACTTAATTCCATTCACGCATAAAAACCCCAGCATTACTTATGGCAGTAGATGCGGAGAAGGCCTTCGACCGGGTGTCCTGGCATATTTTACAGGGGGTCCTTAGGTCGATGGGCTTCTCTGGTCATTTCCTGCAAGGTATACTCGCCTTATATCACTCTCCTTTGCGACAGTGACAGTTAATGGCATTTCTTCCACCCCGTTCGGAATTAAAAATTGGACAAGTCAGGGATTTCCTTTATCCCCTCTTATATTTGCATTATTAATTGAACCGCTAGCCCTTCGAATTAGAACTAACCCAATTATATATGGAGTGCCATCCGGACGAGAGGCTTATAAGATAGCATTATATGCGGACAACGTTCTTTTGTCCTTAACAAACCCTGCGTCGTCTTTACCGGCGGTACTAACGGAAATTCGGGAATACGGTCGTCAATCAGGATGTAAGATTAATCCACAAAAAACAGAGGTTCTTGATTTTTATTTGACAGATACATTATGCAATCATCTTACCCAAATGTTTCCATTTAAATGGAACAAAAAAAATAAAAAAAAATAAAGTACCTTGGGATTCAGTTAACCAAAACATATAGCCAGTTACACCAAGCAAATTATCCTCCGCTCCTCACTCAGATTAATGCCGATTTGGATCGTTGGAACTCGTTGATCATATCTTGGATAGGGCGGGTCACGTCAGTTAGATGAACATACTCCCCCAGGCTGCTATATCTGTTCCAGGCTCTTCCTGTTCGGGTTCCCCCGCACGTTATTAAATCCCTACACTTCCATGTCACCAGATTTGTTTGGAGAGGTCGGCGCCCACGTGTGCGTCTTAAGATAATGCATAGATCTACGAGGGCTGGGGGTCTTGCCCTGCCTGATTTTAGACGTTATGACTTTGCTGCTCACTTGGCTCAATGTATTCTTTGGTGCCCTGCGACAGCTACTCGAGTGTGGCCTGTGATTGAAGCAGTCTTTCTTGATGTTTCCTCTATGGCGTCTCTATTATGGCAACATAAATATAAACGCCCTTCCACCCTCTCCTCCCATCCATTTAGATGGAAGTAGACCCCTTACCGATTCTGAAAACCTGTGCCGGAGACGCATATTTGGTGGCAATGCCCAAAAATAAAGATGTAATGGACCGAAATACATACATTTTTGTCCCTAATATTACACCTTGATATCCCTTCCTCCCCCAATACTTTCTTCTCCTCTTAGGGGTTCCCAACGCAACTAAAAGTCAAAATAAGCTTATCTTACATGTGGCATCCGCGGCTACGTTTGATTGCGTCAAACTGGCGGCAGTCTCCCGCACCATCATTGCGAGCGGTTTTGGACAAGACGTGGTATGTATTTAAAATGGAATTTATGACCTGTATAATACATAATTCTACAAAATCATTTTGCAGGGTCTGGGAACCATGATTTAAAATCAGATCTGGAGGTTTTCTATTTTTCATGGTTTCATCCTTTCTTCCACCTTTTATCTGTCCTTTTCCTTTATTTTTCTCTTATTGGATGGTTGGCCATCCATCTTTTTCTTGTTCTTTTCTTTAATTCTACATATACAAAATTGAAGGGTATGAAGAGACCCATGTCTCCATCTTCTGTATTCACATGATGTCACACAGCATTGCAAGCTATGGATTGTTTCTTGTGTAATTGTCATGTTGCAGTGCAAAATGTTATCAATAAGAATATTATAAAAACAAAAAAAAAAAACAGGATTTTGTTCTTACTATAAAATCCTTTTTCTCGTAATCCATCTGTGGGAAACTGAATGTGGATATAGAACTGGATCACAGTGGGAGTGAAACTTTAAAGAGTCATTTTATTTAACTTGAACACAAAACCTCTCCTCAATTCCAACCCTGACAACGGTTGCAGGCTCTGGTCCGATGGTCCGCTGTCCTTTTCCTTTATTTTTCTCTTATTGGATAGTTGGCCACCCGTCTTTTTCTTGTTCTTTTCTTTAATTCTACATATACAAAATTGAAGGGTATGAAGAGACCCATGCCTCCATCTTCTGTATTCACATGATGTCACTCAGCATTGCAAGCTATGGATTGTTTCTTGTGTAATTATCATGTTGCAGTGCAAAATGTTATCAATAAGATTATAAAAACAAAAAACAAAACAGGATTTTGTACTTACTATAAAATCCTTTTTCTCGTAATCCATCTGTGGGAAACTTATTGTGGATATAGAACTGGAGCACAGCGGGAGTGAAACTTTAAAGAGTCATTTTATTTAACTTGAACACAAAACCTCGCAACAATTCCAACCATGACAACGGTTGCAGTCTCTGGTCCGATGGTCCGCTTTGTGAAATAGACAGTGAAAGTTACTTTTCGGCTGTCTCTATTTGGAATACGGGGCCATATTAGAAATATTTTTTATGAATGGGTGAGTGTGTGATCGGTATACTCGCCTATTCATTTTCACAGACCCGCCGAATGACAGCGACGGAGAGGTGAGTAACCCACTCCGGCACATTTTAGTGTTAGGGGGGTTAGGTTCTTAGGACCATAGCAGGGAGGGTTAGGGTCAGGCTGCAGGGAAGGGAGGGTTGGGGTCAGGCTGCGGAGAAGGGAGGGTTAGGGTAATGGAAGGGAGGGTTAGGGTTAGAATTAGGGGAAGGAATGGGGTTAGTTTAGCCACTCACCTAGTTCGGTGCTCCAGGGATTAATTGCTATGGCTCTTCGAGGCATAAGCAATCGATACCCCAGCCGGTAGGAAACTGCCTGGGAGAAATAGGGCCATTCTTTGCGGGGAGCTACTCCTTCTGGCAGCACCCGTTCAGTTTATTTACAAAGTGACCTATAATACAGGCGAGCAGTGGGTTAGGGTTAGAAGGATTTGGAGCACATTATCCAGCCTATAATAAGAGCCAGCGGTTTGCGCTGCAGAACTAAGCTCAAACTCCTGTTGAATTAGTATGAAGTATAAAGGATGTCCAGGCTACTGCCCTACACTGATCAATGGAGGATCATTGCCAGACTTCCCAGGGATGACCGACTGATTTAATGTGACTTTAGGGACTTGTTCAACCAGCACCAGAAATTCTTGCCAAATAGTAGACTTAATCCACCTGACCCAGGTCACCCCCAGTACAATCAATCTACATGAAATAGTTCATCTTTCTGAAGATCTGTCTTCTTGCAATCAGATTATGTTTCGCTTGATAAGAAAACTAAAAAACCACTTTAGGTAGAAAATAAGATCTGGGGCCAGATTTACTAAACTGCGGGTTTGGAAAAGTAGAGATGTTGCCCATAGCAACCAATCAGATTCTAGCTCTCAATTTCCTATTACATACTAGAGAATGTCAGCTAGAATCTGATTGGTTGCTATGGGCACACTAACTAAACCTGCTGCACAGTGTAACCTGTGCCAGAACAACTTGTTCACTAAAGGTGCCTGGTGATTCCTGAGCAGCGCTGCAGAATTCCATGTTAAGCCTGTCAAGTCATTTAAGTCCAGTTTGCTCAAGTTCAAGTCCAGGTTCTGTTCTGGTCATGTCCAGTCAAGTTATGTCTGTCAAGTCCAGGTCCAGTCCTGGTCAAGTCAAGTCCAGGTCCAGTCCTGGTCAAGTCAAGTCCAGGTCCAGTCCTGGTCTAGTCAAGTCCAGTCCAGCTTGTCTAGTTTAATTCCAGTCCTGGCACAGTCCAGGTTAAGTCAAGCTTGTTCAGTTCCAGGCCTGGTTCAGTCCAGGTCAAGTCAAGCCAATCCAGTCCTATTATTGGTCCAGTCCAAGTCAAGCCCAGTCTTAATATATTTACCCATTGTGCTACCTCTACTGGCTCATGAACAAATCCTGTATTAAGCCTTCTAGTTTCACACTGAATCACTATCACGTTCCCGGGAACCTAGAACAGATACCAAAACTTGTCAGTCTGTGATAAACACAAATTTGTTTTGGAATTTTATGGAGACAGCACAATCTTGATCATCTAAGGTGAAGAGGCCCAATCCCCTCTCCAAACCGTCCTACAACAAATCAAGTATGTCCATGCATAAGTCCCCTTTCCCATGAGGATCTTGGAGTTAAGCACCACTGTGCCGGTATGGACAAGCGATCTAAACTGTGATAAAGGGTTTGTGCCTAGTGCCAGTCTCTAGAAACCATGTACAAAAGAGCCATGTTCCAAAAACGTCTGAGCCAGGTGGAAGTTATTAGGATGACATGAGCCCCTTCTAAATATATCCACAGCATAGCGAGAGGTGGGAAGATGCACATCAAACTAATGGTCCAAGGGGCAGAGATCCCATCAACTGGGTCCTCACCTCCACCTGTAGTTGTGAGCTTTGAAAACCATGGATCAGATTCAGAATTAGTAACGACAGCCGATTTGCATGCTGCGTGCGTATACAGAGCATGCGCACACTAGATGTTATGCATCAAACTCCGAACATATAAAACAGCTTTCCATACATTCAACACAGTGAGCATCCCTAAATGGCAATCACGCTATCCAGTTAAGGTCCAAAAAGCATAGACCATGTATCCTAAAGGGGTATGGATCCCCGCTAAGAACGGCCATTTTCTCCCAGACAGATTTGAACTGGCTGGGATATCGATTGCTTAAGCCTGACCTTAATCCTCCCTTCCCCGCAACCTGACCCTAACCCTCCCTTCTCTGTAGCCTAACCCTAAAAACCCCCTCCCCACAGCCTGACCCTAAACCTCCCCTTCTATAGCCCTAACCCTACCCCCCCCTCCTAACACTAAAAGTCCACGGAGATTTACTCACCTCTCCGCAGCTGTCAGCAGCGGGTCCTTTGGGCCCCCGCGAAAATGAATGGGTGAGTATGCCGATCATAACAAAAAATTATAAAACGGGTCCCTATTCGAAACAGAGACAGCCAAAAAGTAACACGATCTGGGCTGAAACATGACCTTTTTCTAGTCCCGAATGTAAGAATTCTAAGACTTGATTAATTGAGGAAGTTACTGCTGTATACTTCCTCTGAGAACATCATGACACATAAATTCCCCAAATTCTATGATAAATCTTAGTCGTCACTGGCTTTCTGGCTCTGATAAGAGTATTAATTACATTGGCCGAGAATCCTCTCTTTTGTAGACTGGAGAACTTCAATAGCCATGCCGTCAGTCGTAGTTTCTCCGGTAATGGATGAACTACATTGCCCTGTACCAGCAGGTCTGATGTCACTTCCAGTCTTCATGGCCCTTCCACCACCATGGTGAAGATCTGAGAAAACCAAGGACGGCAAGGCCAGTATGGAAGGATCACTATAAAGAGCCCCTGAGAAGTCCAAATTTTGATCAGAACCTTCTGGATCATCGGGAATGGAGGAAACAATAGTTGAGTTTTCCGTGCCAGAGTTGAGCTAGTGCATCGACTCCTTTGGACTTGGGTTCGTGGATCCTGGAGAAGAATTCTTTGACCTTTGCTTTCCTGCTGG
>WWET01001235.1:53448-66358 GCA_011038615.1 Limnodynastes dumerilii
CTTCCGATCCTCTGTCTAATGTATTTTGCATATTAAGGAAGAATAAATCAAAGCAAATAGTGCCACATAATTGTCTGTCCCTCTCCTCCCCCATCCCAGACCAGAGAAAGCAGAACATTTATAGAATTTAGCTCTACCCAATGCAATGACACAAACACCAGAAAGGGAAATACACAATGATCTATTCTACCCGACCTAATGTAAAGTAAAGCGCCTCAATGAAAGACAGCACAGTGTGCGGGTCACCAGGAGACAGCGACACAGTGTGCGGGTCACCAGGAGACAGCGACACAGTGTGCGGGTCACCAGGAGACATCGACACAGTGTGCGGGTCACCAGGAGACAGCAACACAGTGTGTGGGTCACCAGGAGACATTGATACAGTGTGTCAATGCTGCTGCTGACCTCTGCTGGCAGGGAAGGGGAGGGCAGCTGATACAAGGCACAGTAATAGACTAGCCATACAGCCTGTACCAATGATACACAGAGAGCTGGGCCAGATGGAGGCTGCAGTAGTACACTTATACTGGCGATCTTAGAATATATACAACCACATACGCAATATACAGTATTATAACCTGTATTGAACATCCCTTTAGTGTATTAGTATATTGCTTACCTCAGACATTGCATCTTTAGGTCTTCCCAGGGCCGGTTGCTGGTCAGCGGGTGCATACACCAGCATATTCCTGAAGACAAAGTCACAAACAAATACATAAACATCCACAAACGTATTGAACAACGTGTGTGTGACAGGCAGCGTGGCTGAGTTCTGATGCACACACTACAACATTGTGCGGATAAAGAACAGCTAAAAGCTTTCTCCCTCGTCCAGTCCTGGACACTCTAATAACATAATTAACACACGAAACTTTGAAGACAGTTCAGTGGAATATATGTTTGTGCACTTAACGAATCTCAGCCAACACGAAATACCCAAAAGACTACATTTTTATTTAATATAAAACTCAAAAAACTTGAGCATAAGAAAAAAAAAATTGTTCCAAAAGCTGTGGCACTATGCAATTTAAAGTTATACACAACATCAGCGCCTATAGAACCCATGTGACCTTTCCTATATATAAATCAATCTCTTATAAGATCCTGATTTTATCTAGGTCTCTTGGACTATCATTTAATTGTGCATAGTTTATAATTAATTCATCAGGATGAGAATATTATAGAACAATTTTATTGCATGTGTTTTGTACTTCAATAAAGTTTAAATCGGAACTCGTGGTCGTGGACATCTGGATAGCGGATTCTTGCTTACAACGTTAAAGTGCATAGCGCCAGAGTTTCTGGTTATTTGTGGGGTGGTGGAAACCTCCCCCCTGTGTGGCTGCTGCTTTTGAGTTTAACGAGTAACAGTTCATTAACTTTTCTTGGTTGTTTTATTTAGTTATATTCAGCGCTGTTTTTTTTATTTAATTATTGATAAGAAAAAAAGAAAAAAGCTGCTGCAATGCATAGCAAACAATACACCTAGTAATGAAAAGACAGAAACTGCGGGTAAAGACATTCTCCTCACTTCGGCCAGGTGGAATATCCCCAGTGGGTCTTCTCTACAAAGCAGGTGATCTCCCAAACGTCTTTTGTCTTTGGTAGGCTGGCGCTGTCATAGCTTATCCACTGGTTGTCAGACCTGTCTCCAGCCAACATAACGTCTGCTTTGGTGCATCCACCTTTGTTGAATAAAGAAAAAAAAATAGAAAAATACAACGCATTGTTGTGAAGCAGTTATATTTATGTAAGTAATTTAGCTGCCTGAATAAAATAAAAGGACTCAAAATAATATAAAAAAAAGCTAAGTATTTACAAAACTTACTTTATAAATATAACAAAAAAAACAAAAGTACTAAACACATTAACAATCAAGACATGCGATAGTAAAGCAGTGAAGCTTTGCTTCCATAATACATGGTCAAGCTTGCAACCATTCCCATGATTGTGACTAATCAAATAAATGCCCTATTTGTCACCCTGAACCAAGGGCATACACTGCCACTGTCACACCTACTGGAAGAGAAAGCCTTAAACTTAGAATCTACCCCCTGCCCGCCAATCAACACCTATGCCTGCCACATTTATAAACAAAATTTTATGTAAATCTGATCAACATTTAGTGCTATACATACAGATGTGACCACATACACCTTTTGCCAAAACGGGGGAAAACCTAGCATGAAATACCATGTATAGTGCACCCAACTGCTGGGGAAATAGACACAGAATATGATATGATAGAGGAGTTTTGAGAAAAATAAAAGTGTTTACTAATAAGTTGTAACAGGGACTCCTGCTGAGCACGATCAATGAAGCCGATGTCACCCATTCAAACACACAGAGGGAGCTTCCGGGCAGTTAGCGGTTTTAGCCTAGAAGCTACCGCTGTATGCATGAATGGGTGACATCTGCTCCATTGATCACGTTCAGCTGGAGTCCCAATTACAACTAAATGGTGAGTAAACAGACTCTGCTGCTTTATTTAACAGTCTACAATTAGCTTTACTCTCTATGGGCCTGATCCAGACCTACGCTCGTCTGCGTTTTTATGGCGGTCGTAAGCGTAAAAACGGCTATTTGTACTTACGGTGCATGTGCGGGGCAGACGTCAAGCTCAGAAATTCTAAGCGTATGGGCCTTGAGCGTAACAGCTTCGTGACAATGCTCGAGGGGGCGTGACTGCCTTACGAAATCCATAATTACACCCTGAGGGCCGGGTGAGGCATTTACGCAATGAGCTTACGGACGCCCGCGATCAGTAAAGTTAGGGTAGGGTTTGTAAGAAAGCAAAACTAAGTACGACCAAGGGGAGCGCCTATAGGAGTGCATCGCAGGTACGCTGGCTGAGCGTTTCATGAGCGTAGGTCTGGATCAGACCCTATGTCACAAGAGAAGCGCCGTATAGAGTAAAGCTGAATGTGGTCATATCTGTAGCTGAATGATAATCACACCTAGGTGTTACAGCGTCCAATAACCTAAATAACCGGAACCATAAAAACTCTGAACTAAACAGTGTCAACTACCTGCTCACTGTACTGAACGGAATAGGACTGAAGCTAACACTAAAAGAAGATTTATACGTACTTATTTTATAAGGGCAAATGGGAACTTTGATGTGTGGTCTCTTCAGCTGCTTTAGTATTCCAGCAACGGTAGAAACAGCCATCTTCATACATGGAAGAAAAAGAAAACGTAAAGAAACTATTTATTTTTTACTCTGGAAGCGATACATTCACAAGCTTTAAATATACGACTTGCTGCCCCTTCCATCTACCCCCATCTGGTGCAGATCACACACAATACAGTAACCACTACAAAGGGCAATAAATGTCCATCTTTCATTACATCTACAACAAAATGCATAATGATCATCTGTACACAGGGATGTTTCCCACTAACTAGTAACGATCGGGGCAAGTACAGGAATAACACCACAAACAATGAAAGCCAGACAGAACCATACGTGTGACAGAAAGGAGCTCACCTTGCGCACTATAAGAGCGTCATGATTAAGACACTGCACCAGGTATCCGATCGCATTCGGAGGTAGAACGTGGTCATCTCTCAGGAGCAGCGACAAAAACCCAATACCAATGTGTTCAAACTTCCATGGGCTGTAAAGGAGGAAAGTCGTCATACGCGGAGTCTCAAAGAAACTGCTTAAACCACTCATACTATACATCGTCTGTCTTTATAACCTATGCACCTCCGAGCGTTTACCGCAAGCACAGAGGTCCGGTATACTAACAGAAAAGGGGGGAAAGAGGTGATTGCGATAGTCACCTGCCGCCCTTCTTCCCACACGTGAACGGCCCTGGTCAATCCCGACTCGCAGCTGGAAAACGGGACTGTAGTAGAAACCGGAGCATCGACTGACGCTGTTCGGGAAAAGCCCTTTCTCAAAGTCGTCACACCCGAAACGCGTCAGGTGGTTTCTACTACAGTCCAGACTGACCAGGACCATTCCATCCAGCTGCCACCCGGGTTCAGTAGCTCCCTGAAAATCTACTCTCCTCTTGGATTTAGGGCATTGGATTTTAATACCAAACTCCCCACAAGACTGTTTTGTGCTTTAAACTCACAGAGGTCTGGTAGTCCGCATGGAAGAGGGGATTGAACTCACCTGTCACTGCGCGAAATTAACGCCTCCCCCGCTCACCCCACATACTTTTGGCAGGTGGAGGGGAAGGCCTGTCAGATGGATCTCCTATCGTACAGAACCGAGTTCCGAATGATAGGAGATCCACTGCGTATTATCTGTCAGGAGCTTGCGCAAGCCGGGTGTCAGACGGAAATCCTAATCCAGCCAATCCTACAAATACATCTGAGAGGCAGGATCTGTTTCCAGGTGGGGGCTTGTTATTGTGGTTGGTGGAGAAGACGACGGCACACAGTGGCCAATAATCCTGTTACAGGTATTGTGCCTACAGTCTTCAAACAGTCAAATTGGTGCATTGTATCAGGTCTCCACCTGCGGCTTCTTAAATCCGGCCCTTTAGGAGATGACTCACTACGTATGTGTATTTTTTCATTTACGCAATTTACGTACCACTTAGGTAGACTGACTATGTGCGGTCTTTACAGACTGTGCGTAGTCGGTGAGGTAGAAGGCGGCGTACGAGGCAGCCTCGGGGAGGAATTAGGAAGTGGGTGGAGGGAGGGATGCAGATTAGCCAGGGAGGAATTAGGAAGGGGGGTTCATTTACGCACGTACCACTTAGGTAGACTGACTATGTGCGGTCTTTACAGACTGTGCGTAGTCGGTGAGGTAGAAGGCGGCGTACGAGGCGAGGCAGGGGAGGAATTAGGAAGTGGGTGGAGGGAGGGATGCAGATTAGCCAGGGAGGAATTAGGAAGGGGGGTGGAGACAATGCAACATAAGGAAACACTAGTGACACAGCTAATGAGACAATGCAACATAAGGAAACACTAGTGACACAGCTAATGAGACAATGCAACATAAGGAAACACTAGTGACACAGCTAATGAGACAATGCAACATAAGGAAACACTAGTGACACAGCTAATGAGACAATGCAACATAAGGAAACACTAGTGACACAGCTAATGAGACAATGCAACATAAGGAAACACTAGTGACACAGCTAATGAGACAATGCAACATAAGGAAACACTAGTGACACAGCTAATGAGACAATGCAACATAAGGAAACACTAGTGACACAGCTAATGAGACAATGCAACATAAGGAAACACTAGTGACACAGCTAATGAGACAATGCAACATAAGGAAACACTAGTGACACAGCTAATGAGACAATGCAACATAAGGAAACACTAGTGACACAGCTAATGAGACAATGCAACATAAGGAAACACTAGTGACACAGCTAATGAGACAATGCAACATAAGGAAACACTAGTGACACAGCTAATGAGACAATGCAACATAAGGAAACACTAGTGACACAGCTAATGAGACAATGCAACATAAGGAAACACTAGTGACACAGCTAATGAGACAATGCAACATAAGGAAACACTAGTGACACAGCTAATGAGACAATGCAACATAAGGAAACACTAGTGACACAGCTAATGAGACAATGCAACATAAGGAAACACTAGTGACACAGCTAATGAGACAATGCAACATAAGGAAACACTAGTGACACAGCTAATGAGACAATGCAACATAAGGAAACACTAGTGACACAGCTAATGAGACAATGCAACATAAGGAAACACTAGTGACACAGCTAATGAGACAATGCAACATAAGGAAACACTAGTGACACAGCTAATGAGACAATGCAACATAAGGAAACACTAGTGACACAGCTAATGAGACAATGCAACATAAGGAAACACTAGTGACACAGCTAATGAGACAATGCAACATAAGGAAACACTAGTGACACAGCTAATGAGACAATGCAACATAAGGAAACACTAGTGACACAGCTAATGAGACAATGCAACATAAGGAAACACTAGTGACACAGCTAATGAGACAATGCAACATAAGGAAACACTAGTGACACAGCTAATGAGACAATGCAACATAAGGAAACACTAGTGACACAGCTAATGAGACAATGCAACATAAGGAAACACTAGTGACACAGCTAATGAGACAATGCAACATAAGGAAACACTAGTGACACAGCTAATGAGACAATGCAACATAAGGAAACACTAGTGACACAGCTAATGAGACAATGCAACATAAGGAAACACTAGTGACACAGCTAATGAGACAATGCAACATAAGGAAACACTAGTGACACAGCTAATGAGACAATGCAACATAAGGAAACACTAGTGACACAGCTAATGAGACAATGCAACATAAGGAAACACTAGTGACACAGCTAATGAGACAATGCAACATAAGGAAACACTAGTGACACAGCTAATGAGACAATGCAACATAAGGAAACACTAGTGACACAGCTAATGAGACAATGCAACATAAGGAAACACTAGTGACACAGCTAATGAGACAATGCAACATAAGGAAACACTAGTGACACAGCTAATGAGACAATGCAACATAAGGAAACACTAGTGACACAGCTAATGAGACAATGCAACATAAGGAAACACTAGTGACACAGCTAATGAGACAATGCAACATAAGGAAACACTAGTGACACAGCTAATGAGACAATGCAACATAAGGAAACACTAGTGACACAGCTAATGAGACAATGCAACATAAGGAAACACTAGTGACACAGCTAATGAGACAATGCAACATAAGGAAACACTAGTGACACAGCTAATGAGACAATGCAACATAAGGAAACACTAGTGACACAGCTAATGAGACAATGCAACATAAGGAAACACTAGTGACACAGCTAATGAGACAATGCAACATAAGGAAACACTAGTGACACAGCTAATGAGACAATGCAACATAAGGAAACACTAGTGACACAGCTAATGAGACAATGCAACATAAGGAAACACTAGTGACACAGCTAATGAGACAATGCAACATAAGGAAACACTAGTGACACAGCTAATGAGACAATGCAACATAAGGAAACACTAGTGACACAGCTAATGAGACAATGCAACATAAGGAAACACTAGTGACACAGCTAATGAGACAATGCAACATAAGGAAACACTAGTGACACAGCTAATGAGACAATGCAACATAAGGAAACACTAGTGACACAGCTAATGAGACAATGCAACATAAGGAAACACTAGTGACACAGCTAATGAGACAATGCAACATAAGGAAACACTAGTGACACAGCTAATGAGACAATGCAACATAAGGAAACACTAGTGACACAGCTAATGAGACAATGCAACATAAGGAAACACTAGTGACACAGCTAATGAGACAATGCAACATAAGGAAACACTAGTGACACAGCTAATGAGACAATGCAACATAAGGAAACACTAGTGACACAGCTAATGAGACAATGCAACATAAGGAAACACTAGTGACACAGCTAATGAGACAATGCAACATAAGGAAACACTAGTGACACAGCTAATGAGACAATGCAACATAAGGAAACACTAGTGACACAGCTAATGAGACAATGCAACATAAGGAAACACTAGTGACACAGCTAATGAGACAATGCAACATAAGGAAACACCAGTGACACAGCTAATGAGACAATGCAAGATAAGGAAACACTAGTGACACAGCTAATGAGACAATGCAACATAAGGAAACACCAGTGACACAGCTAATGAGACAATGCAAGATAAGGAAACACTAGTGACACAGCTAATGAGACAATGCAACATAAGGAAACACCAGTGACACAGCTAATGAGACAATGCAAGATAAGGAAACACTAGTGACACAGCTAATGAGACAATGCAACATAAGGAAACACCAGTGACACAGCTAATGAGACAATGCAAGATAAGGAAACACTAGTGACACAGCTAATGAGACAATGCAACATAAGGAAACACCAGTGACACAGCTAATGAGACAATGCAAGATAAGGAAACACTAGTGACACAGCTAATGAGACAATGCAACATAAGGAAACACCAGTGACACAGCTAATGAGACAATGCAAGATAAGGAAACACTAGTGACACAGCTAATGAGACAATGCAACATAAGGAAACACCAGTGACACAGCTAATGAGACAATGCAAGATAAGGAAACACTAGTGACACAGCTAATGAGACAATGCAACATAAGGAAACACCAGTGACACAGCTAATGAGACAATGCAACATAAGGAAACACTAGTGACACAGCTAATGAGACAATGCAACATAGGGAAACACTAGTGACACAGCTAATGAGACAATGCGACATAAGGAAACACCAGTGACACAGCTAATGAGACAATGCGACATACGGAAACACGAGTTTAGCGGTACTTACAGGTTTCTTTGCTTAACGCAGTCCAGCAATGTGTTGACTAAACGTTCGTAATTTCTGTTGAGGAAAAAAAACAAATTGGTTCTGATATTTTATTTTCAGTCAATACCAAAGTAATTGAGGTCCTGTGTATCAGTGCTGGAAATGAACTAACTGCCCATGTAAAGACCTCTAATGGTACATATAGGACCCGGGCAGACGTGAGAGCACATCATACCGGACAGACTCTGCGTTCTTTTCTTCTTGTCTCTTCAGTGCGAGGCTCAGCTCTTCAGGGGGAGGCAGCGGTGAGTTTAAGCTGGGGCTGA
The DNA here is from genome assembly GCA_011038615.1 of Limnodynastes dumerilii. Lineage (NCBI taxonomy): Eukaryota > Metazoa > Chordata > Amphibia > Anura > Limnodynastidae > Limnodynastes > Limnodynastes dumerilii. The sequence continues at coordinate 62,111 of WWET01001235.1, forward strand.
GGGACTGCTGAAGGAGAACAGCAATCTGTATACAGCTCTCCTGAACCTATAGGAAAAACAAGCTGCCGTCACTGTCCAACACATTATAAAATGTATAATAACAAGCTGCCCATCACATCATAAAATGTATATAATAACATACTACCCATCACTGTCCAACACATCATAAAATGTCAAATCATTTACAGCGAAGTTACTCATTCTGTAAGGGTGGAAGATCCAAGTCACTACCTCTGTGTCATTATAAAAGTGCCATCAGATATCAGACCAAATCGTATGCTGAAAATAAAAAAACATTCATCTGAAAGCAAGTTTATGTCTTACCGAAAAATCCAAGCCAATCGTTTCATATTGCCGATGGATCTTCTCAGCCAGATCATCAAACAGGCGAACGATGGAGGGTTTTTCAAGAGACATTGCTTTACTAAGACCGGAAGACACTATTGCCGGCCACGTCTGTACGATGCAATCCCAGTCGTGAAGGTTGGCCAGGCAGACGGCACCATGGTTTCCCAGGAGACAATACAAGGCACCCTGAAGAGAAAGGGTTCATTACAGAGAAGCCGTTTAGGCTACATGCAGGACAAATGACCTGAAGGGTAACAAGTAACCTACGAGAAAGCAGCTTTTTAGGTTTCTTGAGTGCAAACCATCTATAGAAAATGCATTTTGGGTATCTAAGTAATAGGCCATTGTCCTATGATATTGATCTCCTGCTACACGTTTATACAGCCTTCAAGCTGCTGAAATCCACAAAAGGACAGAACTTAAATGGTGATGTGATGTGTGCATAATATTCCTAATCTACACCGGTCATTCAGGGACCTACTAACTAGAAATAGCACACGTTCCTTTGGATAAATGTGCACATACTGAAGACATTGTTGAGCATGAATCAATCCAGCTCGTCTTTCCCCAAAAGTACTATTGATCCAATTCATATAAAGTCTGTTTCCAGAACAGTCAATCAACAGTCCAAACACTCACAAGAACCCAGCCCAATCCTACGTGTGCAACTTCACATTTACAGCAAATAAACCCAAAATGTTCCACAACCCAACTTACTTTGAACTGCTGCTGTGTGATGTCATGTCTGTCCGGTCGTATGTATTCAAGTACAAGAGGAATGATATCCCGGCAGCAGAAATTATAGGTTCCCAGAGCAGTGAAAAACGCTTGTTGGGCCTTGCTCCTGACCTGCAGAATACAAATATATACAATCACGTGCAAAACGTCAAGACTGGGGCTGATCCTAAGGAAGGGCCGCTAGGGGAGTATGTACAGCTCGTACGTAATTCCCCTAAATTGAAGGTTGTGAAACTTTCTTACAATGGCGTAACGAAATCGTACGCAAAGGGGGCTTTGTCCCTCCTATACGCATGTTGTATGTCTGCCGTGAAGGCGGAGACAGACACGCTAATGATGGGGGGGCGGTGGAAGCCTCGTTACGATCAGGGTTGCGGCCATAATGCCAAATACGTGATCGGAAAAGTTAGGGAAGGAATTTCATACAGACAGCGGGGCGTGCGCTCTCCGCTACGATGCCGGCCGTAAAGACCCAGAGCGCCCGTAGGTCAGAATCCGGAACTTTATTCATAATGGTCTATCGCAGCCGCAGACTCCATCATTCGTATGAAACAAACCAACATTGTGTGTATGAATGCGTTATACTCTGTGCTTGCAGCATAGCGCAATCTAAGACGGAAGAAACGCAAATACGTGGAAAATGACAATAAGAAAGCGCGAGACTTACTTGACCATATGAACTTGTTGACAGACGCAGGAGGTCGCGCACAATGTCTTGATGGACTTTTTTGTACTCACAACCTTCAACAGTCAACGTTCTCAGCTACAAAAACAAGTAAAATAAGTCATGCTGAGCCTCTATATGACTGCATATGCAGCGGCTCCCCGTCCATTAAGCTCACGCAGAGCAAGGGGTGCACTGGAACTGCTTTAAACTCTATGAAATAGGTGGTGTTTTGTTATCACAGAACATGGTCTTTCCTGGTCATATATTTACCTCATGCTGCAACATGACTCTGTCAATCAAAAGTGCTCGAATGTGTCTTTTTTTCCCTTGGAGCTAAAAGTCAAAAACAATATTTATTGACATGTTTTATACAGCTAATATTTCATTCACATCAGACCCCATTGGAGCTACATATTAAGGTCCATAACACATACATACATAACGCACACAGACATTGGGGTTCATTTATTCAGCAGCCAATTACGCTATCAGCGTGTTTTGGAGTGTGGGAGGAAACCAGAGCAATCGGAGGACACCCACATAGACACAGGGAGAACATACAAACTCCACACAGATAAGCCCTAGTCCGGGAATCGAACTCATGACCTCAGCGCTGTGACACACAATGCTACTTGCTGAGCCACCGTGCTACCCGGTGTTTTTAAAAGGGAATAAAAAAAGATATATGTGTTCTATATGCAAATATAGCCAATAGTCAGTGCAGTGGATGGGGATATATAGGTAATAGTCAGTGCAGTGGATGGGGATATATAGGTAATAGTCAGTGCAGTGGATGGGGATATATAGGTAATAGTCAGTGCAGTGGATGGGGATATATAGGTAATAGTCAGTGCAGTGGATGGGGATATATAGGTAATAGTCAGTGCAGTGGATGGGGATATATAGGTAATAGTCAGTGCAGTGGATGGGGATATATAGGTAATAGTCAGTGCAGTGGATGGGGATATATAGGTAATAGTCAGTGCAGTGGATGGGGATATATAGGTAATAGTCAGTGCAGTGGATGGGGATATATAGGTAATAGTCAGTGCAGTGGATGGGGATATATAGGTAATAGTCAGTGCAGTGGATGGGGATATATAGGTAATAGTCAGTGCAGTGGATGGGGATATATAGGTAATAGTCAGTGCAGTGGATGGGGATATATAGGTAATAGTCAGTGCAGTGGATGGGGATATATAGGTAATAGTCAGTGCAGTGGATGGGGATATATAGGTAATAGTCAGTGCAGTGGATGGGGATATATAGGTAATAGTCAGTGCAGTGGATGGGGATATATAGGTAATAGTCAGTGCAGTGGATGGGGATATATAGGTAATAGTCAGTGCAGTGGATGGGGATATATAGGTAATAGTCAGTGCAGTGGATGGGGATATATAGGTAATAGTCAGTGCAGTGGATGGGGATATATAGGTAATAGTCAGTGCAGTGGATGGGGATATATAGGTAATAGTCAGTGCAGTGGATGGGGATATATAGGTAATAGTCAGTGCAGTGGATGGGGATATATAGGTAATAGTCAGTGCAGTGGATGGGGATATATAGGTAATAGTCAGTGCAGTGGATGGGGATATATAGGTAATAGTCAGTGCAGTGGATGGGGATATATAGGTAATAGTCAGTGCAGTGGATGGGGATATATAGGTAATAGTCAGTGCAGTGGATGGGGATATATAGGTAATAGTCAGTGCAGTGGATGGGGATATATAGGTAATAGTCAGTGCAGTGGATGGGGATATATAGGTAATAGTCAGTGCAGTGGATGGGGATATATAGGTAATAGTCAGTGCAGTGGATGGGGATATATAGGTAATAGTCAGTGCAGTGGATGGGGATATATAGGTAATAGTCAGTGCAGTGGATGGGGATATATAGGTAATAGTCAGTGCAGTGGATGGGGATATATAGGTAATAGTCAGTGCAGTGGATGGGGATATATAGGTAATAGTCAGTGCAGTGGATGGGGATATATAGGTAATAGTCAGTGCAGTGGATGGGGATATATAGGTAATAGTCAGTGCAGTGGATGGGGATATATAGGTAATAGTCAGTGCAGTGGATGGGGATATATAGGTAATAGTCAGTGCAGTGGATGGGGATATATAGGTAATAGTCAGTGCAGTGGATGGGGATATATAGGTAATAGTCAGTGCAGTGGATGGGGATATATAGGTAATAGTCAGTGCAGTGGATGGGGATATATAGGTAATAGTCAGTGCAGTGGATGGGGATATATAGGTAATAGTCAGTGTTTTACTTTTCTCCCTGAAATTACTTTTCAAAAGTAGGCAACCATGGTTTATGGCAGTGTGCTGGGGCTATTTTTCCCTTTGTTTCTGTGGCAAGCAGATTAACCCCTGCCTTTCACGCACCTGGCTCTCAATTTATAATCATATATATGGGACACCACATTGGGACTCTCAATTTTAGAGTTAGGACCACCATATACAGAAAGGCCTTGACGGTGGCTGGTG
>WWET01001235.1:87042-99264 GCA_011038615.1 Limnodynastes dumerilii
ATAGCCCTTTCACTCTCAATAAGAATTCCACTTGCCGTTTTGAGCCTTACGATACCATCCTTTGTTTTTCGCCTTTCATTTATATACCTAAAAAAGCTTTTGTCCCCTTTTTTGTACCAAGTGGGCCAGTTTTTCTTCAGTTTGTGCCTTTGCTGCTCTGATAACCTTTTTAGCCTCCTTCTGCTTTGTAAAATACACCTCCGTGTCATCATTACTGTGAGATTGCTTATAATTCCGACAGGCCATCTTTTTTGCTTTCACTGTAGTTGCTACCTCTTTTGTAAACCACATTGGCTTTCTTTTTCTGGGGTTTTTTCTAACCATTCTTATACAAAGGTCTGTTGCTGTTAATAATGCATTTTTTAAATTTCCCCACTGCTCCTGTACATTCAAGGGGTGTGCCAAGGGGAGTGTAAATGTATTGCAAGCGGAGTTCTGGATCTACCCCATTGTGAGTAAATTTTATTACTTCTTCATTAATAAAATATCAATTGATTTGCACAATGTGGTGCAAATCGAGGCTTGATTTAGTAACCAGAAATTACATCAGGGAGCAACCACAGACGATGCATGTATGCGGCTGGATGCACGGACCTGCTAACCCGCTTATACAACATGTCTGAGACTGTTACCTGAGGCGTCGGGAAATCACTGCATTTGACTGTTACATCAGAACTTTAAGAGGACGGTCTCACCAAAACTGTGAGCTTCAGATTACTTTCTTACTGTGCTTCACATCCTCAGCGCTATTACCTTTGACATTTGTTCTGATTCAGCATTAAGATGAGATTTGCCCTTACAAACAGCCAGTATTTCCCAGCATGGAAAAAAAAAAACTTTGCCTGACATTGCCATATGGATTGGCCAAGAGCAAATTCACGCCTTTTTTTTTTTTTTTTGCTGTGAATGAGTTCTACAATATTTAAGTTGATGTGTATTACATTGCACCTCCCACAATGCTTCTTACAGTTTATTGGGAGCTCCTGAGCAATGTTACAGCAGTGAGATCATAAGATAGGAATGCATTCTTTATCTATTTATGTCTGGGGAAAATTTTATTTTCTTCTTTGGGAGTTTTCACAGTGAGTAAGGACTTTCAAGAATGACTAGGGATGAACTTTAAAAATGATTAGGAGATTGCCTAGGCCAGCAGTTTCACGTTCTCTGAACCTGGTATCAGGTTAGATTTAAAGATTTCTAAAGCATATGATAATTAGTCAGTAGTTGAGTAATCAATACATTCACAAGTGATCTTTGTGAAGAATATTACTTTTATGGCCAGAATATAATTAGCTAATTTTTATTGTGATATTTTCATTTACAATGCAGTTCTAAACAGTGTAATCTTCAAATCCAATGTTAAGAACAGTTTTTGTATATATTTATTAATAAAAACAACCCGTACCATATGTAAAATTGGTGGCAAGTGTAACAAAATCTTATTTATCCAGTCATTAATTATTAAAAATGTATTCATGGACTCTGGTGCAAGGTGTAGCAAGAATGGCTGCGCTTTAACTAAGCTAAGCATTTAAAAAGATGTCTATGACATTTCAGTCATATAGATTCATTAGTGATTTCCCAGCCGGCAATACTTGCTTAGTTTACTTACTTAGTATTGCAGGCTGGCAGATCATTTATAAGTCTACATGACTAAGAGACTGTAACTGTGAGACACCTGTGTCCTCAGTTTTGTCTGTGGTTTACTGTGTGTGCTCTTGCAAATCAATTATGCATTTTGCAGTAGTGTTCTGGTTCCTGAGCTCTTTTTCCTGTGTCCTTTTTTATACTTGTTTGAGTTTATGATATCAATCTTAATTAATGGGGGGGGGGGGGGTTTTCCAAAAAATAGGGGGGGGGGGTTTCCTAAACAATCCCAGACTGCAGTTTCCAGAAGCAATCTACCCTTTCCAGGAAGCATCCAACTACACATCTTGGTGCCTGTTCCTGGCGGTATCAAGCGGCAAAGTCCTGAATTATGTGTGTCTGTGTCCCTGGTTACCTGTCGGACTAACAATTGCCCGGTCTTCCATTTCTGAATGGTAAGGCATTCTGTGACTGTGGTGCAATTCCTAAATCACTCCATCAAACTCTAGTGGTGAATCCTTGGTTTCCTTCCTAAGATGTTACATTTCTCCACTTCCAGCCAACATCCTGACAATTATCTGCACTTGGATCAACTTTATACAGTCCTCCCTGTGTGGTACGAATTTGTGCTAAATTTACCATATGGCCTGCTGTTCCTTGTCGATAATTTTGAGAGGCTTTGGGTCCGTCTCTGTGGAGAAAGAATTTGCTGAACTATATTACGTGGCCATCAAAGTAAAGTTACTATTGGGACTGTATCTTGCACTGGATTATTGGGAATTTCATTATTTGCATGATTGGACTTTGATTCTAAAACAGCTACTGCATGTTCGGATAGTAGTACTTGCATATGTCATCTTATATTACAATGCATATTTATACCCTGAAGTATTAATTTAATCTGTTTCTTCTTGTTTTACTAAATAAAGACTGTCATTTATTAAGCCAGCACATCCAAGATGCTTGAGATATTGCTAACAACCTATTTACCTCTTCTTATCTGATGTGTCCTCTTTTGTACTATGTCCTGTGACCGTGTCCTCAGTGTTATTTCCAAATTGATGTTCCAACACCAATAAAATTGGCAACTCACTATGCCTTAATCACCCCACTGCCCTGTGCTGTCCCTAATTTGATTAGCTCAGTGGCAGTTGGATCGTTCAGAAAGTTTAAAAGATGCAATAATGGGCAGAAGAGTTTATGGATTGTTTTGTTGGCATTCTGACAAATTGTACAAATAAGATTAAATCAGACTTATGGTGCGGAAGTTTTTAGGTAGGGCCCACAGACTGTATTTCTGTAGGAGTGAAAGGAAAAAAATCTAAAAAAAAACCCCATCTTTAAAAACAAAATTTATGGGTAATCCAAAACAGATGGTTTTCTAGTTTCTGTTTGTCTAGAACCAAACATGAACTATCTAGTGTTTTCTTAGAGACAAAATGCAATTCATAAACAGGATAAACAACATGAACAATATACAGAAAGGTAATAGGGCATTCCGGTATTGCAAATGTGTGTTGAAAGAGCAAGGTAACTAACAATATTGACTGACAACAGGTATAATATTTAGCATTCACAATCTTGCAATCAGTGTTACAATAACAATGTAAATAGAATATCATTCATTTAAACTTATCCAGAATGATTAGCCATAGGGAAGAGACAGGAGTATGGGAACTGGGAAAAGGGGACAAGGATGTGAAGAAGGCACTCTTCAGGGTGGAAAAGGGGGCACCTTGTAAGTCTATACTATTGAAATGCCAGAATTTCAGTCATATAGACTTATCAATGATCTTCTGGCAGGTGATGCTTAAAGTACACTGTATTGCCAGCCAAAAGATCACTGATGAGTTTATATAACTGAAATGCAGGCATTTAAGTCATATAGGTTTACAGTGTGCAAGCCAGCTTGTGCACCCCTACAACTTCTTCCCAACACATCTGCTGAAGCTTCTGAGAGATTAAGCAGTGTGATGCTGATATAACCTGCCATGCTTACCCAAAGAGCCAGAGGAGCCAATACAGAGAGGAAGACTGCAAGACTTTAATTGGTAATGTTGTGTGATGCCCTCTGGTAAGGAACTTTAAATGGTGGTCAGAAGTACCTAAAAAGAATTACTATCCTGACTTTTTGTTTTGTTTTAGTCTTGTTCATACTTAAATCAGTAGTCATTAAAGCCAGATGAGCATTAATTAATTTTGCACAGACCTTCTTTCAGTCTATGAGAAAATTCAATCACTCTAGTACACTGAACATTCACAGTAATGCTCACGGCCAGCGCTACCGGGCCCTGGGGGGCGGTGGCAAAAGCTATGATTAAAAAAAAAAACAATAAAACCTTACTTTTCTGGCAGCGGCACCCGGCGTCCTCCTTCTCTTCAAGTCTGCTGTTCTTCTGCGTGTCGGCCGGGCATTCAGTGTGAGGAGCGTGCTGAGAGGAGCTCAGGGGGAGCCGGAAGAAAGAAAAGAATACCAGAAGATACCAGACAGGGCAGAATACCGAAGATAAAAGACTAAAGAAGAGCAAATAAAAGGTAAGTAAAGGAGCAGAGGGGGCAGTGTGTGTATTATGAAGGGACAGTGTGAGTGTAAGATGAAGGGACGCAGTGTGTGTGTGTGCATGATGACTGGGGCACAGTGTGTGTGTATATGATGAAGGGGGCACAGTGTGTGTGTGTGTGTGTGTGTGTGTGTATATATGATGAAGAGGGCACATTGTATGTGTGTGTGTATGATGAAGAGGGCACAGTGTGTGTATATGATGAGGGGGCACTGTGTGTGTGTGTGTGTGTGTGTGTGTGTAAGATGAAGGGGGCACAGTGAGTGTATGATGAAGGGGCAACAGTTGAAGGGGGCACAGTGTGATAATCAAGGGGTTTGATTAAAAGGTATAGTTAAAAGTTAATATTAGTCAGTTAAAAGCTAACATAGTTAAAAAAAAAAACTTTATTAGCTGCAATGTTAAATTTATCAAATGAAAAAATAAGCATATGAAGGGGGCATAGAGGCCTGAAGGGGACATATGAAGGGGGCATAGAGGCCTGAAGGGGTGCATATAAAGATGGTGCGTGTGGGTGGAGTGGTGCGGGGGGGGGGGGCAAACCAAACTTCGCCTAGGGTGCCCAGGGACCTATCACCGGCCCTGGTAATGCTGGTAACTTATTGTACAAAGTCTCTGGCTCTGAAACTAACGCTTTGATAGCTGAGGACATTCAATAGTAACCAAAAACTGCCCAATAATTATGACTATCTCCCCTCTGGGATGCAGTCTCTGGTCCGATACTATTATTTTTTAAAAATAAGTAGCCAAAAGCAAATTTTGAAAATACTAGTATTGCGAAATTTTTGTGAATGAATGGGTAAGCATGCCTTTCAGCATGCTTACCCATTCATTCATTTGGAAATTACCGCTGCCACATGCACCGGACTAAAGGTGAGTACTAGGGTCAAGCTGCGGGGAAGGGAATCTTAGGGTCAGGCTGTAAGTAGGGGAGTATTAGGGTCAGGCTGCAGGGAAGGGAGGGTTAGGGTAAGAATTAGGAGAAAGTTTGAGGGTAAAGCAATACTCACCATTTGCCACTACCTCCTTGTCCTGGGGAAAATCGATTGGTTTGCCTCTGCGAGGCAGAAGCAATAGGTTTCCCAGGCACTTTGGAAATGCCTGGGAGAGAATGGCCCTTTTTTCGAAGTGGAGACCCACCCCCCTCTCTACTACATTGAGAGGATCATAACAGTTGTATTTGGATTGTTGAGCAATATTGAATGATCTGAGTATTTGCTCAGTGAGTTTTAGGACTGTTTTGTCTTTCAACAAATTCTTTCTTGCCAAACACTGTATGATAACTGAACTAAACAACCGATTGATATAAATATTGTAGAGTGTGGTGTGGCCAGCTTAAATTTGAGGTCACATTTATTCACAGTCCCATATGATATATCATTAAGCTCATGACAAAGTATTTATCACTGGATAATAGTATGTGACCTTCTAAACTAATTAAAAGGCAGCCCATTTCTGAAGTATGTGTAGTTTAAATTTATGTCTTTGCAACCCTATTGTGGGAAATAATGTAAAAAAAACAAAATTTTAAAATGTGGATAGAAAATACCTGAGAGACTTTAGATGCTTAAGGACTAGAGAAATGCAAAGCAGAACCATTTGTTTAGCAATCAGGCTGTAATACAAACACCAGGCAATAATTGTATGGAATACAAAGAAAATGAATAGCACTAACAGTAAATATTCAAAGCAGTAATTTAAATATATGAAAGGTCACTAAACGTTATTTTGTAATCTAGCAGCTTCTTTATGGAAAGACTAGTTCTAGAGCCTGATCAAAAACTGATGTTCTTTAATATATTACATTCTATATACACACCCATCATAACAAGGTTTTATATGTTTTTATAATTGGAAGTTTTATTAGTTAATTTAATAAAAGTTTTTTTTTGTATTCCAAGCGCTTTCTTCTTTGTATATCAATAACAGTGGACCGGATTCACAATTAAGAGTGTTTTACGTGCGTTCGTATTAGATCCGTACGTTCATACAAAATAAGTACGTTTTGCAAAATGAATAAATTTCGGAACACTTCCATGTTGTGAAAGCAACCTTATCATTAGCGTGCGTATATGTGACGGAAGTTAAACGTTCGCATATATAACCGCACGTTTTCTGCATTACCACGCCTATCTTTTGCTATTTGCATTCCGATTGACGCCTACTAATTAATAATCCGTCCGATCTTTTATGTTCGTACGGATTTTTTTGCGTGCGGAAATTACTTACGCATCTTTCCAATTGCGCTTCGTATCTCCATGGTCTGCGCATGCGCACTGAATAGAAATCACTCCACTTACGCATTTTGCGTGCGTAAGTTACCAGACGTTCTTAATTCTGAATCTGGTCCAGTATGTGAGTCTGTGCAGTACATCCATGAGGTTGTTCACTTTTAGTTATCTTTATATAGAAATAGATTTCTGTTCTGCTTATGTGGCAGTCCTATTATCTTCCTTTTCTCTTAGTATGTTTAGTCCAGGAAATTCACCTCCTTTAACTGCTGCTAGCCAGGACTTAGTCACCCCTGTGTTTGCCAGCCACTTTAACCAGCAGCAGACAAGGTATGTTTTTCACCTGCAAGTGTTTAGTGGCTCTGGGTTCATTAACAGTGGGGCCCAAATGCACTTCCTTCAATGTGGAAACCACTGTTTAATCCCTTTTCATTTGCCCCTGTTGCCCATATCACAGGAAGCCAGTTTGGTGTGCCCTTGCCATCTTCCCTTTCCCAGTACAACCAGCCCTTGCTATAATAGTAATATAAAATAGGGGCACATAATATTCATTCCTGGTAAGTTCCACCTGGTACTTCAGGGCCAGATGATCCTAAGCCTGTGAGGGCTCCAACACCCATGCCAAAAAATCCCAGCAACTCTATGTGGCAAAAACAGAGCAAACGTGAGTCTTGGGGCCGGATTTACTAAGCTGTGGGTTTGGAAAAGTGGAGATGTTGCCTACAGAAATTAATCAGATTGTAGCTCTCATTTTACTATTACATACTAGGGAATGTCAGCTGGAATCTGATTAGTTGCTATGGGCAACATCTTCACTTTTCCAAAGCTTAGTAAATCTGGCCCTTGGACTCATGCAGCAGTGTGCAAATGTGACATAAAGTAGGGCATCTGGAAGCTTGCTCATCTACCTTTTTCCTCCTGGTTTCTGGTGCAGTCACATTAGTGAGCATGAGGCTGCTTCATTTGACTCGAGTCAGGAGAATTCATTGTCCAAAAATGCTTCACTTCCTCCTTGCACTTCCTTCGGTGAGCCCAGCTCTAGTGATGGTGAAAGCATTTTATCATTTATTGTCGTTACTAATGTCTTCTGTCGATGTTGTGTCTTCTGAGAATAGAGGTCATCAGGGTCATAGGCTAGGCCTTTTATTTCCCTTGTATACACAGACCTTCTGTGCTCAAACAGAACCATAAACCTGACACACGCCACACATAAAACGGACCAGTTGCACAATGTAGCATCGCAAGTAAGAGCTTAGTCAAGCCCTTATTGTATGATCTGCATAGATTGCCCTGCTCATCGAGTATACACCTGCATTCTATGTGTAACTGGCCTCCATGCATGTGTATGGAGGCCAGGACAAGGTACATAAGTAAGTAAAATAACATTATTAAATATGGATCTGGCCTATGTTTTGGGTCAGGTTCCAGGTTACATTGGGTTAACAACGCATTTACATAGGGAGTCAGATTTTCTATTGGATATGTTTGCAATCATTGCTGAGGCTAAGAATTCACTAGCTGAAGCAAAGAATAAAAGGAAGGGGCGGTAGGAGAGAAGGCTTACAAATCCTTTCCTGTCTGTTTAAATGCTTTAATAGTATTTTCTACCTATTATTTAGAAATTAGACTGGCAGAGTACAAAATGTATTAATAAACCCTCACCTACACATGGCACATTTTTTTATGTTTTCCTTCCATATTTTTTCTCTGAAGTGAGGGCAGGACAGTGCAGTACCTCAGTTAAAATGCAGGGAGGCCCCAGTCAAACTAAGGGCAAATGCTTAACCTTCAATAACATTTACTTCAATATAGTGAAACATGTCCTCAATCAATGCCAATCAATGGTCAGCAGGCGCTTCTTAAGAAGCGCCAGTGATAGTTCTCACAGTCAGTTATAGCACTTGGTTTGTCAGTGTGTTCCCTGCACTTCTATCTGCATCTTTCTGAATATTTTGTCTGGTCCTGCATTTCCTGCCAGCTCTCATTTGTGTCTCTCAATTCTCCTTGGTGTGTGGTTTCTCTAGGTAACGTAAAATACAGGTAATGGGGTATATCCAGACCTAAGTTCTTTTTACATTTGTTGGCGTAGCGTATTTACGCTATCATAAGTACTATGCATTCCTCTTGGCACTCTCCTAATTTACTAGAATTACGTTTGCCAAACCCTAACTTAACTTTTTAAAGCGCAAGGACGGAAGTACATAATGGATTGACGTATTTAACGGCCATACTGTACAATTTAAATGCATCCCACCGCCAACAAAGCGTATTTATGGGTGTCGTATGGATGACACGTTCTTTTTGTTCATATTTACGCTGAAGTTACATACGATCAGAGTTACGTAGCATAATATCTGCCGTGCGCATGCGCAGTACATACAAATTGGCGATTTTACGACAGCGGCTAGCGCAAAAACGCTAGCGTACATAGCTCTAGAATCTGGCCCAATATCTGTATGTTCTACTATGCCTTTCTCTAGAGCCGTAATTAGAGATTTTAGCGCCAGGAGCAAAAAGGAAAAATGGTACCCCTGACCCTAAATTCCAAGCCAAATTAACCTTAAATATTAACTTACTGGTGCCCCTTTAAGCTTTGCACTGTCCTTATTGCACACCACTAGTTACAGCCCTGCCTTTCTCTCCTGTGGTTCATATAGGTGCCCCACCAAAGAATGCAATAAAATTAATAGGCAGGGGGATATTCTGACTCAAGAGCTGCCGTCAATGCTGCATACAAATGTTCCATCCCCCCAACAGACGCAAAGCTGTGACTGGAGTACTTACCAAACCCCCTTCCCACATTAACTTAAACTTGTTTCACCATGAGGCCCAATTCATACATACTAGATGGCTGTACTAGGGGTTTCTGATTCCCCCCAAAAAATCTAAAATCCACTTGCAACTTACCTGTCCCTCAGAAGAATGGTCATACATTTTGTTACGACTCCCATCAGGAAACTAGCATTATTTACTGTGAGGATGGAGCCCAAAAAGTCATCTAGACTATATAGACTAATTTCCCAGAATGCAACTCTGTTAATGACACCACTGCATACAGTCAATGCATAGTCAAGTATCAGTGGTTGATTTTAATAGTTTAAATGCCACCCTGAGTCTTGTGTGTTTATTTCGGGTATACGACTGCTCAAAGTCTCCTGCATGCTCAGTAGAGTCACTGTTTTTTAGCCAAGATGTGAAGTCAGCCCTAATGTCATTATAGATGGTTGCCCCAGGAAGTAGGAATGGTGTTAACCTCCTTGCAATTGCAATGTGAATAGAATAGTTCATGTGCTGTCATTTGTGCTCTCTAGGCCACTAAATTAACTTAATAAATAAACTTAAATTCACAACATTTTTATATGTTCCTTGCATGAGCAAATCATGGGCTAGATTTACTAAGTTGCAGAAATGGAAAAGTAGAGATATTGGCCTGGATCCAGACCTTGTTAAGTGCATGAACTTAGTTACTCAAGGGCTAAACCATGTTGATTGCAGGGGAGTCATATTTCATCTGTTGCAAACAGTATTAGAGTTGAGAGGTGATGTTTCCTATCTCAAGTCTAAATAACTGTGTGATAGTAAAGCTGGTCAGTATCTGTGTGCAGTAAGCAATTCAAAGATATATCCCTGCATGCAAAGAATACAAAACTTGGCTCCCCCTGAAATCAACATGGTTTAGCCCTTGAGTAACTAAGTTCATGTACTTAACAAGGTCTGGATCCAGCCCATTGTCCATAGCATCAAATCAAAATCTAGCTCTCATTTTCCTATTGTATAATCAAGAATGTCAGCTAGAATCTGATTGGATTACTATGGGCAACATTCCATTTTTCTTTTTCCGCAGCTCAGTAAATCTAGCCCCATATGTCCACTCCTTCCATTCCCATGTAATTCCCTACTGAATGCAGGCGTTCACAGTAGTAAATTGTACTCAGGTCTGGATTGCCATCACAGTGCAAAGGTAAGCAAAGATATGCTAGGCAATAGGCTATATCAGTGATTCCCAAACTGTGCGCCGCGGCTCCCTGGGGTGCCGCGATGCTCTCACTGGGGTTTCTATTTCTTATTGTATTCTATTCTATTTTTGTCTTAGGGGTGCCTTGAAAAAAAATATGGAGACCCTAAGGGTGCCTCGAACTGAGAAAGTTTGGGAACCACTGGGCTATACGGTTGAGTCTGATCAGGCCAGTATATTTTTTTCATACTCTCTTTTATGTTGGAGCAATGCCTTTTTCCTATTATGTAAATATTTTTTTTAACGATTTGCTTTTATCAATAATGCTTGTTTGGACAGTATTTGCTGGTACAGTAATCTCAGAAATCCCTGTGAAACTATCCTTTATAACAAACACTGTAAGCAGCATCAACCTCAAAACATTCTAAATCATTTGTAAGGAGCAGGGGTTGAATTCCAGAGCTTGTTCAGACAAATGCATTGCAAGCATCTTCTTGATCTGTGTCTTGCTGAGAAAATGCTGCAATAACACTAGCACGCATCTGCTGCTCACACAGACAGCATGATGAACTGCAGATCACTCCAATATACCAGTTGTCCGTCTGTCAATTTAAACAGCTGATCTGTGCAAATCTGTCTAATATGGTTAAAAATTAAGGAGGGATCACAGTCAAAGTGGTCTACTTATTGAAATCAGCATAACATAGTGTTTCATTTTTGTATGAGCTCAATGTAATGTAATTTCTCCTTATCGGAATGCATAAAGCAGCACAGCATGATTCTGAAATACAAAATGCAGACTAGTTTTTCTTAGCTGGTGTGTTGATTTTGTTACATAGATTCTATTGTTTACACAAATCAGGACTCAGTTTAAGTATTGCAGATTAAAAACCAGTCCTGTTAATTTTGATTATATCATTTGAGCCCACTTAGAACAAGGGGCCTGATACTAAATTACAAACGGGGGATTTATGCAAGGCTCTTGCTTAAGTCCCCTTAAATACAAAATTATGCTATAGATATCCTGGCATATGGAACTGAATTACGGGAAATAGGGAGGGTGTTACTTGTCTTCCGCATGCCTAATCCCCGCCAGACAGGTAATGCTAATAAAGCTCCGAGGGAAGCGATCAGTACGGTTCTACGTTTGGATGAACGCAGATTCGTGCGGAGAAGTGAAGGTAGGTTGTCCTGAACTCCCCACAATATATGGATCGGGTCCAAGGTTTTTAGAAGAATGTGCAGAACACCTCACTTTGGCAGAGTTTGGCAAACTAATTCCCTATATTTTCTAGTCCCACAATACTAAGAAAGAAGAGTCGCTGTTATGTGTTTTAATAAAGTTTCTAGAGACACCATAGGTTGTAACTTTTTTTTTTTTTAAAGAGGTTTCTTTAGTGCTCTCTAAATCGGTCTTTAAGCTTATGTGTGATCCTACCCACTTACTAGAATTAAAGGGCATTGCAAAAAAATATACTTTATGTGTGGTTTCACACTCAAATTCAATTATATCGAACATAGTGCCACCGACAGAGAAGAGACGTTGAACGCCAAGTATGAAAAATTAGGTGTTCAGCAGAATTATGGATTGATGCGTGTTTGGCTAGATAATAAAAAGTGACAGGGATGTTATTTGGGAAAAAATCAGGTAAGAGATACCCCAGACCCTGAGTTTATCATGCAAATATTCACTCAGGTATTTATTCAAAGGTATTTGAGGTCTTTTTCTACTGTGTCCTTTCTGGATTTCCCCCTTTCTCCCCATACAGTACTGTCTATTGTTTTCACTTATGGTTCTGCTTTGAGGTCACCTACTGTGATTTGTCTGTGGCTTCTTATATCCAAATTCCTATGTTTTGTATTGCCTACTTTCTTTGTGATTCAAGCT
>WWET01001235.1:99294-113493 GCA_011038615.1 Limnodynastes dumerilii
CCCTCCTTGTGTGTTGTTTGGTGTTCCCGCAGTATTCCTCTAATATCTTGACATTTAGTCCTTTCTCTGCCCTAACCCTGCTGTTTTATTTCTTCCCTTCTTTTAAGTCTCTTCTATGATTTCTTTGCTTTATTGTTATTTTCTTTATAATGGATATCCTCTCTCAGATCAGGAGCCAGATTTACAAAGCTGCAGGTTTGGAAAAGTGGAGCTGTTGCCCATAGCAACAAATCAGAGTCTAGCTTTCACTTTCCTATTCCATACTAGAGAATGTCAGCTAAAATCTGATTGGTTGCTATGGGCATCATCTCCATCTGGCCCCAGAAATCTTTTCCGGAGTTATTCTTTTTCATATTCTTTATCTTTTATATGATTCTTTCTCTTTACCTTCTTTTATTCTCTTGCCCATTATAGTTTATATCTTGTCTGTGATTCTCTCTATTATCTTGAGCTTTTTCTTGCTCACTCTTCTGTTTATAACCCTTCTACAGTATCATTTATAACTTATCTTGTATCTTGTTCGTAGTGCCACCATTCTCCCCACATCATGGTAGACAGTCAATTCTGTCTTGCACAACTTTATGCTGTGAAAAGAGGTAACTTCATATTTGGCAGCTACCGTAATCTTCACGTTGGATTAAATACCCCCACTATCCCCCCACTAAGTTTTGTCTATTTTGTTTATGTCCTTTTTTATTATCCTCACTGAGATCTTTTCTATATCCACATACAGACTTTTTTTTTTAGTAAATCGGGATCCGACCCCATCTTGTGTGTACATAGAAGTCCATGGCTATATTTTGTATTTTTAAGCACTGTGCATGCCCAGAAAACGTGCTACAAATGAACAAGATTCTCTGTACACAACCTGGGCCTACTTGTAAATGAATAGCACTTGCTTTATAAATGCACACAATTGAAAATAGGTCCACAACTGCGTTTGTCTGGTTTTAATGCCATAAATATGTAATCCTCAGAACCAGCCTTAAGTGGTTTTCCTAAATAAAACTGTAGGGTCCATAATCTACATCAGCAAGTTTGCAGGGGCGGAAGTAGACCTGGAATGGGTGAGGACTCATGCCATGTACTCCACTCTTGTCCTGTGGGGGTCAACCTCTTTGCACTAAAACAGGTAGCTTTCTAAGCAGCTGGCAATGTATTTATAAACAGCACGTATAGACCCAGTGCAGAGTGTTGTCTTAAACTGCCAGCTTTGAGGGTGCCTACTACGGCCCACCTCTCCTCCAAGACCCTTAGCAGCGACACCGTCTGCTCCTATGGTAGTTATGCCACTAACTTCATCAATAGTACCAGAGGTAAAATAGACCCTGATAAACGGGTGTGGGTCACTGCTGCGAACTAGCTGGGAAATCAATTGCTTCTGCCTCGCCGAGACGCAACCAATCCACCGGAGACGCAGCGGCAAATGGTGGGTATTAATGTAACCCCAACCCTTACCCTAATCCTTAACCTCCCCTTCCATTACCCTAATCCTACCATTTCCCGCAGCCTGACCCTAAAGGTGGCCAAACACTGGAGCGATTATCGACCCGATCACCCAAATATTGTGTGATCGGGCAAATAAATGCTGTAGTGTATGGCCAAGATCGTTTTTTCAAATACCAAATAAACGTACCAGAAACGCTTTGTTATGATTATTTGGTCGCCTGAAAAGTTTAATTTATATCGAGAGCAAGTGACTGATATTTTAAGGGAGCAAGCAGCAAGCTGATAGGCTCCCTATTCCTGCAATAGACGCTGCTCTATATCTATGTACAAAGCTGCTCTGCCAGCTTTGAATTATACCTTCAAAGCTGTCAGAGCAGCACAGTACATAGATATGCAGCAGCGGCTGTGAGTAGTACAGACAGGGATCAGCTGGAACTGCGCTGTGTGAAGAGCGGCTTCGGCTGATTCGTCTGTATTTCTGCCTGCAACAACCGCTGCTGTATATCTATGCACTATGTTGCTCTGACAGCTTTGAAGGTATAATTCAAAGCTGGCAGAGCAGCTTTTACATAAATATGGAGCGGCACCAAGAAAGCCCTTCCTCCCCCCCCCCTTCTGCTAGGATTATCGGTCCCAGCAGAGGGGATGTATGGTGCCGATAACAGGACATTTCCCTTGTGGGAAATCGTCCCGTTTATCGGGGCCACCCCCTGCTGGGACCGATAATCGTCCTAGTGTATGGCCACCTTTAGACTCCCTTCATTGTAGCCTGACCCTAAGACTCCCCCCCTTCCCCTGCAGCCTAACACTAAGACTACTCCATAGACTACTACTCCCAGTAGAGTCCCCTATAATGCACACTTGTCTAGTCTGGTGCAGCAGGTCTGCAGTGGCGGTTTCCAAAAGAATGGATAAATGTTTACCCATTCCTTGATAAAATTTTCTAATTAGCGCTATTTTCAAAATAGATGGTCGAAAATGAGCTTTTTAGCTGCCTCAATTTCTGAGACAGCATTTTCGAGGTGGCGACTGTATCCCCTTTTTCAAATAGGTCCCCCGCAAAATGGGAAGACAGCAGCCTTTTTCATGTATTATCCTGCACTGCAAAACTGGCTGTATATACATAAAATTCAGTATGTGGCAGCACCCAAGGTATTTTCCACCGGTAATACTAGCTATTTAGTAGTTTCACTAATGAATGACACAGTAAAAAGTAACTAACCGTCTTGATCAGCGGCTAAACCTTTATTTACTAAGGCGTGGGCAAAACCCATTGCAGCTCATCAAGCTCGGTGTTCTGTAAATTTAACATAATAATCAAATGGCATCTCGACTGTAGCCGACACGAAAAGAAATGTCTTGAGAAGTTGTTACAAATTCTAACGATTCCCCACAGACTCTTGATCAATTTTCCCGCTTTCCTTTCTTGTTCCTAAACCTTCATGTGAACACTTTCTCCTCCTCTTCCCTGTCTCCTTGCGCTTCCCCCTTTTTTCCTGGTGTTCCTCCTGCAAGCCCCCTCCTCTCCGTGCCTCAGCCCATTTCCCTGTCTCCCCGGTCTGTCCCTTGCCCTGGGCTCTGCAGAACTCCGCCTTTGCCGAATACAGCCGAGAAGTCGGCCCAGCCTCTCCTTATATGGCCGAGGGCTGACGGCAGCAGTGTGGAGGCCGGTCCTAGAGGAGGGAAGCCCACCTTGCATTGTTACTATCCCTTGCCTGGAATGTGATGTCTGAGCCCTGCACTGCAGGGAAGGGAAGAGAAGGGGGAGAGGAAGATCTGTGCAAAGGAAACCGCTCTAAGGGACTTCACGTTCAGCTTTGGGATTGCCGATCACTCCATGGCAAGGTAAGCCAACAGTGTGGGATCTCATTTTAGGGGTTTGATTACATGTGGACGCCAAACCCCCTTTTTAAAGTTTCTTGTGTAGGTCACGTTGTTGACCCGGAGACCACATTGAATGTAATTTAAAAGCGGGTACCGTCAATCTCAACGGGGGGGGTCACGTTTTTTTTTATGTATCGTGGTGATTATAATTGTACTACTGATCAGCACTGGTAGATCACATCCTAAGCGAGAAACATTTTGCAACCTGGCCACTTTTATATGCTCCCGTTTATGGTTAATTGTGAAGTGTCTTGTTTCATTAGTGGAGTCAATGTAGGGATTGAGGAATGTGATGGATCCTGTGGTATGTGTGAGCAGAGGTTAGTAATAAAAGGGGGGGGACTGCAGTAACCTCATCTGCAGTGGGGGGAGATCAGGTGGCTTCTAACAGCTGCCTGTACTAGGATCACTTTTGCTGGGGATCTGCATGGATTCTTAATTGTACATGGAGGAATCTAAGGTATTTGATTCAGTTTCACTAGCCAGGCCATCCATTAAACGATTAACCAATTGACTACTGCTGTGGAACTTTGACACTTTAGATTTCACTCTTCTGCACATGTAAGAGGTTAAATGATGCAAAAATAGGCCTGGCTGACGTTAAGATGATTATGAATTCCTTATGCTGATTTTGGCAACGTATACATTGTATGTGGGATTATAAAATAACTTCCTTATTGATTTTTATTTTTTGTGTGTGATTGGTTTAACTAATACTTAATTGTGTATAAAACTTACCTCATACATTTTGTTGCAGTATTTATTAAAAAGATCCAGTTTTTTGTTATTAGATTGCAGCACTAGTGTCCTAGTTAGAATTTCAATGCTCTGTTCAAAGCAGATCTGCAGCACATTTCACTAACTGGTGCCTGCAGGATATTGAAGGAAATATGTAAGAAAAGTTAAAGAGAAAAGAATAAAGGTAAACACAAGATGCATGATCTTCTTTTGCTAATCCATTATGCTGCACTGAAGGGCCTGTGTTTAAAAAAACAAGTCTGCATGCTAAATGAAGTCAATTAAATTCAGATGTCGGCCCTGAAACTCGACTCATTGCAGATATTTGCCTGTTAGTGCCAGACTTTTAGGTACATATTTTATGAATATGTCTTTTAAAGCGTAATTACCTATGGATGATATTCTTAAACAAAAGCAGCTGCAATAAAAATCATTCCTACTGTGTCAAGGTCACTTCCTAGCTTACATTCAGAAAAGTAATAATTGAAAGTTTCAGTTAAATTCTCAACAAAGAGGCTGCATGTTTTTGTTTCCGGGTAAATTGTGTCAAATTGCTACATGAAAATTGTGCTTTGGTGTTTATTAATACTGCACATCAGCATAAACTCTGCATGCAGTGTGTTTGTGTATTTGTCGCTTTCAGGCTGAAGTATGTCAGTATGTGCCTCATAGATTGCATAAGAGAAATTTACTGCAAGCATAGGTTTAATTTTTTTTTTTGCCATGCTCATGCACAAAACAATGTTTAATATTAGGTGTTCCTATACTCTCAACAATATATTCAAATTTTCTGTTATGGCATATTGTATTATGCCACTATATGGGTGAAATAAGTTTGGGATCAATCCTTGACATCTTACTATTTCAAAATCCTTTTTATTGATTTGACTTTGCAAGAGATGTTCATCAATATCTAGATTATTTATAAAAGCAGTAAATATATTGTTTCAATAATGTGCGTCAGTGAGCAATATCAAAAATGCCTTCGCTTTAGTGATAGATAATGCTGTATGTCCACTCCTTAGCTTAAGACACACAGGAGGTTTTTTTTTTAATTATTGTTTTGACAGACATTTTTTTGTAACTGATTTATTTGTGTCACACAACAAGTGGTCACTCAATCAGTTGTATAACTTTTGTACTTGAAGATAATAGATCAGTATTAGTGATAAATTTCATCTGTTTGTTTGTCATCCCACTTTTATAGGCTGTAATAGCTGCTTCCTGCAGTTTGCATATTTTCTATTTGTTTAATACTTTCAATAGGTGGAATCATTTGCTTCTAATATCTAAGGATGTTTTGTAATATGGTGGAGCTTAATATAATAAAGGTGCTATACGACTAACAACACACTTGTTACCCCAAAGGTATATGTATAATTTTTAGTAACATGTCACAAATTTGCTTTCAGTTGTTTGACATGTTAGATATTCCACTATAAAAATGACAGGATAAATCAATTTAAAGAGTATGGGCCTGATTCAGACTTAAGAAGGAGCTTGAAATTAAGGTCCTGATTCACACTTAAGAATCTTCTTAAAATAAGAACTTAAAGTCACTCCTGGGTAAACCATGTTGATTGCAGGGGAGTCCTATTTCATCTGTGGCACACAGTATTAGACTTGAGAGGTGATGTTTCCTATCCCAAGTCTAAATAACAGTGTATAAGTAAAGCTGGTCAGTATCTGTGCAGTAAGCAATTCAAAGATATATCCCTGTATGCAAAGAATATGATTAACTTGGCTCCCCCTAAAATAAACATGGTTTTTCCCAGGTGTAACGTTCCTCTCTTAATTTTAAGCTCATTTTAAGTCTGAACAAGGCCCTATATGCCTTCAGTCTGTGGGTTTACTTTCATATATTATGGGCACAAAATATAGTATATGAACTAGAATCTAATTTTTTTGCTCTTTCTAAATCATCCTCTATTTGGACACTGTCATAGTTTATCTTATGCCATAAAGTATAATTTTAGGGTCCCCCTTCAATTTAGAGCTGGTAAAACTGAGACAAGCCTTGAATGGAAGTGATTTGTCCATTATGTGGTATGAGTTCTTCCAATTATATTTATTTTTATGGTTTATTATCCTTTCTGTGAACCACAGCAAACTTACTAGATCAAATTATGTTGTTAACAATTTTATTCAGGTAAAAGATTATCTACCAGTGGTACATGATTATCTTCATATCTTCAGTATATGACTCTTTAGGAGGTTAGAGGGTTGCACATGCAGAAATAGAATTGTCTACCGAGATTAAGGGTTCCTTATTGAAGTAGCAATTATTGAACTATCAGTTATGCTATTCAGTGTAAATACAGTAACTTGGTGCTTCGCAATATATTGCATTGGTTATGACCCACTATTTCTGTTGAACTGTATTGTAACCACATTTTAGATATTAGGTTTGTATCCTTGTTATTTTTTTATTAGTCTAATTTTGAGCCAGGTGGACCAATTTTTTCTTACCAATTAAACTCCTTGGGGAATGGGGGAGGGAGCATTATTAAACATTTGATTTAGTCTATGCATGTTCACATTAAGTAAGTGCATGAAACCTTATAATCTTGTCAAACAGGTTTCTACAATGACAGGAAAGGTTAGTATTTCACAGCACGAAAATAATTGCTGGTTTATTACTCATGCGACTTTCTAAAACATGATTTGTCCTATATGTTGTCTGTAAACTTAAAGGGTGGACACAATTATTAAGGATTAAAAGCTGAATTGCGTAGCATGAACATCTAGGAGCCTTCAGGGTATTTTAACTAGTGTCAACTGCTTTTTTTTTTTTTTTATATATGTGGAATATTTACCACAGAGTCATATAATGTCCTGGCTGACAGGAAATCCTGGAACTTGTAGTTCCAGAACAAATGGCAAGCCACATGTTGCTAAGGAATGTTCTATACTGTGTCTCAGTTTCAGGTCCCTGGTTATGTGTGCATTTGTATTGTGCTGTTCTGTACATCTGTTGCTGATGGGTGGTCTAAACTTTTTTTTTAAACTTCTTGCAACCCACCAATATATTGTAGGAGATGGTCTATAATTTGTTTTATTGTATTCTGGACAACATATCTATTTCCATTAAGGACAGAAGTTGCTTCACAAGAAGGATGGATGTCTTTAGCTACCAATAACAGAATGGGCTGGCTATTTTTGTTTTATTTAAAAGGGATATTTCCGTTCCTGGGAGCTGTTTTATTGAGAGACAAATAGGAAAACTGCTTTAAATCAGCTGTTGGAGCAGAGCTGTTTTATTGGTGCCAGTGTGGATTTCAAGAATTTCTAAAAACCCTTTACACTTTTATTACATTGTACACCAGGAGCCAGATTTACTAAGCTGCGGGTTTGGAAAAGTGGAGATGTTGCCTATAGCAACAAATCAGATTCTAGCTCTCCTTTTCCAATTATATGCTACAAAATGTCAGCTAGAATCTGATTGGTTGCTGTGGGCAACATCTCCACTTTTCCAAACCTGCAGTTTAGTAAATATGGCCCCAGGAGTGATTCTTGCACTAACATACTATGTTTGATGTAGCAATGCTATCAGAGTCTACTGTTGCAGTTGACTACAGATGGACAAAATGTTGATTTAAAGCAATAAGCTTCAATTCTTGCATAGCTTATACAGAGATACACAGAGAGTAAAATAGTCCTTATCTTGCTCTTTAGTGTCACCTGAACAAAGTCCTTCTTGTGCATAATAAAGGCATTTTGGTATATTAATAGAAAAACGTTGTCTTCTGTTGGCCTTTGGAAAACTGTAAGGGTTGTTTTTATGTTATCCTGTGTCATCGAATGCCTACCCTTCTCATAACCTCTACTGTGAAATCTATTTATACTGTGAGTAGAATAATGTATGAGTACATAGGTTGAAATGGTAATTAAACCCATTTATTAAGATGATGTAAAGCAGCACTTGACTTTAGACTCCCAATTAACTAAACTGTATGTTTGTAACTTTATTAAATTTGTCAATCATAGTATCAATGTTTTGCATTTCTTTAATCAATGCATTGTGTATGTAATAGCTGTAATGCTCAATCTGAAAGCAAAAACTGAGGCTAGATTTAAGTTGGGTACATACTTGTCCAATCCTCTTCTGTTCCAACCCATATACCAGACTATTAACACAATCCTATATCAGATTAAGGGCTAGATTTACTAAACCCATAGCAACCAATAATATTCTAGCTCTCACTTTCCTAATACATACTAGAAAATGTCAGCTAAAATCTGATTGGTTGCTATGGGCAGCATCTCCACTTTTCCTTTCCTGTAGCTTAGTAAATCTGTCCCCAAGAGTGCAGATACAGCACTCAATTCATGATATACACACCTGTCTAACTTTTCAGTAGGTCTTCAAAGACCGCTTTCAAATGTGTTACTGCATGACTTAAGTATCTGTCACATGAGTGTACACATTTATAAATTAGTCGGGTCAACTAACATTTAAAAAGGTTTAAAAGGCATTTTACTCAAATGGGATTGGATGCAACAAACGAGTTGACACACTTATTCACTCAGGTCAGATTGCATAGGAATTAAATAAGTGTATCCAGCTTCAAATTGGATTGAAAATGTTCAAAATACCGATACAGCTGATAAGCTATAGAGCTGCAGAAAAAACAGAAAATGATCAAAAAAAAAGTTGTAAATGTGCACCCATGACGATATATCCAATGGAATGTGCTATAAAAGGATTATATATAATTCCCCTATGAGGGTGAAATACACTGGCAATTAACAAATCGCATTCTAAGCAACAACAGTTATGGTTTTCCTATCAGATTCTTGTGGTTCAAAAAGCAGTGAAAACTCCCTCCGGGCAGGTACTGCGTGTTTCTTTAGTTGACTCAAGAATGTCTCAATTATCTAAAGTTGAAAGCGTGTCACTGAAGAATTATATTTAGGTGTCACACAAAGAATGTATTTTCAACCTTTCATTTAATCCTAAATTGGAGATCCTTGCACTGAATAGATACGTTTTACACAATCCTCCCAAACTGTATTAAATCATTACTAATATCTTTATAGTGTTTGTTTTGCTGGCACAAAGCATAGGTTTTCTTGTTTCCCCTCAAAATATAGACATACACTTTTGTTATTGGGTAAATTCACCATCAATACTAGTTATAGTGCAGTAACTCCTGAATGGTCGTAGATTGCTTGGGTCTGGATCAGTTAATGTGAATTATTAATGATGGACCTAATCCTCATTTAAGAATGACAGCCGATTTCTGCATGTAGCTATAGCTCAATACTTTGAATGCACAGAACCCTGGGATACACATCAGAACCCTAGATATATGGATATTGTTTCTACGTGGGGCATGACAGACCTCCATACGTACTTTATATGCACGGTGGGTGCTATTTAAATCATACAGTAAATGCTGGGTTTAGCCCTTACATACAATTGTTTTGTTCGTATGTTTACGTTTGCGTTGCATACAAGATAAGGTAGGGTTATGGACATAAGTAAAAAAATGTATATAGGTGGGTGAATAATCGCTGGTGTATATTCCTGGGGTGTTGGTAATGAATAATGAACAAAACAACCTAATATCTATATTCCAATGAACCAGCAATAAGAACAATGTATAAATCCAGCCTCTAACAAAAGTCAATCCAAATCCTGTGGGAGTAGATAAAGATGTATTTCTTCATAAGTCCATGGTAAGGATATGAATGCCCAAAAATAGATTAATAAAAAATTACAATTTATAAGAACAATATCTTAACACAAATAAGAAACAATAAAAACAAGATAGAGGGTCCCGCTGATGTCCGGAGGTATGGGGAGGCGAGCTGATGGTAGAAACCCCAGGTATATGCTCCACTCCGCTCAAGCCGGTTCTCTCTCCAGGGTAGTCGCCACTCTGTGATGCTGCTTCCTGTTTCGGGCTCGATCAGCCCTTTCTCTAAGACGTATGTCAAGGTGGGTGCATTAGCTGCAGGTGGTTCCCAGCGCAGTGTTTTTCCTTTTTATTACACTAGGGTTATGATATGTTGGCCTAGGGAACTTAGCAGCAGGCTGGACGTATGGAACCCCTCTGTATGATGAAAATCTGCTATTTAGTTTAGGTTCCGATGTTATTTAAATACGTACATACAGTGATGCTAACTTACATTGGCATCATAGTTTGATCATTTTCTCAACAATCATCTTTATGAACAATCTAAATGGTTGCCATGTTATGGAAACATCTGTTCTACAGAATGAGTGGTAGTTGTATCATCTCACGAATGAGTCTTGTCTACTTCTGCATTTACATCTACTATTTTCCTCGCATGAGAATAAAAACACATTCCTCTTTGTTATGCACTAATAAAGCCATTTCTCAGCTGCTAAAGCAGCATCATTTTTGTCACTATCCTTAAAAAAGACTTACTTGCATTAACAGCGCAGATTATGCCCAGGGCATATATCTCTGAACAAGCTATGAAGGTGTAACACTTGTCAAAATATATTGTACACCATTTTTAGCTTTTTATTTTTACAAATGTGTTCGAGGTGGACTTAGAATAAACATGGTTATTAGACATATGGTATCGTTCTCGAAAGGCAGATGATCTTATTTGATTTCTGTGGTATTTATGACACTGTAAATGTCATACGTGCTGAAGTGCATTGTAGTCAATAATTCATAAGTCTAACCTCTACTGTGGAGCTTTCCTTTAGAGGTAATCCATTATTACAATGAGTATATTAACTTGCATATATAGTTATAAATGGTCATTTAACATGCTAAGCATCCATTTTCATTTACAGTAATCAACTGTGATGCACTAATGTTTATGTATATGTCATTAAGGTATTTCAAAGGAAACCCTCCTTCTAATTCCCTGTCCTCCATTTTAATGTGAATATAAATAAGTAGAATGTGGGGGAGTGGGTGGTATTGTATTTATATTCTGTATTCTACTGTCAATGCGATCCTACATCTTTTTATCTGTTTGCTTATTTGGGAGCTAGTCACTCCATTGGGAGCAGCTGGTTGATAGAATACATTTAGATGAGACTGTTCTAATTAGCGTCGTAAGTATTATTTCTTTCTTTTTATCTATCTTATTTAAGATGGCACGAGCAATTTTAGTAATCAGCAATGGCAGTTGTCGTAATCAGTTGGTAAATACTTGTTTATCTTCATAATGCATATACCTCCTGATGCTTCCCTTTTTGAGTAGGGTGATGTATGTGATGAATAAGGGGATTGATTTGTAGGAGGAAGTGATGAGAACTGACATGCCATATGACGACAAGGAAAGACGTTTATAATTTGTGTTGAGGTATGACAACAATTAAAATAACTTTATTGTTTTAGCCTAGCACAATGTATTTGCACTATATAGCCTTAAAACTCACAGGAATGACTATCTGTGTGCCATTAACACAAGTATACATTGTGAAAAAGCCACTTGTGCCATTGTTACAGGATAGGAGTGAGGACATGAAAAATTTTTTTTTTTTTTTTATTGACCTGAAAAAAATAAAATAAAAAATAACCTTGTAGTTTTATATATGATCAGTAATAATGAGTCAGTCTATTTTTCTTTCTTTCGTTTTTTTTTTTTTCAAAGTTTTTGGAATGTTACCTTGAAAAGTAAAGGCATCCAATTTCCAATCATTAGCTAATGTATTAAAAATATTATTTAGTTTATTAGTAATTTATTATACAATTTCTGCAATAGCAGTGAAGTAAATTTATTACACGGAAGGCTATTTAATGTGGATCCTAACTTTTAAACCCTAAGAGCCTAAGAGTTATTGATCTGCAGTTCAAATATTGATTAAGGTCTTTTTTAAAGGTATAACAAATCTAAAATACAAGATGCCTAATTGTAATAGCTTCTAGTAACATTAAAGCTGGGCATACACTAGAGCGATTATAGCTCCTAGCATGTGGCTGCCGATAAACGGGACGATTTTCCCCCGGGGAAAAGTCCCGATATCGGCACCATACACTGGGGACTATAATCTCTGTTGTAGAGCCTGCAGCCAGCCTATTGGCTGGCTGCAGTCTCTCTCTGATTGGCTGGGGCTCCCTTCCATCTTTGTTTGGGTCACATATCCAATATCTTTCTAAACCAAGAGCTCACCTCACATAAAGATATGCTCTTGGTTTAGAAAGATATTGGATATGTGACTGGCTATACAGCGCGGTATGGCCAGACAGAGGGAGAGAGGACACAGCGCTGCAGCCTATCAGCGTGTGGGGTTCTGAAGTGCTCTGCCCTCTCTCCATGGTAATCTTGAATAATTATCATAAATGCCCACACACGGGACGATTTTTCTAACAAAAACCGATAATCATTTAAGATTCCCATGCGATGAGATAATCTGTACCATACACTAGAGCGATATTTGGCCCAATCCACGATAATCGTGCGCTTGGGCCGATAATCGCTCTAGTGCGTGGCCAGCTTAACACTTTTGATTGTGAAAGTTTTTTTTGGTTTCTCAGAAATCTATTCCCTTGGATATAGCTTAAATCATGCAATGTCAAGTATGGGCCATTGCCAGTCACTCTGCTCCAATATATACATTTTCCAATCATCATTGGATGATAAATCATTCCTGTGGTATTTACAGGTTTTTATGTAACACATTGTGATAGATGGTATATTATGTCTGTTGACCTATATGGTAATTGTTCCACAGGTATTTTTTCTCCATTTTTCATATTAAATGTAGAGCTTTGAATGCAGGGTTAGCTGGGATCCACTGTATAAAGGCATCCTTTGGAATGCTTTAGCAAACCACTCTTTTCGCCTACACAGGCTTAAGATAGCAGGACTCTGACTTAGGTCTGGATTGGTCGGATTTGCATTCCAATCAAGGCACTCGGATGTATGCAGGAATAATAAACACACGTTGTATGTTCCAACCACTTAAAAACACTTGTCAGAAGTCTCAAACCAGTCCATGATGCTTAACAGCTTTTACAAAAAGAGACATTTTAAAAGCCTTGCTAGATAAGTGTCAACGCCTCAAGAATTCTACTTTCCAATTGCAATACATAGAATGTTTTTAAGCATTTAGTGAAACCTGTAATATATGAGCTTCTCTAAATATAAGTAATCAACCTAAAAAGTGTTACCACATGACACTTCACAGCTGTTTTCAGGGTTAATGGATAAGTATATCTTTATGAAGGCTATATGGATCTAGAAGTAACAAGTAAGTGTATTTGAAAAACATGACGCCTACATTTTTGATCTGTTTGAACATTATAAATAACCTGTCAAGCCGTGTTAGGACACGTTTTCTAACAAGGTGGCTTCATGTTTGATCAGCAGCAGGGTAAGGATTTCCTGTAAAATATATATATAAAAACTCCTGGAATCTCCAACATGCTTGTTTGGGGGATGGGGGTCACTATAACTTTTGCTTTCAGAATAGTTAAGATATTGGTACCCTTTGGGCTACACAATACTGAAGTTGGAGATGGATATTGCTGGAGACTATTCAGTATTCAGTACCGTTGTTGACTGCATTGGTTTTGTATTCTAGCAGCAATTTTTTTTTGCTTTAATAAATCCTCGAATGCATACTATTATGTGGTTTGATATTGTGTGTGTGTGTGTGTTTATTTTAATTTTTTGTTATGTTACTATAAACATACTTAACGAGACCAATTTGCGAAAATAAATCCTTTAGCATCTTGTTGCAACATGTCTTCCATAAGTATTTTTTACTGCACAGTTATTATTCAACATAGTTCAGAGGGTTACATGTCCCAACACAAATTGGTCTATTAGCTGGAATAATTAGTTATTGTTTCCATCATCTCGTGATAATTTGGATTTGTTCTTAGTACTTTCACAAATGGATTATTTGTTTTGTCAGTTATTTATTCATGTATATTCTATAAATTTAATGATGAGGACACTCCTGGTCTTCATTGGTGGTAAAAAGAGTGCCGTTTTGCTCAGGTTGCATACCTGCAGACCGTGGTAGGTCAAATGGTAAAATAAAATTAATGTAGAAATGCCTTAGACTAACTGTTCTTTTAATAATTAACATGTCCTGAAACCTTCTAAGCTCACAGTACTTAATGCTCCACAACTACAGTGAAACTGTCACCATCTTGTCTACCCCCCCCCCCCCCCCCCAAACAC
>WWET01001235.1:149171-163300 GCA_011038615.1 Limnodynastes dumerilii
TTGGAAAAGTGGAGATGTTGCCCATAGCAACCAATCAGATTCTAGCTCTCACTTTACTAATACATACTAGAGCTAGAAACATAGAAAGTGACGGCAGATATCCATCTAGTCTGCCCATTTGTTTATTGAAAACTATACTGACCCTATTTACCCTCAATTGGGGTTACAGTTTAGGATACCCTTATATTTATCCCAAGCATGTTTAAATTGTTCTACTTTATTGGCCTCAACCACCTCAGATGGGAGAATATTCCATTTATCTATCACCCTTTCAGTGAAGTAATTTTTCTGCACATTTCCTTTGAATCTACCACCCTCCAATTTGTGTC
This sequence comes from Limnodynastes dumerilii, assembly GCA_011038615.1. NCBI lineage: Eukaryota > Metazoa > Chordata > Amphibia > Anura > Limnodynastidae > Limnodynastes > Limnodynastes dumerilii. The sequence continues at coordinate 149,501 of WWET01001235.1, forward strand.
CATGCCCTCGTGTTCTATTACACTTTTTCTTTTGAAAAATGGTACCCTCCTCTAGCTGGTCACAAGCCTTGATGTATTTGAAAGCTGCTATCATGTCCCCCCTCTCCTTTCTCTGCTCCAAGCTATACATGTTTAGTTCCTCTAGCCTTTCTTGGTATGATTTGTTACAAAGGCCATGGACCATTTTAGTTGCTCTTCTTTGCACAGTCTCTAATGTATTTATGTCTTTCTGGAGATATGGCCTCCAGAACTGAATGCAGTATTCTAGGTGAGGGCGTACCAATGATTTATAAAGGGGCATCACTACGTCTCTCTTTCTGCTGCTAATTCCTCTCCCTATGCAACCAAGCATCTGACTTGGCTTTCTCATTGCTTTGTTACATTGATTGGCTACCTTTAAGTCACTGGAAATAATGAATCCTAGATCCCTTTCCTCCTCGGTAGATTCTAATGTAATGCCATTGAGGATATATTGAGCCTTTGGGTTCTTGTGCCCCAAGTGCATGATTTTGCACTTTTTGGCATTAATCTGCAGTTGGCACACTCTTGACCATCCCTCCAGTCTACCTAGATCATCCCTCATTTTCTGTACCCCTCCTATCTTGTCTACCCTGTTACATATCTTGGTGTCATCTGCAAAAAGGCAAATTTTCCCCTCAATACCACAGGCAATATCACCTTTTAAAGATATTAAATAGCACTGGTCCAAGTACACTAGTACCTTTCACATTGCCACTCGACCCAGCTCGTTTGAGCCTTGTCCTTGGAATTTGACAAAAAACCTGGGTTTTTACTGGCAATGTGAAAGGAATATAACTTTCTAAATTCATCATTAACAACAATGACGCAGCTTGTGCAATGTATCTGTGCACAACAGTATTACATATCGTAGTCCATCCAGTAGGCATCATGGGAACTATTTGTGACAATGGTAGCGTTAAAGATGGACATCCTGCGTTCAGTGCATCCGGAAAGTATTCACAGCGCTTCAGTATTTAGACATTTTGTTATGTTACAACCTTATTCCAAAATGGAATAAATTTATTTTTTCCCACAAAATTCTAACAAACACAATACCCCATAATGACAAAGTGAAAAAGTTATTGGGAGATTTTTGCAAATGTGTTTAAAAAAAAATAAATCACATGTATATAAGTATTCACAGCCTTTGTTTCCACTGATCATCCTTGAGATGTTCCTACAGCTTAATTGGAGTCCACCTGTAGTAAATTCTGTTGATTGGACATGATTTGGAAAGGCACACACCTGTCTATATAAGGTCCCACACTTGACAGTGCATGCCAGAGCATAAACCAAGCATGAAGTCAAAGGAATTGTTTGTAGACCTCTGAGACAGGATTGTCTCGATGAACAAATCTGGGGAAGGGTACAGAAAAATATCTGTTGCTTTGTAGGTCCCAATGAGCACAGTGGCCTCCATCATCGTAAATGGAAGAAGTTTGGAACCACCAGGACTCTTCCTAGAGCTGGCCGGCCGTCTAAACTGAGCAATCAGAGAAGGAGGGCCCTAGTCAGGGAGGTGATCAAGAACCTGATGGTCACTCTGTCAGAGCTACAACATTCCTCTCTGGAGAGAGGAGAACCTTCCAGAAGGATAACCATCTCTGCAGCAATTCACCGATCGGGCCTGTATGGTAGAGTGGCCAGACGGAAGCCACTCCTTAGTAAAAGTACATGGCAGTTGATGCACCTAAGGAACTCTCAGACACCGAGAAACAAAATTCTCTGGTCTGATGAGGCAAAGATTGAACTTTTTGGCGTGAAGGCCAGGCGTTATGTTTGGAGGAAACCAGGCACCGCTCATCACCAGGCCAACAGTGAAGCATGGTGGTGGGGCATCATCATGCTGTGGGGATGTTTTTTCAGCAGCAGGAACTGGGAGACTAGTCAGGATAGAGGGAAAGATGAATGCAGAAATGCACAGAGACATCCTGGATGAAAACCTGCTCCAGAGCGCTCTTGACCTCAGACTGGGGTGACAGTTAATCCTCAGACTGGGGCGACGGTTCATCTTTCAGCAGGACAAAGACCCTAAGCACACAGCCAAGATCAAAGGAGTGGCTTCAGAACAACTCTGTGAATGTCCTTGAGTGGCCCAGCCAGAGCCCAGACTTGAATCCAATTGAACATCTCTGGAGAGATGGCTTTGCACCGACACTTCCCATCCAACCTGATGGAGCTTGAGAGGTGCTGCAAAGAGGAATGGGTGAAACTGGCCAAAGATAGGTGTGCCAAGCTTGTGACCTCATATTCAAAGAGACTTGAGGATGTAATTGCTGCTAAAGGTGCAGCAACAAAGTATTGAGCAAAGGCTGTGAATACTTATGAACATGTGATTTCTTGGTTTTTTTGAATTTTAATAAATTTGCAAGAATCTCCCAAAAACTTTCAAGTTGTCATTATGGGGTATTGTGTGTAGAATTTTGAGGGGAAAAAATAATGTATTCCATTTTGGAATAAGGCTGTAACATAACAAAATGTGGATAAAATGAAAGGCTGTGAATACTTTCTGGATGGACTGTAAATCCGCATGCATTCTAGCTATCTTATTCTGTTGTTTTCTGTGTGGATATAATTAATTCTCTAAAAATACAGATCTAACTTTTTTTTTTTCCCCTATCCTCTCCAGGTCAGTGTTCCGAAAGAAAATGAAAATCGACTTTAAAATTGAAGAAGACAATGTTCTTATTGGTTTTCATACTCTGTGTACTTTTTCCCTAGCACTGAATGGACCTCAGCCAACTGTTTTGGCATGTTTTTGTTTTTGTGGGAGGGGTTTTTTGTTTGTTTGTTTTCTTGTATTTTCTTTAGCTTTATCAATTTGTTTGGCAAGGGAATTAATGCATGATCTCAGGGTAAAAAGAAGGCACAGATGTTGCAATTGTATATAATACTGAAAATGGCTCTTGATAAGATATATATATAAAAAAAAAATATGAATTCTATATATATATATATATTTTGCATGGCTACTGCTCTTATATGTGTAGGTACTAAAAGTACATGGTTTTTAAATTCACTTTAACTTATAAAAGATGTGCAGGCCAAGTAGAATATTTTATGTGCAAATTCTCAATTTTGTACAGTCTGGTTTTGTTTAATTGATGCTAAGCATGTAACTTTGTATAAATAACACTAAATGTACGGTTCTTGCAGCAAACTGTATATGTATATATGCGCAGGAAACATAGTCTCATAAGCATGAAAAACATCCTGTTTTCTGGTTTTGTTTTTGTTTTTTCTCCAACCCAGTTTTCTACTTTTTACATTTGTTCAACATGCAGTCTTATTCTAATTATAGCAGACAGTGTTTCCTTTACAAAATCAATCTTTGTATTTTTTGTTTTTTAGCCTTGTTTTTTTTTTTTATTAAAGTCATTGTATGCAAGACTACTAAATTAAATGTCTTATGTGCTATTAGTACCTGTTGTAGTAACAAAGAAACCAAAGGAATCACCTGGTTTGCGTTATATGCACTTTTGTTCAAAACAATTATTTTTAATAAATTTAAAAAGGGGTTTTTCGATTGTAGTGCAGGTAATAGATGGGAAACTGCATACTTTGAGCCATTTCATGTCTACAGAGAAATTTGAATACCCACAAGTTTACTCGGTTAAATAACATTGCTGCATTGGTGCCTTAGTGATGTCTTAAATTCCTAGTTCACTTCTAAGCTGCAGCCTTGCAAATATTATTTTATCCATAAAATGTATTTGTACATAAATCCTTAAAATATCTCTTAGAACATTGAAATACTGATAGTTATTAGGGAAATATGTATTTATTTTTATAACTAAGCTATTCAGAAAAAATGGAATAGCCACACCGTTTTTTATTTGTCCCTTATAAAACTCTAATAAAATAAACTGTTTAATAGTTGTATTTGTTTAAGTTGACAGTTTATGTTTATATTTATTATACCATATATTAATTAACCTTATGGTGTGATGTTGCCCTTTGAGTTTTCAGTTTTACAAATGGTTAGTATATGATAATACACTTCATTATTACATACATAATTTTTTCTTATTCACTGTTCATTCCATCCCAATAAACAACCGAACAGAACCTAACTTGTTTTTAATGCATATGTCAATGTTAAAGTCTTGCCCTTGTAAGATGGCAGACTAAATTCTCTTATTAGTAAAGTTTTTTTGGTTACTATATTTTCATATGTTATTGTCCGTTATTATCCCCTTTAATATTCTTTCATTAAAATTTAAGCTATATTTATAATATTATGCCTGTTCTTCACTTGCTTGTTCAGCATTTTTCAGCTACATTGGGTTTGTTTTTAAACTCTGCAACCAGCAGAAGCAGATACTCAGAATACTCTGTTTGGGTTGTGCTAGAAAAAACTGGGAGGTTCAAGTTTTCTGCAGAATGGAGCTTTTGTTGGGACATCTGTCTTCCATTTTGTATCTTCATTGCTCCAAAGATTCACATTGTGACTTATCTGCTGTGGACACGAGATGTGGTTACTACTGGGCCAAGTGGATTGCAACCCTCCATCTGCAGCCACAGTTTGTTTGCTGCCTCCCAAAGTTTTATATACAGAAGAGGTCACTGCTCCGAAGAAAAAAGTAGGACATCACAGCATAATCGATCCCCCTCTGAAATTTGCTTATTATAGTCTCTCTTTTTAAGAATTGCTGCTAAAATTCTACTGCCTACCCAGACTGCTAGCAGGAAGAAGTACTTAGTGACAGATACTTGGCTAAATCTGCAACTATTTTTATTTTTCAAAATAAGTTATAAACTCTTATATCCATGAGTGTGTATAATCACCATTGGTCATTCAGTTTGTACATTTAAGGTTATCTTTCCCCCATTTTTATAGATTATGATACATTTAATGTCAAATTTAATACCTTACGATATTACTGTATTAAGGCAGGAGCTTGATTTTTTTTTGCCAAATAGCCACATATTATCCATATTTATCCATATTTACTATGGACTTGTTTTTGCCAAATTTAATGATCATTTCTTAATTTACTTGTTAGCAGTCCTGGATAATATCTGTTGACTGCTGCCTAATAAACCATTTTTACCAAATTGCCAAAACTGAATTTAATCCACAATTTGGAATTGGACTGTATCATGTATTTGTATTTTCTTCCTATTCAGTTACTCTTACTTTTTAGTATTAGTTTGCTAAATGTGTTAAAGATCAGTTATAACTTGTTTACACTTTCTATTTTACTTCTAAATTGGTACAAGGAGACTTCTATATTATCATTTAATGCCACCCAAAGGTTCAATTATTCTTAAAAGCAGCATTTGCACATGCCACACTGAAGCCTTTATTAAAAAAAAATCAAACATTTATAATGTCTGAGAAATTATTTTTGCTGTAACTGTAAATCTGGTCTATGTAAAAAAACAAAAAAAAAACAGCTCTATCTTTAGTACAGTGGAGGAATAATTATAAACATTTCTGCCAGAAAATTAAAGCAATTTTCAATTAAAAATATCTATAATTAAGACAGTCTAAAAAAATCCCATTTAATCACAATGTAGGTTTATATGTATTGTGAATTTAATTTTTTTGTATAAATCTTTGCTATTCATATGGGCTGATTCAGAGCTGCACTTACACCCTTTTTTGGTGCAAGTTTAGACCGTTAAACTGTAAAGGGAGGTAAATTTAAAGTGTGAAAGCAGAATTAGTTTCTTAGCTGACCACTATTTTATAGATTAAATATAACGCTATGCAGAATGTGAGTTGTGTGTGAAAAAGTAAAGTATTCTCCCTGCATGCAAAAGATTTTAAATTAATTAGCACCCTTTCTTTGGAAAATGGTTTACACTTGCACCTCTGTACCCTTACTCCCAAACTCTGAATCAGCCGCCATGGAGTATTTAAGTCCTTTCTATTTGAATAAACAAGGGTTCTCAACCACTGTCCTCATGTACCAATAACTGTGCATGTTTTCCATATCTGCTCATAATAACATATGTGTACATAGCAATCTAAAGAGTGCCATCTCTGGTGCTTCTCACATGTCCCTTAGTAATGAACACACCTGTGCTCCAGCAAGAAAACCTGGAAAACATGTAAGAACCCCTGACCTAAACACTTATTTTGCATACATTGTTGATTGCTTTAAATGTTCCATGTTTATTTTAAAAATGCATGGATGCATTAGGACATGCCTGGAAAACCTGTGATTTTCTGGATAACTGCAAGCCTACGCATGCTCTGCCAGCTAGTAATTATACTAAACTCTTTTAGTATTGAGGAAATGCATGTTCTAGTATATTCTATAAAAGCCACAGGTTGGCCTGGCTTGCAACAGGAGTCCAGGAGCCCAGAACTTGTAGCACGCAACAGCAAAATGTCATGCTCCAATGTATTGGAAAGTGTTTGTGCTAAGAAAAAAATATTCAGCCAGTATGTTGTAAGATGAAAAATGAAACCCTTTTATTTCTTTAACAATGTTTGCTTACAATGTAATGGTTTACAAAGCACAAAATGTAGTTTAACTGTGACCATGTTAACTTCATTCTTGCACATTGATGACAATATGAAAATGTATTCTGGACTAAATGATGTACCGATCACATTATAAGAGGGTTTCCATAGTCACTGAAAAATATTCCTATAGGAGTCCTATATTCTTTATACAGATGTTTATGCTTCATGTAAATAAGTTCAGACTGCTTTCTGTGTGCAAAAAATATATATCTATATTAGTGGAAACGCTTGTCACTGCATATATAAAGAATTTTACAGAAGGAAGTCATTGAACTGCTTAATATTTTAATATGCACATGTATCTCATACACCAAACCATACCTTTTTTTTTTAAAACTAATTTCGTTTATGATCTTGTTACATGACTCTACCTTTTTAATTTTTTTTTAAATGTGGCTGTACAGATTATGGATCTTTGATAATAAAAAAAAAATCTTCAGAATCTGTCCTTTTTATTATCATGTCTGAATAAAAAAAAATCTGCTAAAAATCTTGAATTTGATTAAAAACTAAATATTACAAAAATATTTATGAATTTGTCAGTTACAAAATATATTTGTAGTTGTCATTTATTTAAAACTTTAAGCCTTTTCGCATTTCTGCCATCATTCTTGTGGAAATGTTTCTGAAAACGTCTGCATTTTTTTTTGTACCACAAAGTTCATCTTCAGTAATAAAAGAAGGCTTCCTTCCAGGTATTTTGAGTTTTGAGGCTAGATTTGAAAAACATCTTAAACTAAAATTGTGTAGTTGTTGCATTTAGCAAGAAAAAAATATATTCATTTAGTATTAACTAAATTAATTTTGCAGCAAATCAAATTGTAGCCCCTTCATTATCAGTACTCATTGTGGTGTCTGATGTGAGAACATTAATGGCTAGATTTACTAAAGAGGGAAAATGGAGATATTGCCTTAGCCATCAACCAGATTCAAGCTTGCACTTTCCTATTACACACAGGATAGATAATTTTAGCTAGACTATGATTTGTGGCTATGGGCAACATCTCCATTTTTCCTTTTGAGAAGTGTAGTTAATCTAGCCTTGAAAGTTCTCCCTTTTTAAGCTCTGCATGTTTTAAAGACTTTGAGGAACCTCTTATATGTAATGCTTTTACACCTTCAACATCACACACTATGCAAAACATACAAGGAGATCATTATTTTTTTTATATTAGGACAGTTTAATCTATTATCTATTCATTATAACAAACTGCTTATGTTGACCTGTGACTAGTTTAAGAGTCTAAAAGAGGTAATTAATAATGTAGTAATACAAAGCATGGGAACAACATTGGCTGTGTGTTTGTGAATGTGTCAACCAAAGTTGTGTACCCCAGGTCCACGACCCTAGTTGCTATCCTTTTCAGCCTGAGTTTCATTAAGAGCTGACCAAAAATGCTCTCTGCCTCTGCAGATACGGGTGCAGTGTGACCATGGATTAACCTGTGACAAAGCTGCGGTGCGAACAGATTGAACACTGATAAAAACTGTATCGAGACCTAAGATTTTTGTGTGAAAGGGGTATAAGTCTTCGCAAAGATCCACAACACATTTAGGGGTTGGTTAACAAATTGAACACCTGAAAAAGTATTGACACTAATGTACCCAAACTGGCTAGCAAAGCCTTTGCTTTGAAGTATATTTTATCTTGGCGACGTAAAGTGCTCCCACTAAATGCATCTTATAAATTGCCCTTATCTTAAACCTTACGAACTACAATCTAGCATCATTGTGATATGTAGGTATTTTTATCAATCCACTTAGATATTAGGGTATTGCAGTAAACGCACTTCTATATGACCTAAGTAGGAACTTCAGTAATTGCTCTTGTCAGGCTATAAAGGTAATTTCCTAATTTGTTTTCAATAGCCACGTGATGATATACTGTATTTGCAATTAATTAGTTGGTTCTTTTTAAGAGTGTTTTTGCTAGTTACAGAAAAAACGTTTATTTACTATTTATTTATTAATAGGTTATGATCTAGCGCTATTTGATTACATAGTCCTTTACAGAGAATATTTTACATTTACATCAGTACCTGCCTCATTGGTGCTACATTCTAAGTTCCCTAACACAGACATACACACACAGCAGGCTAGGGTTAATTTATGTTTGTTTTAATTTTAACACACATGGACGTGTCAAAATGTAATTCAATGAAAATGTGTTTTAGCAGGGATTGTGCTCTTGATCACCTATATCAGATCCCTATAAGTATTATTTTGCTGCATGAACATTTATTGGAGTTCTCCTTAAAACAGATCTGCTAAACTTCTGGATTGCAGAGTCGCCGATCCTCCATGGCAGGCCTGGCCAATCTGTGGCTCTCCAGGTGTTGTGAAACTACAAGTCCCAGCTTGAATTGTCTTGTATAAGCTATGCATCTAAAGCATGCTGGGACTTGTAGTTTCATAACACCTGAAGAGACACAGATTGGCCATGTCTGGTCCATGGTCTTGCTTGCGTTTCCAACATTCCGATGTCTGTTCTTTTCTATCCTATATTGTGTTGCTACCTAATGCATGTTAGCAGTCTTAAATCCTCTCAAAGATAACACTATCACTTGCATCAACGGAATGGTCTTCCAAGCACGACTTTTAGATGAAACTCATGCTCAAAGGACCACACCGCCCAAGTAATAGAACAAGATATCATTCCTAAGATGACTTGACACTGCTAATATGCAGCATTCCAATGACATTGGAAATACATGTGGCAATACCACCAAAGATCAGTGGTTTTGTGTTCCAATTATCCAGCAGATGTGCATCTTAAAATTAATTATTTAATGTATTGCAAAAGGCTGAGCGCAGGTTTATCAATATTAATAATTATAAAGTTATCTTTAAAAAAAAGATTGTTATGAATAATACAATATGCTCAAAAATTTCATATACACACAGAAACATAGACAAAATAAATAAAAATGGAAGGCACTGGGGGCGTGGCTTGGCTGTCCACGCGTTCAGACGCATCCAAGAGGGGCTCCGTGCCGTGGCACGTTTTCTATTGATTTTTGGGGTATTATCCCCCTACTTTTCTAGCCTACCCACTTTGGTCCTGCTCCCTGCGGTATCCGGAGCCTGCCTGTGTGTCCTGCGGCGGATTCGGCTGGACAGCAACAGCGCGAAGTCCTGCTTTGCTCCTGCGGCCTGCCATATAGGAGACCTTCCAGCGACGCCTGTGGGCTGGCCCTGAGGTTGTCGGAGGTCAGCTGCGGATCGGAGTAGACTGCTGTTGCTCCCAAGATTTGCCTGCTACTGGAGCTTGGAAGCTGACCTGACACTGGGCTGACACTGTGGCGACGCGGAGGCCGGTCGCCATCTTGAAGAGCGGACCTCCGCCATCTTAGAGAGAGGTGCTTGTAACCTCTTGAGGGGTTGAGACTCTTTCTACCTGCCTTCAAAGCTCTCCTAAATATACACCTGTCCCCAGGCACTGTATGTTTTTCTATTTTTTTTCACCAGCTAAATGAATCCTTGTTGTAAGGAGCTGCTGTGAACCTCTCTCCCCCTCCCCCATATTGCTTCCTGGCTTGCTATCCTACCAGGCTTCATATAATTCATTTCCTAACCCCTCTCCCAGCCATTTCTTTGAGCCCTGGTGAGCTGAGACACTGCTTTTGAGGAGACTGTGATTTCTGCTCATTTGTCATCTCAAGCAACTTCTGTAAAGCTTCCTATTAAGTCACCCCTTGAAACATTTCAATACAGCACTATTACAAAAATTTTATTATAACACACTGTGCTTTTCAATAAGTTTTACTCTTCAATATATTATCTTGGAACAATCCAGTTTTTTATTAGAGCTATGTACGCGTTCATTATGGGATAATCCACCGTGATCTCTCTGGGGTGTTTTCCTTTACGATCTATTAATGCAACCACACTGAACTACCTGTGGATACCACTTTTATACCTCCCTACTCGCTGTGCTAAATCCTACGCTTAGATTCACTAGATATCCATTATGCCTCCAAAAAGACAAAAGCCCTCCCCTCTCCAACCGCCTGTACGGTTTCAACCTCGTACTCCTCCATCACAATCTCTTCAGAAGACTCCTCCACAAGATGGTGCCAGTCTATCGCAGGTTCAACCGTCCTCACAGACTTCCCCTCACTCCGCTGACCTACAACTTGAGCCTACTTCGGATGCCCCGTTGACAGTTAAGGCAATGCATCATATGCTGTTGACACTACGTGCTGATATTAATGCAGACATTAAAACGTCGCTCAAAGACATCAAAGCAGAAATTAGGGATCTTGGGGACCGTACTGAACATCTTGAGAGTAAAATGGAGGAGATAGTGAAATCACACAATGGGCTGATTGACTCTCACGATGCTCTTCAGAAGGAAGTGGACGATCTCAAACTCAAAATTGTTGATCTGGAGGACCGCTCACGCAGGAACAACCTCAAAATTCGAGGGATTCCTGACGCAGTTACCAACAGTGAGCTTGCAGATTATGCAACGGACATTTTCCGTAAACTTTTACCTGACGTCCCAGACAGAGATCTGCTCATCGATAGAATACATCGATTGCCCAAGTCCAACTTAGCCCCTCCGGCACAACCGCGTGACACCTTGATGAGAGTGCATTTCTTCCACACTAGGGGGAATATCCTTCGTGCTGCTAGAGATGCTGAAGATTCTACAATACTGGGAGACTTACAGATATTCTCTGATCTCTTAGCGGCTACCCTCAATCAGAGAAGAGAGCTTCGACCTATCACCACTGCCCTCCGGGCCCATGGCGTTCCCTACAGATGGGGATTTCCTGTTAAGCTCTTAGTGCGGCACTCTAATAACCTTCACATTATCACTACTGTTGAAGAGGGTTTGCCGCTCCTCTCTGCCTGGGGCGTGTCAGTGCAGTATCCCAAGCCGGGTCGTCCTTCTCCGATGCAGGTGGACTGGTCACGTGTAGGAGAGAAACAGTAGCGGCTCGTGAGTGACTGACTGTGAATATATGACGCATATATGTACTATCTTTATGCACATGTTTGTCTATTTTTTGCCTTTCTCCTTTGGTGTCATATTTCATGGAGTTAAGTTTAGGAGTTAGATAAGGTACTTAGAAATAAGTCATTTAGTGGTATCCTAATTATCTGTCTAAGTTTTACTTTAAATACTATCCCCATACTCCCCAGAGACGGCTTCTGTATGAAGAAGCCCACCCCCATGATAGTAGTGACGTCACACGACCCTTTGTGGCGCCCACTTCAGCCCGATGTACTGGGCTTGTTTGTTTTTTTTCCCCTTTTTTTCTCTCTATTAATTCCCCTCTCCCCCTATTGTTCGAGATATGTTGTTCAAAATTTCCCATATCACCTGAGGATGCTCAATAATAAATTTCTATCATGGCCATTGATATTAGCGATTAGAACTTTTTAGTTTTTAATCACAATGGTTAAATTCTTCTTACTAAATGCTAAAGGATTAAACAGCCCATCTAAAAGACATTTAGCACTAACCTCCTTTCATTCACATGAAGCAGATATTGTGGGTCTCCAGGAGACACATTTTTCCTCAAGGAATCCCCCATGTTTTAAGAATTACAGATACCCCACGTGCTATATGTCGAATGGCCCGTTTAAGAAAAATGGAGAGGCAATATTAATTCACTCAAGGACACAATTTCGCTTAACTTCACAATTTACTGACAAAAATGGTCGGTTTCTTATTTTGGTTGGTATTCTAGACTCTCAATAGGTCACCATTGCCTCAGTGTATGCGCCTAATTCACATCAGCTCCCTTTTTTCAGATCTTTATTTGAACGCATACAAGAAGTTATTAAAGTTCGTCTTTTTATCATGGGGGATTTTAATTTAGTTCCTGATCCTAAACTAGATAGGTCAGATGCAAATTCAGGAAAACCTAGACTGAAAGATTCCTCTTCCATTACATTCACCAAATTATTGTATGAGTTTGAATTGTTTGATGTCTGGAGGGTTTTACACCCTGGTTGTAAAGACTACTCTTTTTTTCTCGGCTCCACACAATACTTACTCTCGTATTGATCTTATTCTCACTGACAAATGGACCCTCCAACATACCACGTCCGCAGACATTCTCACCAAGATATGGTCGGATCACGCCCCTATAGTACTGATTTGGGATTCTTTAAAACGTAGTATGCCACCCCGTCCGTGGAGGTTTCCGAATTATTTTATTAAAGACCTCCTCATAAAAAAGGAACTCGCAGATGCTATTTCAGACTACCTGCTACATAATATCCCTGAACATACTAATCTTACAAACCATTGGTGCGCTTTGAAAGCAGTCCTTAGAGGGGTAGCGATTAAAATTGGCGCTAACCCCCGCCGTCAAAACTCTTTAGCTCATTCAGGATTGATGATAAAACTATCCCGCTTAGAAATGGAGCATAAAATCTCTCCCACTCCTCAGACGAAAGCAGAATTGGATGCAACACGTAGTGATCTATTAAAACTTATGACTATTCGCGCCCAGGTAACCTTTGATAAATTAAGACAACGCTTTTATTCCTCTGCTAATAAAGCTGGTAAAATGCTAGCACGTAAACTTAGAGCCCGTCAATCCTCTACCCGTGTTAAACACTTAACTACATCTAGTGGTGATAAAATTATTAACCCCCTTCATATTGCTAATCATTTTGCGGAATACTATTCCCGCTTGTATAACCTGAATAACGATGCTACCCTTTTTCAACCGACTTCCTTTTCGATTGCTTTCTTCCTATATGACATTTCGATTCCGTGCTTATCAGAGGAGGACCTGGTGCATCTAAATTCGCCGTGTACCCTCCTAGAGGTTTTATCTGTTATCAAATCCCTTTCCCAGGGGAAAGCTCCGGGCCCTGCCCTGATGGTTGTTGATTTTTATCAGGCATTTGGAGACATTGTAGCTCTCTTGTTGACGGACCTCTTCAACGGAATTACGAAAGGGGACAGGTTCCCTTCTGAAATGTTAGCGGCCCAGGCCAGGTCCATTCCCAAACCGGGAAAAGACCCCGGAATGCCACAAAATTATAGACCTATAGCTCTCCTGAATGTAGACTTGAAGATCTACGCAAAATTGCTAGCGAACAGGATAGCTCCCCTCCTTCCGATTTTAATCAATCCAGATCAAGTGGGATTTATCTCTGGTCGGCAAGCATCGGACGCTACTAGAAGGGTACTAGATATTGTAGAGCTTTTAAGCATTAACGATCACCGGGGACTTCTCCTATCATTAGATGCAGAGAAGGCCTTTGATCGTCTGCACTGGGGCTACATGCATCAGGTCCTCCTCAAGTTTGGCTTTCAGGGCCCTATA
>WWET01001235.1:217127-234481 GCA_011038615.1 Limnodynastes dumerilii
ATAGAAAAGTGAGGGCGTGTTATCCAGACTTCAGATGTGTCCTCATTTTTAGTGAGAACACAGCAGATGTTTTAAGGTAGGAGCCTGGTAGAATACCTTGCAAGTGAGAGGAGCTAAGAGCGTAGCAGTGATGGAAGTCTGTATCCATAAACAGTAATATATATTATTGTGGCAAAAAGATTTTCTTTGTTATTTGTATTTTGGAAAAATATGGTATTTTCTTAGGCTGTTGTAAGTAGCACTACTTTTTTTTGTCACTTCTAGCCAAGGCGACAAGGCCAATGGAACACTCCAGGAGTCACTCACCCACCCTTGTGCTTTATTACAGATATCTAAGTTTAGATTAGAGTATTGGATAAAAATTTATTTCTGCACATCTTTAATGTCTTTTGCTAATAAGCCCTAATAGTTTCCTATATACTGTAGAGAAAAAAAAAACAGGCTAATAAAAGCAGGTATGTTATGTGAAACATTATTCTTCCTTTACGATCTATTAAAAACTATTTTTCTGTAAAAATTTCGGTCACTTGCAGCCACTGATGTTGAAAATGGGCTCTCACTATATTTAGAGAATTAATGTGAATGCATATCTATTTTCATCAATTACAGACTGGAGTAAACGTGGTTCTGTTTTATGCACTGTATAATAATGATAAAGGATCATGGGAAACATCTTATGGTGCTGTAGAAAATTATTGTGGCAAAGAATAATACAAATAATAAATGGAAAGCTAAAATTAATAAAATATCAAATACAAAATATTATTGTGATTCAAATTTAGAGCATTCAAATCCCATGTTTTGTGTTATAGTTTCACAACCCTTAATATCCAACTGTTTAAACATTGCTGATACCTGGCAAAGCATGATGGTAATTGTAGTTTCACAACATCTGGAGTGCCATAGGTTGCCTAGTCTGATCTACATGCTTATGATCTCATTATGGAGACAACTACTGTGTTGCCAAAATTGAATGTTGACACATTCAATGAAAAGGTGTAAAACTCAAAAATCAAGAGTAATGAAGCAAAAGATGTGGACATGGACCCGGATTCAGAGCTGCGCTTCCGCATGCACGGAAAGATGGACGCAAGTGTACCCATCCGTCTGTGATCGCATCCGACCAACCTGCGCCTGTGGAAAGTATATTTAAAGGAGAAAAGGGGCGTTTTTCTAATTTAAATATTACGGCCAGTGCAAACTGGTGGCTGCTTAACAAGCAGTACGTTTACACCATCCCTAGGATGCTGTAAGTGTAGGCGCAGCTCACCGGAGTTTGAAAAAAAAAAAAATTATAAACACAAAATTAACCCCTTACCCTGCCACCTCCTCCGCCGCAACCTAGTCAAATAAATAACGGCCCGACAGGGCATGCTGGCGCTTGTAGAACTACAAGCGCCAGCATGCCCCTACAAGCGCCAGCATGCCCATGAATGCCAAGGCATGTTAGCATTTGTAGAGCCACGAGAGTGGCAGCATGCCCATGAATGCCAAGGCATGCTGGTGCTTGTACAACCACAAGCGCCAGCATTCCCTGCTATCCAGGGCCCGCTGCGCCATATACTGGTACATGCCCCTTCATAAAAATAAAAAAAAAATTTTGTGCCCTCAAAATAAATTCATTAACAATGCCCACATGTGTCCCCAAAAAATAGATGGAAATAAAATATGCCAAATATCCATGTCCTCTTCATAATAAAAAAAATAAATACTGTGCCCTCATAATAAATTTATAAAAAATGCCCATATGTGCCCCCATAAAATATATAGAAATAAAATATGTCCAATATCCATGTCCGTACCAAAAAAAGAATAATTGTAGTGGCCACATAAAAATCATCCAAAAATTCCATAATAAAAAAATTTTAAACGTACTTACCTGATCTGATGGGGGTCCAGTCTTGTAAGCTTTTAATCCGTGGGATGGCCTTGGCAAAACAAAACAAAAAATCCTATTGCAACGACGTGAACTATGTCCTGCATGCAGGACATCCCAGCGCTATCGACAGTTTCACTGTCATTGGGGTATATTTATACCCTTTGGGCAGTGTCAGAATTATCCTGAGAACGAGAATTCTGACACTGCCCAAAGGGCATATTATTCTACACAAAACAGAAAAACACAGCAATATAAAAAAGATGAACTGATCAACAATGGATGAATTCACCCTAGGCAACCAAGTAATATAGATCAGATTTTAATACATGAATATTAATACATTTTTAGAAAAAAACATATGTTGCTAAGACACAATAATAAAGTGATGGAATAAAATAAAATGCACTCCGCTGAAGTACAGTAAGTACACTTGTACGGAAAATGGTGATGGCTCTGTGTGTTTAGACACTGATCGCTGGCTTTGCAGGGAATGTCTTAGTAAACCCAACGTGGGTATTGGATACTAGAAAACAAATTGGTCTAATAGCTTGCCAATAATAGAAATCCCAGGTATCTGAAATGTCTAAAAGCAAGGTACTCACAGCCCAGGTGTTAGGTGAATCACACAGGGTAATGTACGATTCCTGGTATTGAGCTTTGTCCCCGGTGTGGTAAACTGTAGGTGGTCTTGGCTCTCGGGTGTAGAGACCAGAGATTCCTCCACAGAGAGATCACCGTGAGATTGTTGAACCGATAGGAGTAGAATAAATCCACTATGTGGAACTTGCCCTCTCGTCGTTCAGCTCTGCCGTAATCAGATGGTATCAATGCGGCCACTGGATGCAAGTGTGTATACAGTCCCACGTGCAGGGGGCTGGGTAAAGGCTTCACTGACGTCTCAGTGATCCTATCCGGCTCAGTGCTGAATCACAATGTCACAATCACAAACGTCCAGCTCCGAAGGAAAGGAATTTTCACAAGGGTATTTGCCACTTAGGCAATCCGACGGGCGCCTGTCAGTGGGTAAGCTAGCTTCCCACCAGTGTGTCTGATTAATTTCCAACTTAGTTGCTACTACAGTGGACTTTATTTTATATACCTCTCCTATTTGCCTGTGGTCAGGACTTTATTTATCTATTTATTTGGGATCTCAAGGAATCTATGCTTACTTGAGTTGGTTCTTTATTGGTCCTATTAGTACTTTACATACAATACGCACCTTTCATAGTTATATCCATACCAAAAAAAGAATAATTGTAGTGTATAATTGTAGAATAATATGCCCTTTGGGCAGTGTCAGAATTCTCGTTCTCAGGATAATGTCGTTAGTTTTTGGCACGTAAATTGAGAGCTCAACAAGCCCAATCCACAATTAAGAATATCACTACAGATCAAGGCGTCCAGCTCCTGAATCTGTCTGATATTGATGACCAGTTCGCACAATATTATACTAAATTGTACAATCTGAGAGAGGACCCAGCGGTGTTCCAACCAACCCCTAGTTCTATCGCCTCATTCTTAAAAGATTTGCCATTACCCTGCCTCTCAAGGGAGGACCTCCTGCTTCTGAATTCCCCATGGGACGTGGCGGAGGTTACACAGGTTATCAGGGCCCTTCCACTACGTAAGTCACCTGGCCCGGATGGCTTCTCTAATGAATTCTATATCCACTTTGTGGATAAGCTAGCTCCCTTGTTAACCAATTTGTTTAATGAGATCCATGAGGGTGGAGAATTCCCCCCTGAAATGTTAGAGTCTAGGATCGTCACCATTCTTTAACCGGGTAAAGATCCTTCTAACTGCCAAAATTACCGCCCTATAGCTCTTTTAAACTCAGACCTTAAAATTTTTGCTAAGCTGATGGCAAATCGCTTGTCCCTACTCCTTCCTAACTTGATCCATCCGGACCAGGTAGGCTTCATCCCCCATAGACAGGCCTCTGACGCCACAAGACGGGTATTAGATGTAGTCAACTTACTATCATCTACAGGGGAACAGGGCCTTCTCCTGTCTTTAGACGCGGAGAAGGCCTTTGATCGGATACATTGGGGCTTTATGCGGGAGGTCCTTCATTGTTTTGGCTTCCAAGGCCCTTTCCTACATTCGGTATTATCCCTATACACATCACCTAACGCCAGAGTATTCTGTAATAGCTTCCTTTCTAAGCACTTCCAAATATCGAATGGAACACGCCAGGGGTGTCCGATGTCCCCTTTGATTTTTGCCCTGGCCATGGAACCTTTGGCGACTAGGATCCGATTGGCCCCCCCATTCCCAGGGCTGGTGTTAGCTGGGTATCCTCACAAAATATGCCTATTTGCGGACGACGATCTGCTGTTTATTTCCCAACCTCTCTCTTCCCTTACCCCCCTTCATTCCATCTTACAAGCGTTTACTGAGGCTCTACCATTCAACATGCCTCTACTGTTAGTGTCCACACTACAAAAATACTACCCTTATATCTGGAAAACAGACTCTTTATCATACTTAGGGATCAAGATACCAGCAGGCATCACTCACGTATTTGAAGTTAATTATCCCCCACTGATGACCCACATACAGAAATTGCTAGACGGGTGGATGCGTTTTGAGATCTCCTGGATGGGACGTATTGCTGCCTACAAAATGGTGATTCTACCAAAGATACTGTATTATTTTCGTACCATCCCTTATATTGTACCGACTAATCTACTCAATAAATTGCGCTCCATTATGACAGCATATGTCTGCCGGAAAAGACCCCCTCGGCTGGCGTACTCTTGCCTGACTAGACCTAAAAAGATGGGCGGAGTGGATCTACCAGATCTTACCCGCTATCAGGAGGCGTGTATACTAGCCCAAGCTAGAGACTGGACCCTGCCTTTGGGATCTAAACCATGGGTTGACTTGGAAAAGTCATTGCCCTCCTTTTTTCCCACAGTAGATTTGCTCTGGACTCCTCTCCCCTTGAGACCGGCAGGCAAGCCGCCCTTAATGAGTATTGTTCATACAGTTCGGGTATGGGATTCTAATGTTGTGCCCAACCGCTTTTTTCCCCTCCCGTCTAGCAACATCTCGCTGGTAGCAATTTCTAAACTTCTCCCACATATCAATCTTTATCTTTATTAATCTTTATCAAAATTTAATCTCTAAGGGGGTCACTACCTTTTGACAAATCCTCCAGGGTTCCTCTCCCCGACCTTTTGCCCAGCTGCAAACAGAGTTTTTCCTCCTACCAGGAGACCATTTTCCCTACCTTCAAATTATACACTGGTGTGAGAGCATTAGGAAACGAGGCCCACCGATTTCTTCCCTCCCTGAACCCTTTCTATCCCGCCTATCAGAGGCCCCAACTAAGAGGTTGATTTCCTTTTGGTACAGCATCCTAGCTCCGGAATTCGCTGAGGCCAAAACCAAGAGTCAGATAGATTGGGAAAAAGATCTCAATACCGTGATCTCCCTGGAGCAATGGGAAAAGATTTACTCATCGGCCTTCAAATTTACTAAATGTATTGACCATTCAGAGAGACAAATTAAACTCCTCCATCGAGTATATTTTACACCTGATAAGTTACACAAGATTTGGCCTTCACAATCCAAGTTTTGTTGGAGGGGGTGCAGGGAACAGGGAGATACATTTCACATCTTCTGGTCCTGTGGGGCCATCCGGACCTTCTGGAACCAAGTCTCAATGCTGGCGTCCGAGGTGTGTGGTCTTCATGTGGATGATTTCCCTACCGCACTTGTTTCCGGCGATCATCCCCAAGGACAGATGGTACGTGTTGGGCCATATCCTATCAGCGGCAAAAGCCGCCCTAGGGCAAGCGTGGAAGTCTCCTATAGCTCCGTCTATCTCTAAAGTAGTGGCTAAGGTAAACTTTCATCATAACATGGAAACGCTTGATGCTCCGTACTCAGCCTCCGTGTCAGCCCCTGCTATAAAATGGTTCCTGTGGACGGAATATCTAGCCAACCATCCTACGCAAGCTCCTGATAGAAACCCAGTTGGCTGCGAACCCCCAGAGCAAGAGACTCCTACCCCACCCCCTTTAGATCCATGGCCAGTCTGACTCTCCTGCCTACCTATCAGCGGTATATCCCTCTCACTTAATATCAGTCTTGATGTTTTTTCATATCACTCATCAGAATAATTCTAGACTGTATTTCCCTATGATGTATTCCGATTCTATTTTTTTTTATACTTTAGCTCTGGCATACCTACCTGTCGTGATAAACATATGTGCCTCATTCTACTCTTCATCCCCTTCCCTCTCCTTCCTTCCTTGTGTTAGTTTTCCTCTTCCTTTACTTTCTACCTCCCCTTTTTTTTGTTTTTTTCTTTTTCAAAAAAATAAAAAAGTTAAAGCCTGAGAGATTTCCTATGACCTTATGTGTCTATAACATGATCAGTTCGCTTGTACATCTGTATGTATCTTCTCTCCTGAGCTTACCTGTTTGTAACCTGGAAACCTTCTCAATAAAAATTTAATGTTGAGAAGGTCCCAGGAAGATAATAAGAGAGCTGGAGGAGCTGCTTGTGAGGAGAATGTAACTACATGTGGCTGTGTTTTCTTCTCTGTTGCCTGGTTAGTGCAGGCAATGCACCCAGACGGAGGAAGTTGGTAGGATGCAGTATAGTGGGTCTCCCAATAAAAAAGGATGATAGAAGTGTGGAGGGGAAATTCTTGAAAGAGTATAAAGTTCCAAAGTGCTAGAATCTTAGATCAATAAAAAGGCCCGATTTGTATTAAAACAGCTGACGCATTTCATGGCATGCAAGCCACTTCTTCAGAGGTATGTGTGTGTATCAGCTGTGAGGGGTATTTAAACCTCTCTCTGGACTAAAACACAGGGGTGGGTTAATTAATGAGCATGGCTTACAATTAAACAAGATGAATGCAGAGGAGACAAGTAACAGTACGTTAGTTATGCATATGGGAAATCAACATATATAATATATATGTATAATGAATAGAAAAGAGAATTTTATTTTTCTTTATTTAAGATAAGTTTAATCACATGGAATACCAATAATTCATAATAATAAAATAAAAATAAAAAATAGAAAATATATATAATTAAATTATATAAATAAATATAATTATATACTAATAAATAAATTGAAATGACTACGAGAGAGGACTAACTGTTATATGAGATGATACATCTCATACACACTCAAGGGGAATGTATATTCATAAAGGAATAAAATACACCAAAGGATCATAACAATTAAATAAAAACTGAAAGAACTGAAATTGCTAGTAATCTGCCTTAATATAGAGGGAATAAGAACGTCTATCGCATATAATGAAAAAATAACAAGTAAATAAAATTAATTTAATACATTTTTTTATAAAAAAATCAAATGATTAGAATGGATGCTAAATATCACTAAGAGTGAAAATAAGGATGTATTGTTTTACAAATAAATTGTCTCAAAGGACAATAAAGCAAAAACAAAAATAAAATAAAAAGTTGGGTTTTTTTTAGAAAGAAGTCACTAAAAAAACCATTAGAAAGAACCAGCGACCCCAAATAAAGAAATAATATTAAACTATGCTATTTAATTCCATTGATTCGTTGAAGCTCCCTGGTGAAAGAGTTCCCAACTTAAAGACCCAGAAGACCTCTTGTTTACATAAAACACAAAATCTAGTACTAGTATACGTTCTAGGCCTATCAATTTTAAAGACACAGGATCACTCTGGTGATATTGCTCAAAGTGCCTAGGTACACTGGTTTTTTACTTTTTTAATAATGTTTCTTCGGTGTTCCAGAAAGCGTTGTTTCAGGCACCTTGTAGTTCTCCCCACATAGCCAAGACCGCATTCACAAATGACTAGGCGCTAGATAGTGTTTTAGATTTTTATTCCTCTTATATAGTATTTGGAGCTTGGCAGGCAGGCAGGCAGGCAGGAGAGGGAACATATCCTTACTGGTGTAATAAACTAAAGCTGGGTACACACTACATAATTTGCACAAGCTGAAACAACTTTATAAACAACTGAAAGTCCTGATTAGCATGCTGATTCATGCATACACGCTACACACAGTTTACCAGCATCTCTGATTTTACTTATATTTTCATTTGTTCTTCTGATATTGTTTGATAAAATTGGGCAGTTTAAAAGATCAAAGATGTCAAGTACTTAGACAAGATAAAGCATGATCTTTGCCCTTGTTCACCATTTGATTGAAACGATATTGAAAATATCACTTGTTATCAATGTAAACAAGGTTACAAACAAGGTTTGTGGATCACAAAAAAAGAAGTGATTTTGCCCATAGCATCAGAACAAAAGACCTGATTCACAGATAAAAGTGAGTTAGGTGCGGGCAGAAACTCGCCTCCCGCTTTTAGGTACCTTATCTGTCCGTGCGAAGTCCGTACAGACATTGCACCTCCCTGCCTCCCTCCCTCCCCAGCTAATATAAATACCTCCCCCCTCCCACTTCTGCCTATAAACACCCCGAAGTGGCATAACGCTTCCTCTATGGATGTAAATGACTGTGTGCGGTCTGGTATGTAGATAGTGTAAATGACCTACAATGCATGGGCAGTAGGTCATTTTGGCCATATACGCACTTAAGAAGCAGATGTTTCTTAAGTGTGAATCAGGCCCAAAGACACAAATGTAAACTATAAAAGACTTACTGGACTGGATCCACTATTTGGAAATACATTTGGGAAAAACCATGATGAATTGCAGGAGAGGCAAATTTTATCTGTTGCAAACAGTATATGGGCCCTATTCTATTCACTGTGATGTTGCTGTCCTTTTTGGTACATGTAATAAATACATTTACTAAATGCTGAAATACCTGGATCTACACTCAACGCACACAAAGAAAGCCAAGAAATCATATTAAATGCATTAAAAGAGTTTCACAAAAGACAGATACATACACTTTGCCGCATACACACTAAAGTCACACAAAAACACCCATATCTATGCTCTATTCACACAAAGGGGATGATTTATTCCTCACCATGGACCAGATCCAGACCCCCGCACATGTTTCATACATGCAGGGGTCTGTCCATCCGCACAAGAGAGAGGGAAGTGAACTCCCCTTGCTCGTTCGTAACTAGTGTGACTTGCGCTGCCATAAGGCAGCCTTAAGTCACACTTGTGAATAAGTGGTCTGTCCGTAAGCGGGAAATTAACACTCACACTGTATATTTTACATGCTTCCCCCTGCCCACATTGGCGGGTGGAGGTGAAGCACAGCCCCTTACAATGGAAAATCTATCTATGGAACTTGTTTCCATACAATAGAAGTTACGTGCGAAAAATACACATAACATCTGGAGGGCTAATGTAAACAGTCAAACAGACGGACCTGTGGAACCGGTCCAATATGCAATTTGTATTAGGCGCAATGGAAATACTGTGGCCATTGTACCTAATAAGTCTTGCAGAAATCACTCTATCCTATTGCAAATCTTTTAACACCCACATCGCGTGGTAAAAAGAGCCAGGGTGATATTGCATTTTTATCTCTTTATGACCATCTGCATGTTGCAAACATTGTACATGCAATATGGTCTCAATGACTCAAAAAAAAAAAAAAAAAAGTGCAAATAAATGTAGAAAAAACCCTCCTTCAAAAAACATAATAAAGCTCCCCTTGTGTTGGTGCACTGCATGTCTCAGCAAGCCCAGATTGCCATAAAATGGATGCGCATGCTGGCGCTTTTAGATACTTGAAACACCTGCATGCCCATGGCTGGCAGCATGTTCTGACACCCAGGGTACACAGTGGCCTACAATGCCCCCACAAAATATATGGGCTTGCATAATACTAAATAAATACATTAGTCATTAAATCATCAAATATTAAGAAAAAAAATTCAAACTTACCAACAGGAGGTGCTATAATAATGTTCTTAACAGCGCACTGAACTTATCAAAAAGGTAGGGAGAAAAACCTTGTGTAGGTATGGCCTTTTAAAATATAGCTGTTCTATCCCAAAAAACAATGAGTGCAGCTCCCCGGTACAACAATAAGTCTGTGACTGAGTCAGACTAATAGGTCATAAAATGAAGCTAGGTAAGTTGAGAAGGGGGAGCTCAGAACAGTACCTGGTATTATAGGGGTCAGAGGGCAATATAGTATATGCGGTATGTGGACTCACATGGAGATTCCCAGGTCTCCCAAACTGCCACTCTGAGAAACTCTAAGGGGGTGCGGTCTCAGAGTGGCAGTTTGGGAGGCCTGGGAATATATATATATATATATATATATATATATATATATATATATATAAAGTGTTTGTTTTCACTGATAAAAGTCGGAGCGCCACATTCTTCAAATTGTACACAATCACCGTTGGTGAAACCTGTGTGCACCCTAGCGAGTTGGAGTTTTGGTTTGGAGGAGTGCCACTGTCTGGAGATATATATATATATACATCCAGAATATATATACTTTGCAGTAGAGAGGACAGGGGTGTAAACTGGAAAGGGGTCCTGATGCATTCATTTGGGTGTTGGAACGGATGTTTAAGTGACTTAGATACCCATTCTGGCAGCTACAACAGGTTCGTGAGGAAATAGACAAGTGGCAAACCAAAATTATTGAGAAGGGGAGATATCAGAATGGTATATCAACAGACACATATGATTTTCTAAATATCCAACATCCAGCCATATATTGCCAAAGGTACACAAGTCAGAGAGCAACCCTCCTGGTCATCCAATCACATCGGGGGTTGGTTCCCTGACTTGTTATTTGTCACATGCTCATTGGTAGATTGTTAATTGCAGCCATATGTAAGTCGTTTAAAATAATTTATTAAGGATACTACTCAGTTTCTTGAGCTAATTGATGATGTAGTCTGGCAAGAACAATGGGGTAGATCCTAATCTATGGTCGGCAGGGGAATTACGCATGCCACGTGCATAGTTCCCGTCATCTGTGATGTGCACATTGCCAGTACGTGTGCGTGTCGGCAGGCGTACGTAACTATGTTACGTACACCGGCCGGTACGATAAAGGGGTCGGCTTACTATTTACGATGCTGTATCTCCACCATAGGCGGAGATAGGCATATTATTTCATAGTCGTGGCAGGGTAAGGCCCGTTACGAGTACGAGTACCGCTATGAGATCGAATGGAGGGACTTACGCTCGTACTTAAGCCATGCGTGAGTCTGGATCTGGGCCAATATCTTTAGATAACTTGTGATGTTGAATCTTTGTATTCAAACATTTCACATAATAAGGGGACTGAAACAATTGATTTGGTGTTACTTTCAGATTCTTCTATATCCGATACATTAAGATCATTCTTGGTTGATGGGGTATCCTTTATTTTGCAGCTCATTTTTTTCTTTTCCATGACTGTTATTACTTACAACAAACAGGAACTTCTATGTGGACCAGATTTGCCCCAAGTTCCGCTAACCTCTATATGGGTCGTATTGAAGACGAACTCATATGGGGGGAGACCATTCGGGGTGATTCTGGTCACATACTGGAGAAACATTGATGATTTGTATTTTGTTTAGAATGGGGATTTTAATTCTGTTTCTGTGTTTATACAATACCTGAATTCGAACTCATATGGGTTGAAGTTCACGCATACCACCAGCACATCAGTGATCAATTTTTTGAATATCACAGTTTTTGTTAATAATGGTTCTTTACAGACCTAAAATTATAAAAAATAAGTTAATAAAAAAGTAAATTTCATTTAGGTAAGTGGAAGCATAACAGTTTCTCCTTTTACACAGAAACTGCTCCTCAGAGGTAGATTACAATATACAAGGTCCGGAGCTAAAGAACTCATTTATTGGTCAAGGGTATCCTAAAGATATAGTGGAAAATGCATATGCAAAGGCTTTAATGATAAAAAAGAGTTCCCTTCTCCATAAAAATAAAGGTGATATCACTAAACCAAGTAATTTCAATAACGACCTTTCTTTTATTACACAATTTAATTCATGTGCTGGACAAATTAAAAAGATCATTAAAGGTAATGTGAACATTCTTAACTGTGATCCAAAACTCAGGAATTGTATGATATCTCAACCAAGAATTACATTCAGATGCGGATGTGCTCAAACCTTAAAAAATTTTGGGTTAAGAGCCATCTGAAAAAACAGATAGAACCTAGTATGCAATCATCTCTTGGTTTCCTTGTAAACCATCTGGTTGTTTTAAATGTGGCTTCCCTAATTTTATTGATAATAATCATAAAACCTTATACATGGCCTCAGATGGCAAAAACGATAATATTAAGAGTTATATTAATTGTAAAAGTACCTATGTTATATATCTAATCTCTTGCTGCTGTGGAAAGGGTTATGTTGGACGCACAACAAGACAATTGTGTGCCAGGTTTTTTTTGAACACTAGAAACATTTTGAAGAACAATAGATCACATTCATTTTCTAGACATGTCAATCTGTCACATGGAGTAAATATTAATAACATCAGTGTCAAAGGGATTGAACAAATTGCCATTACAGTAAGAGAAGGTGACAAATTCCCTCATCTTTGTAAAAGGGAATCTTTTTGGATTTTTAGGCTTAATACACTTAGTCCAAATGGACTTAATGAATCAATTGAATTAGAGCACTGATGGTACGGATAGTCCGGGTCTTTATTGGTTTATGATGTTTTGTATTATTTAATATCATATTCCTTACTGTTAATCTTTATTTTTTATGAATTTTTTTTATTAGTTTTATATTTTCATTACATTTTATACCTTTTTCTCTGTATCTTTTTCATTGTTTTTTGATTCTTTATGTTTTCTAATTTCTTTTTTTATATCTGAAGAATGATAGTGATTATCACTCTATATTTTTCCAATTAGCAAATACCATCTTAGGATTTTTTCTTATCTATGTAATACATTTAGGGCCTGTCCCTTTAAAATATGTCTCAATATGCAATAGCAATAAAATTATAAAGTCACATTATGTTGCTATCTTCCACTGATATATACACTGTCTGCTTTATTTTTATTTCTATTCTTTTTATAGTTTTTATTTTTTATTGTGGTCAGTGTAGGAAATTAATGACGGTACAGCTTGACTTTTTTAAATTAGTTTTTATTGTTACTGTTCTTTATTTACAATATATAATTTTATGTTTCTTTGTAATATACTGATTAATGTTATGATTATAGTGTGTTTTATTTTTTTGTTTTATTTGTGTGTTATGCCCAAATACTTACTTACAAATTGCATAAATTACTACACTTACTGCAGTAATACTTAAGCAGTGGAGCAAATTACTAGGTACTTTATTCTCTCTGATGAAATTGTGGAGAAACGCGTAAGAAAAGCCTGTATTTATCTGCACAGCTCATTTCCAATTACCTTGTAGCTGGACTTTTTCTGCTTCATATTTCGAGCATAAGATCACAAGTGCTAGTCTCAAACGTATCTGTTTTATGTTACTGATGGTCTGACCTTTGAGCATATCATATTTACAAGCAGCCCTGAGGTCTGCCACTTGACTATTTCCTTATTACATCAAGAGGATTTATATTGTTGCATTTTTCAACTGTCTTTAGCAACTTGAACCTCCCAGTCTGCTCTCTATGCTGGCACATCAGAGTTCTCACATCATATTCAGAATCTTTGCCCACATGGGGTAATAACTTTACTATTTATATTATCCACATCAGCTGTATTATCTTCACTTATCTTTGGAGCATTCTGGATTGTGATATTATTAAGGACTGGTTGTTATTTTATTTCCATCTTGCCACACGGAAACTGTGATACTGTTAACGGCAGGCTTCCATATTGCTGTATCTCCAGCTAATACCTCCACAGAAAAACAGTCTTGAGCATTAAAATGTTGGAATTGTTTGCCATACCATTTTCTTTACAACGGTGATTGCTATTATTATTATTATTATCGTTTATTTATAAGGCGCCACAAGGTGTCCGCAGCACCATACAAAATACAACAAAATACAGTACAGACATACAGGGTAGGGATGGACAGCATAGTATATATTAAATACAATATGACTATAAAGATATCACAGAAAAACAATAAAGTGAAGCAAGCACAGAACGCAAGGCAAAATGCGAGGTGTCAAGCTTGGAGGTTGAGATGGAGCCACCAGGTGGGGATTGGGTAAAATTGTAGCTATCAATAACGATCGGCATCCAAATTGCTGCATTCCACAGCTAACACCTCCGTAGAGGATTCTATATAGACTATACTTACCAGCACCATTTTCCTAATATTGGCTATATTTGCTATTTTTTCATTGTGAGGCCACAGTCCCTGCTAGGGATTTTACTAATGCTTTTTATTCACACAAGCATCACCATCTGCTGTTTATTTGCTTATTTGCTTATTTATTCTGCTTATTTCACATTAGACACCTATGGAAATCTATAACCACCATAACTACTGTGTTTGTGGCTACTACCTCTAACCAAACGTTCAAAAATTGGCTCAATATCATATCTGTGCTCATTATTTAAGGAATTATACTCATAAATTTACAGCTGTGCTTGCAAAATTTTATATACTTATATGTATTAGAATTGATTACTAAGTATATGTATTAATTAATAAATATTCTTGATATACTTCTAGTGCTTCCACTCCCTTTTCTGTACCTATTCTGTGTGCTGGAATAGGTGGTTAAGTGACTTAGGACTCTATTTACTTACCTTAACGTTTCTCTGTAAATATTGCCGAACCAAGCTCGTTTATCTGACAGCTTTGTTCACAGAATTTACTAAAACCTCAACCTCACCCCACCAGAGAGGTCCCACGATGATCTACAAGGTCATCGCAGGGCCTTTTACTCAGTTTATTAAGTCCCGACATAAAAATGTGCATGTGTTCATGTTGGAACTTTGAAATCTTCAGAGTCAGATGCGTCACACAGTCAGGTAAGTTTGAACTTTTTCTTTATTTCATTATTATTATTTTTACTTAGATGTGCATGTTGTTGGAACTTTGAAATCTTCAGAGTCAGATGCGTCACACAGTCAGGTAAGTTTGAACTTTTTCTTTATTTCATTATTATATTATTATTGTTTATGTATTTATTTTTTTCCCCATATATACCCACCTTTCCCTCCCCCTAATCACAGGTATTAGGAGGAGGGAAAGGGGGAACATGGGGAGATCGCTGGATCCTGGGAAGATGGCATTATTTTTAAGCCAGGAGCAGAGTGTAAAACTCTGTTCCAGCATTTAGTAAAGCGCCGGCCTGCGGTGAGAAGAACGGGCCATGGAGATATCTGATAATTACATGGATTGTCATGGAAACTGCTGTTTTTTATGGCGATCCACGGGTTATAAATACATTTAACTTCATTTTCATGCGATAATTCCCATTTTCACATGAAAATTGACATTAACACATGAGAATGAAGTTAGTAAACAGGGCCCATAACATCTATACTATCAACAGACTAAGAGGGAACTTCCACTTGTAAACTCATCTCACCCCAGCAGACCCTCCAACATGACCCATTCCATTTGGTACAATATACTCCACACCTGAGCTTCCAACTGTCACACTCACCTGGTGAAATGCCTTACCTGATATTTAAAAACTAATTGTCTCTTCAACAAAGGAGGTTACCATAGTAACTGACAGCTGGAAACTGAGAAGCAGAGTATTCTGTACCTAATGGAATGGGTCATGTTGTAGGGTATGCTCCCCATGTCCTAGTTCTTAAATCTGTATAAATCCGATACCATGTCTTATCGGATACCATGAATTCTCACACACCTCTGAGCATGTGCAGGATAGATAGGGAGGCACAATTTTAGCCCACTTCCCATTTAAACACAGGTCCCACCTGCTGTGAGGTCTGAGTCAGTCTCCTAACCCCCCTGATTTGTTATACATATAATCAATAATAACTAAGTCGACATAATTGGTACGATAAAAAAAACAGCTTGTAATCATTACATGGTTAAAGAATACCTCCCAACATTTAGAGCGGGGACAAAATAAGCCCCACCTCATTCCATCCAAACCCCGCCTGGTTCCACCCGCAAATTGCATATTTGGTGTCTTAACTCCACCCCACCCATTTTTCTAAACTCCTGCCTCTTTTGCAATCCACGAATCAGGACAGTCCCGCCTAAATCGGGACAGTTGTGTGGTACGGCTATAATAAACATGTCTAAGAAACTACCATGCCTAGTACAACTAATATAGAACTAAAACAAAAACATCAATTTCTTAGCACTCAGCCCATAGCAAGACGTAACAAAAAACTCCCCTTGCTACTGAATAGTCAGCAGTGGATCATATTTTGCTGCATGACAATACATTACAAGTGTTTGTGCGATTGTTGTTCCTTGCTACTGAGCAAGCCAGCGGTGTATAGGGACTTAATTATTTCTTCTGGGCCGTAAAGAATGTCTGTATCTCAAACTTTTACAGAATTGTTTTTAAGCCTTGTTATGGTTTATTTATTATTTAATAATATTTCATTTCCTTATTTTGCAATAATGAACTGCATAAAAAGAAAACATAGACACAGGATGATAAACACAACATAAAAATAGAACAAAACAAAATTTACCGGTACAGTTCATTCTGACTTTCAGTGGCAAGAACAAAGCAATGATTGCAACAATCAGGTTTAAAAAACTTGAATATTATTTTACTAATAATTGATTAACCAATACTTAATATTTGATTAATTGATCAATAACAAATGCTCTGATTCCCATTTAAAAAACTTCTCCTGTGCTGCACCCACTCTCTGGATTATCCTTCCTGCAAACTTTCAAATGCTGCCATAAAACTCACCTCTTCAGACAAGCTTACCAAATTTCCCACCCTACTTCCAAACATTTTGTCCCAGCGCTGTCTTTCCCACTCATCCTTTTGTAATTTCCGTATTGTTTAGAGTTTATAGGACACTCTGTTAGTGGTGTGAGCTGCGATAGGACTTTTTAGCGCTTTTAAGGGACCCCAATTTTTCTTTTACTTCCAAACATTCGTCTACCCAATTTACAATCCCTTTGCTATCCAGCTTTCCTTTCTGTTACAGGAAAACACAAATTGGACACTTTCTCTTTCCATGAAAAGGCCCCTTAGGGCTGCTACTAACGCTGCTGTGTGACTGATCATACAGAGCACTAAGCACTTTTACCTGGCTGATCCATTGTGTGATACAAAGAACTTTCACTTATGTATCAAATCCCTATGTCCTATAGAGGGTAAGGACCCTCTTACACACACAGTCTGTCTGTTACCATACAGTCATGTTTTACAATGATTGTTAAAAAAAAATTGTAAAGTGCTATGTAATATGATGGCACTGTGTACAATCTTGTTAATAAATAAATAAAAAGGGTCCAGTCTTCAACTTGGGTTATAAACTGATACAACTGCAGTCAGCAGTCATACTCCCAGTTGTTTATATTCCCTTCACTTGCATTTCAAGTCCTAGTCTTGCCCATCTATGAACTTAGAGACAAAGGGCCTGATCCTGAATAACACCCGCCGTCGCTCGGCTCGGCTTCGCAGCCGA
>WWET01001235.1:257874-271098 GCA_011038615.1 Limnodynastes dumerilii
CCTCCATGCTCTGGACACTATGCTGACAGACACAGCAAACCTTCTTGCCACAGCTCGCATTGATGTGCCATCCTGGATGAGCTGCACTACCTGAGCCACTTGTGTGGGTTGTAGACTCCGTCTCATGCTACCACTAGAGTGAAAGCACCGCCAGCATTCAAAAGTGACCAAAACATCAGCCAGAAAGCATAGGAACTGAGAAGTGGTCTGTGGTCACCACCTGCAGAACCACTTTAATTTTGAGGGTGACTCCAAATCCAGACCTCCATGGGTTAATAAATTTGATTTCCATTGATCATTTTTGTGTGATTTTGTTGTCAGCACATTCAACTATGTAAAGAACAAAGTATTTAATAAGAATATTTCATTCATTCAGATCTAGGATGTTAATTTAGTGTTCCCTTTATTTTTTTGAGCAGTATATATTTTCTTATAGCACAAAATTGTAAACATGATATGCAGGCACAAATAGATAAATAGGATAACTTGGAAGGTGTACATAAGCCACATTGGTCTAGGACCGCAACATTAAAGAGGATGTGTATGCAAATTGTGGCTTATTCTGGATATTCTGATATCAAAGAGAAGGGCATCAACATACATTGTTAGACTAACTGAGATTTATTATAACCATATTATATTTATACCCAAGTTAGTAATTTTGGGTAGTTTGCAGTAAAGAGTATAACAAGAAAAAAAATAAAAAAATAACAAGAAAAAATTTATATAAATATAAATTAATTAATTATATCTATAAATCATGTTCCATTCAGAATTAATGGATTGTATAACTAAAATGCTCCCAATTAGACATGAAATATTTCATTAAAAAAGGGGGGGGATTCCTATTATAAAAAGGGAGTAAATATCATTTTTTCATTTAATTCTGAAGGGGAAACTGTATTTAAGTGAAAAATCCAAAACAGCTCCTTCTGCAAAAGACGCTGATCTAAATTACCACCCCGTAATTCAGGGGATAGTTTTTCCAAAATAAATGCTGTGATACCCCTATAATTAGAGTCATGGACATTTTGCCCTTTATGATATCATAAATATTTTAATATTTTGCCTGTTTGTATTTACAATAAAATTAAGTTTTATATGGTTCCCTGGCCTAATCTATTTATACGGGCTGTTATTCATTGTTTAAGTGTGCACCCAAACTCCTGTCTTTTCTTTTTGAATCTATATATCTTCTCTATGTAATACAGCAAATGTCATATAGTTTGCAAATATATTTACATCTAATTTAAAAGAGAGAGATAAAAATAGCATAAATACCTTTCCATATATGAGTATTAATTAAGAAATTAGCCTGGGGATGTTTGGGCTCTATTAGATGCAGTTCAAGCATTTTTGGGTGGAGTTAACTCACATGAACACACTTAGATCATGATA
This sequence comes from Limnodynastes dumerilii, assembly GCA_011038615.1. Classification (NCBI taxonomy): domain Eukaryota; kingdom Metazoa; phylum Chordata; class Amphibia; order Anura; family Limnodynastidae; genus Limnodynastes; species Limnodynastes dumerilii. The sequence goes on from WWET01001235.1 coordinate 259,273, forward strand.
GAAATGTGTCAGAGTAAGTAAGAGCAGAGGTGAGACAATACTGGTAGTGGGATAACTGGTTTATCTACATCTCCACATAGGTGTGGCTTAAGAATTCTAGATCCTGGGTCCGTGTGTCTTTGTGGTAAATATGTTTTCATTTTATAAAAGTTTTGGGGGTTTTAGGTTATGGATAGGTTTGAAAGATCTGATACTGATGTTTTAGTATTAGTATTGTATGATATTAGGTTTGATAGAGTGTTAGAAAGTTGGATACATGTGTTTCCTCAAGGTGTGTAAGATTGTTGTTCTCCAGGATCAGTCTCTATTTGATAATAGCTTATCATGGGGGTGGAATACGTTATAAAAGTGAGTGAATGATATCAGAAATGTGCTGTGAACATTAAAGGTAGATATAAAAAGAAAATTTTCTAATTGTGTTGTTAGAGTGCACTCTAAAGCAGGTATTTATTCTGAAAGTAATGTGAAAATGTATTTAAACTGAATAATAAACCAATGCAGTAGAAAACTTTGTCTTGTGATATCTGCACATGTCTTTTTCTGTATTTAGAGCATTATAATAGATAATATTTACAGTTTCTGCACCAGGTATTTTGTACAAATTATATCCTTGGTTGCTATAGTAATGAATTATTATTTTTTAGACTTTGAACTTTCTTTGTATTAACTTCTTCTCAAATAGCTACTTGTAGGCATTAGTGTCTGTAGCAGCTTTGCTATACCTACTGCATACAGTTTGGATTTATGTTTTGCTTCTGTGATTGTTAAAAAAAAAAAAAATAATAATAATGTTGCTCAAAGTGTGTGCTTTTATTCAGTGTTTTAAATCAGGTGTTGCATTAAAAAATGAGTCAATGTAGACACCAGTTGTTTTAATCTAGTCTCTAGATTAAGGGAAACCTGAACACTATACAGTTCTAGTTAATTATATGGGTGCTGCAGTATTTAAACAGAGGAGCCTTGTACTGTCTGGCTTTCCAGGAATTCTGTTATTAAAAAAGAAAAAGGAAAAAAAAAACAGATACCGGAGGGAATTGAAGGACAGAAGACCGGGGGACAGAGTCAGAGATGCACTTACACCTTTTTTTAGGTGCCATTTTTTAGGTGCCAAGTGTACCATTTTTCAAAATAAGGGGTGTTAATTAATTTAAAAAAAATGTTGCATGCAGGGAAAATACCTTACTTTTACACACAAAACTAAAATACTGCACAGCTTTATGTTTATTCTCTAAAAAAGAGTTGAGCTAAGAAACTTCACCTAATTTTAATTCTGGTTTTACAATTTAAAACTGCCTCCTCTTGCAATTCAGTATAGTATTGCTCAGGTCTACACCTGCACCTAAAAAAAAGGTGGAAGTGCAACTATGAATCAGCCCCTGGATGTAGCTCATCTCATCCTTGTTGTAATATGAAACTCCTATAATTAACATGTAATCTTTAATTTACAATGTGTTATTGAATTTATGCTTTAATAACGGACAAAAAATAAGCCAACTTTTGTGTAAGCTTCCCTGGCCACTGAAAGAACTTCCATTAGGTGCAAAAAAAATTCAGGAACAGAGCATTTTGTACGTAATGGAGTAGATTATATTGGAAAGTCTGCAATTGCATGTGTATTTGCATTACAGAATATTGGAGTACCACCATTCAATTTTACAGAGGTGCCATAGGGAAATGAAGAAAGATTTGTCTCCGCTATATAAAAAAAACATTATGCACTTCAAAGCTTATAAGATACTAAACTGCCAAGTAAAGTATATCTAGTAGTTTCTATTTCAGACAATTATAAAGACAGGGTTGCCAACGATTGAGAGCGTCCCTTCGGGAGAACCCGGAATGAAGCGATTGATTACAATGGGAGGTGGGCTTAATTACGCAATTTATGCAAAATTGTGGCATTAAGCCCCACCCCCTGTTCAACCGCAATAACTCTAACGTAGCGCGGGTGGGATGGAGGGCTCAAAGATGTAATTTTTATCTACCGGGCTTCCGGGAGGTTTGCCGACTCTCCCGGGAGAACGGCCCAAAAAACCTGGGAGTCTCCCAGATATTCCAGGAGAGTCGGCAACCATGTATAAAGATAGGTAGACAATACTGCAAAGGCGAAAAGCCAGTTGAATGTTAAGTTGCGTAGGAAAAAAAATTGGTAGCAGCAGTGAATGATGATGTATGACTGGAAGTTATTAGTTATATTAGTTAGTTCTCAACTAGAATGTTCTGTTTCAAAAGTCATATCTATTGAAAGACATACACAAATATGGAAATAAAACCAGCAGCAATGGTACATGATCTATATCCCATATCTTACCGAAAAACTAAGGGATCGAAAGAGAACTATCACTATACTTTACTTGTAAATTGTAACAGATTACGCAGGCAGTACAATAAAGTGTGTGCATAAAAACAAAGCAATTACATGTAGATACAAAAATATTACATAAGATATGACCTAATTAGAGTCAGAGCTAATAGGACAGAAATATCACCTGAGTCCTGAATAAAATGTGATGATAAGCAGCTTTAAATGATCCCTGTTTTGTAGAATGGTGCATACCAAGATTTTGCCTCGTAACGGAACCTACCCACAGTGTCTACAATAAGTTTAAGTTCTTTGCATCATCCACCTCATGCTTTGCATTTTTTTTTCTTTAAGAAATCTGTGAAGGCAAAAATGAAATCGTCCTCCAGGGATTTTAAGAACAAACATGAGCCTCTCCCCACCCAGAGACCCGACAACACTGCATTCACCCAGCAGAGACTTCCCGCCTGGCAGCCTCTACTCTCTGCCAGCATTATTTTACCATTTTTCTTCCTTGCTGGATTATCCTTTATAGCCATTGGTATTGGATTATATTACTCATCAAACAATATCAAGGAAATTGAAGTAAGTGTTACATTGTTTTAAACAGAAGCGTAAAGAAATAGTTATTTTAGAATTTTGCAAGGATCTCATTACGGTGTGGGTAAAAGCCGGAAACATATTAAATTTATTGAAAAAGCCGGAAACCATTTTATATGTATGAGAAAAGCCATTATAAATGCATTGAAAAAGGCGCAAACAATATTAATTGGAAAAATCCAGAAACGATTTAAAATGCATTAAAAAGTCCCACCAAAGACAGATACACACACACTTTGCCATATACACACTGAGTTCCACAAAAACAAAAAAAAATCTAAACTGTCTATATCGGGATGTTTTTGTGTGAATTTAGTGAGTATATGGCAAAATGTGTGTGTATCTGGCTTTTATAGGACTTTTTAGATGCATTTAATAGGGTTTCCGGCTTTTCCGATACATTTAATATACTTTCCGGGCCATATACAGAGCTCTTTAAGACCGTCTGAAATATTGTGATGTATAAACATGTTATGAAAACAGTAATAATATTAGATATATAAGTTTGTTTCCCTGTGACGGAACCCTGAGCATAAAAAAAATATCAAAGGGTTACTGCTGCAGTGAAGGAGCATGGGGTATTAGTGATTGACCTCCTCTTCCTAAGCACCCCCATCGCAGCTGCCAAATTATGACGGCAACCGCAATGCACTTGGTTTAAGAGGAGGATGTCAATAACTGCATACACTAGACACTAATCAGGCTGATTGACTGGTAATTGCCAATTTGGACCAGGAGTCCTATAGTATGCAGCCACCTTAACATGGAAATCAAGGTATTGTGGGTAATCTTCTAATCACTATCACTAATGATATCGATGAACCAGGTCCAGACCTCCACTGTGCTGTGGTTGGAGTTCTGGCTGCAGCAGCAGCGGAGGTCCGATGCTGGATCACTGCTACATCAAGGCAAGGGGAGACCACGCCCTTTTGCTTGTAAAGATTTCTGCCACATGACCCCTACCTTAACTTTTCTGCACTGTCCCCATGTAAAATGAAGTCCGCCCTTACTGTACTATTTGTATCCACCACCATAGAGCAGAAGTGCTTCTACTATGTGATACATCCTGCCCTGCCTTCAGAATTTTAACCAGGGAGGAATTGTGGATCCACAAGATGCAGATCTGTCCTGAAAAGGCGGTGCTCGTGCATGCACTGCTTTTCTGATGCTAGTGATTGGAAAATGTCCCCTGGCATGAAGTCTGGATCTCGTCCAGTGTTACTCTACCAAACCAATGGTTCTGCACTCTACAAAGATGTATTGTGACTTTGTGAATTGTTTGTATTTAGTTGGATTACACGGATGTCCGGCTTGGGAATAACTGTCAAAATTGTGTCAATGCTACATCTTGCATCTGCTTTATTGACTTTAATATAACAGAATTCTTTGAGGTAAGGTCAATATTCTGCCTGGTTACTGGTATTCTTTTCCAGCTATGGCTAATGTTATTTATTTAACAATGTAATGTTTAAAAATTCAGCTATTGAGATGCCTAGTAATAGCCATTTTAGTATGTTTTTACTTTATCTATTTTTGATTTTCCAAATTTTTGTCTATCATATTGTATTTGGTTATAATAAGCAATGACAACATGCTTGGGCTCACAAAGTGAATCCTATGTTTTAATTGAATAACATTTCTTTATTTTCTGTTCTTTTGTGCAACTCATTTTTTTTTATTTGTGTGCATTGGTTATCTGCATACAAAAGACACTGGAGTAAACAGTTGCATTGAAAAACAACCCCACATAGCATATAACCTTTTTAAACAGTAGAATAATGCACAAGCAATTGTTGGTGACCAGGAAGTAAAATAAAGGGCCAGATTCAGACATCGTAACAATATGACACTTATGGAAGCAAGGGGCCTGATCCAGACTTCTGCCGATACGCTGCGCGTACTAACGCACAGCGTATCGGCATACACTCCCGACACTCCCCCCTGTGGCCACCTTAATTACACACTGTTAAGCCGGCTGAAGGCTACCCTAACTTCAGCCGGTGTAACAGTGTGAAATTACACTGGCCACAGGAGTGAAGGTGGCCAAACCCGCTCTCATTTCCTTACCTCCCCACGCCTTCCTTCCGTACGTTGAGGAATGCCCCCCTCAACCGTAACTACACAACAGATGGGGATGCCAGATCCTAAGGAACGGGTTTCCCTAACTACGTCGGGCAACATCTGCCCGCATGTGCAGATTGGCAAAACTGCCGATCTTACGCATACGGCTGCAGTAATCACGGCGGGGGCCGTAGTTCAGGATCAGCCCAAAGGTGTATAAGTGGGCTGAATGGACTCAAGGGCACATGTTCCATACAATGGCATTTACAACAAAGGAGCTGTGCTTCCACTCTGCCCACTTAGGTGGGCGGGTGGAAGCATGTACAGTGTGGGTGTCGCCACCTATTTAATGATGGTATCAGCAGTCGGAAAGAGCGCTGATCCGCAAGTGTGCCTTTAGGTTGCCGTAATGGCCGTTTGAGTCACACTTGTTGCATATGAGAGAGGGGAGTGACGGGGCTTCCGTTCACTCCAATTTCTCGTGCGGACTGACAGACCCCACACCTGCGGGGTCTGGATACGGTCTAAAATGAGTTATTCATCCAGCTCCTCTGAATTTAAGCACTCTCAAAGTAAAGCTAGGTTTTTTCTGATTGTCCGTGTGTACTGTCCAAGGATACTGCGGAATTGTCTTTAACGGCATCTGATTGCTTGATTGGATTTTTGGGAGCTGCTAATTTTCATAATCAATGATGTCCCAAAGTCTGCTGCATTCGTCATGGTGCTGATTCAGAGTTACACTTCACCTTTTTTTTAGGTGCAAGTGTAGACCTGAGCAATACCATGTTGAATTGCAAAGGGAGGCAGATTTAAATTGTAAAACCAGAATTAAAATTAGGAGGTAAAGTTTCTTAGCTTAACTCTATTTTATAGAATAAACATAAAGCTATGCAGTATTTTAGTTCTATGTGTAAAAGTAATGTATTTTCCCTGCATGCAAAAAATGTTAAATTAATTGACGCTCCTTACTTAAAATGGTTTAGCCGAGCTGTACACTTCCACCTAAAAAAAGGTGGAAGTGCATCTCTGTATCAGCCTAAGGACAACCCAGGTGCAAGTGTAGACCTCAGCAAAACCATGCTGAACTGCAGAAAAAGAATTGGTTGATAAATATTCCTAACTCGACCCTGTTACAGATTAAATAAAACTATTCTGTATGTGAATTCTACAATAGCAAAATTTGCTATAGGTTTGGCAACCAATTAATCATATGCACCCCTCCCATTACTAAATGATTTTGCTCAGGTCTACACTTGCACCTGTTTTGCCCCTAAAAAAAGGTGTAAGTGCAGCTCTGGTTCAGCCCCAGTGTGTATAATGCCCTGACCTGTCCACATCGATTGTTGCACCTTTCTTTGCATAACACTTTCCCCTGTAGGTATGGATTGGGGATTCACCACCTGGACCCTACCTTAAGTATTCCACACGGAAGGGTTTCTGAATACTGGATTGTACATAAGGTCTTCGGTACAATTTACATGCCTCTGCCCACCCCACCCCCCATGCATATCACCTACACATGGGAGGTGGGCACACCCCCAATACAGGGAGCTCAGATCCACGCAGAGATGTGTCTCTATTGCATTCTGTTGTAGAGATAATGGTACTGTACATGCGCAGTACTATTTTCCAGCAGACTTCTGTACATAGCATACGTATGTCTGCTGGATTTATTATGTGTGAATCCGGGTCTATATTGTTAGAGATGGTAATTAGCAGGTTACCTGGTCTCTGGTCTTTCAAAGTCTGAAGGAATCAAGGTGATGCTGTCAAACAAAAAGAGCAAAAATGCCTAGTGGATACTTTATTGTGGTAAATGAGGTTCAAATAGGATGGGACAGGATTGTGTTTTCATTTCTATATTCCATTGAACTCTGCTGGAACATGTAATTGGAGAATAAAGGAAATAAAATATTCACTGCTAATTAGCGTTTTGTGCTTTATGCATTGTGACTGCGACCGAATATACTTTGTCATTGAGGGCCGGATTCACAATCCCGGACGTATTGCACATATACATCTGGAATTTACAGAGAATAGCTACTACGCATACGTATTAACTATTTTACGTAATCTACATATTGTTTTGTTACGTAGATTGCGTTTATGTCATCTTAAAGATGTATGTACAGTGCATCTGTATGTGCAATAGGTCCGGGATTGTGAATCCGGCCCTTTATTTGAAATGATCTCATAATTGTTTTCTTCACCCTAGGGGCCGGTTTTCATGTATTATGGACTATCGAATTTCTATCAGAATCACTATCGGTATATGATTTCTAGAGATGATACTCAGTTATTTGGAGATCTTACAAGCCTAAAGGTAGGTATTTTTTTGCCATACAAACACATCAGTTGGTAGAAAAGCCTTGTATAAGTTACTGGTAGGTAGAGGTGATGTTTTTCAGGATCCTTGTATCCTCTTTCTCTATAACCACGCAATCACTGTGGACAAAGAGTATATTGCAAATGGTTAATTTGTTTATGTATGCTTATTTGTTCATTTACTAGTGGGATGCCCCAGGGCACCCACAAACTCCAAATCTTCAGAGCATTCCAGCTGTCTAGGAGGATGGAGGCCAGTGATTGACATTATTCCCTACTGCACACTGTATTGCTTGGGAGGTATTGCGTAGTAGCTACCTATTGGCAATTTAAGGCTGTTTGTGGAAGACCGACATAGTTGAGGATCAGGCCCTGTAAGAGGATAATATGGCTACCAAGTTATGTGGTTTTAAGGAGTACATATGGAGTGATGCAGCAATGTTGAAGAGCCACAGCAATCTGTATCATGTCAATATTAACAATAAAAAAAAATCTCACATAATGAAAGAGCATTGATAATATCACCAATGAAGCTTCCAAAACCCTCACCCACTCTCTAGTCATATTATGCCTCAACTACTGTAACCTTCTCATTGGTCTCCCACTCACCCGTCTTGCCTCCCTTCAGTCTATACTCAATGCTGCATCCAGGCTCCTCTCACGCAGCTCTACCTGAGCTTCTCCGTTGTGTCATACACTCTACTGGCTTCATGTCCGCTTTAGACCTCTCTTTAAACTTCTAAACCTCATCTTCTCATCCACTGCTCCCTACCTCTCTTCCCTCATCTCCATGCACACCCCTTCCTGTCCTCTCCATTCAGGTAACCACTGCTGTCTGACCTCCCTACTGATCACCACATCTCAAGCCTCTGTCCAGGACTTCTCTTGTGCTGCACCTCTGCTCTGGAATTACCTCCATTTTTCAGCTAGCCTACCCCTCTTCCACTTAACATTCTAACTGCATTCTACATCTATCCCTTCTCCTTCCTTCCTCCGTTCACACCAGTAGTCCACTTCCTTCCCCCTCCTTATGTCTTCTGTAAGTTCATCCCTCCTACTTGTCCTCCTAGTGTTTTAGCTCACGTGAGCAGGGCCCTCAATCCTAGTGTTGTCCCCTCCTCCACCACTCCCCCCTCACTTCATACTCTTGTCCCCTTCTGCTACCCTTTTACCTCATCCCCACCTGGTGGCTCCCTCTCAACCTCTCACTGCACTCTATCCCCTCCTCTCTAATCTGCCAAGCTTGACACCTTGCATTTTGCCTTTCTGTCTGTGCTTGCTTCACTTTATTGTATTTTTGTGATATTTTTATATTTATATTGTATTTTATTGTGTACTGTGCTGTCCATCCCTAACGTGTGTCTGTACTACATTTTGTTGTATTTTGTTTGGCGCTGCGTACACCTTGTGGCACCTTATAAATAAATGATGATGATAATGTTCTGTATTCAGAGAACCACATTATCGGCGACTTCCGTGTGTATTTTTAAGTACGTTTAAACTGTGCATGTGTTTTTAATTTTCATAGACTCAATTTCATCAGGCTCTGTACCAAGGGATTGGTGTATAGCAGATGTAGTGCCATTGTTTCAAAAGGGAATAAGATCACAACCGGGTAATTATAGACCTGTAAGCCTGACATCAATAGTTGGGAAACTGTTGGAAGGGATACGAAGGGATAATGTACAGGATTTCTTGATGTGCAATAAGATTATTAGTGGGAATCAGCATGGATTTGTGAAAGACAGGTCATGCCAAACTAACCTAATTAGCTTCTATGAGAAAGTTAGTGCAGTAGATGTGGTCTACTTAGATTTTGCAAAAGCCTTTGATACAATGCCACAGAATAGATTGGTCCACAAAATAAAGGAACTGGGTCTAGGAAACAACATTTGTGCTTGGATCAAAAACTGGTTGGAGAATAGGGAACAGAGAGTTGTGATAAATGGAACTTTTTCTAATTGGTTCAAAGTTTTAAGAGGTGTACCTCAAGGTTCTGTGCTGGGACGTCTACTTTTTAATATATTAATATTTTTTGCAGATGACACTAAAATATGTAAGGTAATAGAATCTGAGCAAGATGTAGCGTCTCTGCAGAGGGACTTTGGGCAGCCAAATGGAAGATGAGGTTTAACATAGATAAATGTAAGATTATGCATTTAGGGATCAAAAACAATCATGCAATCTATAAATTAAATGGGGTAAATTTAGGAGAATCTTTAATGGAGAAGGATTTGGGAGTGCTTGTGGACAATAGACTTAGCAATAGTGCTCAATGCCAAGCAGCAGCTGCAAGGGCCAATAAAGTATTAGCATGCATAAAAAGGGCCATAGATGCAAGGGAAGACTGTGTCATTTTGCCACTATATAAATCATTGGTAATAGGACGGCCATCTTGGGTCAGCAGGGATTTTTATTTTATTTATTTATTTATTATGATTGCAACAGTTTGGAGGCTGCTTCATATGGATTAACTTCAAATATAAAGATAGGGATCACAGGAGATCCAAAAGAGGTCGAACTTGATGGACTGTTGTCTTTTTTTTTCAACCTCATCAACTGTGTAACTATGTAGTAACTTTTTGTACACGGTAAACGTAGACTAAACGCGCGGAAGTGCCAAGCGGACGGACTCGGGAATCGGGTGTAGGAAATTCCACACGGAACTCCCACGTAAATATACGTACGGAGGAATTTACATAGAAATGGGTGGGAGGGATGCATTTAAATGAAGGGAAGTGGGCGCGATTACAAAGATACACGCGGACGTGGCAGCGGAGAGTTAGGGCTAGTCTATGGAGACGGAAATTTCTGAGAGGACGGATTAACAAGGAGAGTGACTGGGGTTTTGGTGAGTGTAACTTGCTCCGTCCATGCGTATATTTGTGCTGAATGTGGACCATTATTTGCTTTGCATTTCACATCTTATGTGTTTCAGAGTCAATAAGATCTGAAGACTATGAACAAAAACATTAAACTATAGTTCATTAAACATCAGGAATCTAGTAGTATAATTATCAAAAGCAGAATGTACACAATGTTATTGCATTCAAAACCTGTCAGTGATAATACCATTAGTGTTTATCAAAAGCCTGTGTAATAGTTTCACTTTACCATCATTAAGTTTTCATCCAAAAATGTCCTTTACTTTCTCACTTTTTATTATACCTTTTAACTTTAGAATCCTTCAAATGAATGTGCTCCGTATAGAGTGGATTTTAACCAGCCTATTGCTCCGTGTGGTGCTGTTGCGAACAGTATGTTTAATGGTAAGAACGTAACACTCTTTATAGTAATGAAAGACAGAACTGTTTGGTATTTCAAAATTATCACATTTATTCCTTTTCTTTAGATACAATTGAGTTGCTGTACAAAGACAATGGAAGCTACGGTGATGTACCATTAACTGCAAAAGGGATAGCGTGGTGGACGGATTACAACATTAAATTCCAGAACCCACCTCATGGAAATCAAAGCTTATCTACAGTATTTAATGGTAACTTACAAAGCTTTGTAAGATTCTTCTACTGCAATATATATACTTTTACTGAAGCACTGTGATTTCCTGTGTATAAGCGAATAATAATAATACTGCTAGTTCATTCAAGCTCTGTATAGCAAAGGCACGTCTAAGGAGATCTTGGTGAGGTGTGTGCCCTTAGCACAGATAATTGGGTGCACAAGGGACATATACTGGATCTAACTCACTGCTGCCAGTGTTATGAGATTTATCCACCAATGGTGGACTCCTCTTATCAATGTGAAAATGAATGCTGCTCCAACAACTTGCTTTTCCAGATGAAAAAAAGGTCAGACTCTGGTGCAGAGATAGGAAGAAAGGGGCTGCTGCCCTCTCCTCATCTGCGAAAGTTAATATTTTTTTATAGGGAAATTTAAATTCACAATGGGGACACAGAGCCAGAGCAGAGTGAAGAGGAGCAGCAGCAGAAGATAAGAGTAACAAAATAGAAGTCCATTATCTTTTTAAGGTAAAGCCAGTTTGTTTTCTCTTTATTTTTTTTTATTTTTTTTTTTGCGAAAATGTAAAGCGGAATAAAGAGCTTTATTATTGGACATATTGACTATTTGTCCCGAAGTACAGATCTTTATATAGCATTACATAGAAGCATAGATACATATAATGTGATGGCATATAACAGTGACTTGGCCTGTCCAGTCTACCCAGTTTTTATTTATTTATTTTTAAATCGGCTAAGCACCCTCTGTACTGTCCAGTCTTCCACGCCATCCCCATTTTAAGTGAGGTTGGCACAGAAGTTATAAGGATGGGTTCTGCATTTGTAAGTCTGTACAGAAGACTGGTTCCAGAAGGGATCAACTTTATAAAGCTGTATCCAGTCTTCTATTACATAGTCCTCTCCCTATTGAACCAAGCATCTGACTTGCCTTTCTCATTACTTTGTTACATTGCTTGGCTACTTTCTAAATCACATAAAATAGTAACTCTAAGATCCTTTTCCTGCTGTGTAGTTTCAGGTATTATAGTGTTCCAAGATTTTTTTTTTGGCCTAGTTTTTTTT
>WWET01001235.1:271159-283895 GCA_011038615.1 Limnodynastes dumerilii
TTATAACTATTCCTGTCTACCTAGATTATTATTCTATGTATTTCCTCCTCTTGAGCGGATTACTCTATTAAATATCTTTGTCTCATCAGCAATAAGGCATATATTTCCATCAATACCATGTGTAATGTTGCATTAAAGCGGTTGCATTCTCCGGTAAGAAATTCTCATTTGCGAAATAGGGACATCCGAAAGTTCCTTTTCAGATGTCCCTATTTCAATTACTTACTATTTTTTACAGAATGGGTTAGTATGCTGTTCGGCATACTTCACCCATTCTCCTTCGGAAATACCACCACCGACGATATTGCTCCGCCGCCGCTATCGCCGGACCGAGGGAAAGGTGAGTAACCTCTCTGGACGGGGTAGGGAGGGTTAGGGTCAGGCTGCAGGGGAGGGAGGGTTAGGGTCACTAAAGATAATGGCCCAGATCCTAAACAACGTTGCCTATCAACAAGTTACGGACATTGTTGAAGATACGACTCATTGTCATTGGTCCAACTCCACTGTTAACCTTTTTACCTCAATAATAGATTCCATTAACTACAAACTGAATAAATGCCAAATACTTTTTATCTAAACTAGATCTTTAACTACTGCCCTTCATGGATTTATTTACAAGCTGGATTATAATCTTAGTATGTCAAATGTAGATTGTATCCTGTATACATGTTAAATATATATATTTAAAGTGTTTTTTGTTTTTTTGTTTTGTGCAGCAATAACAGTTGTACTCTCTGTATTGTGGTCAAAGTGATAAAGTATTAGTTCTTAGTAAAACAAAAGTTATAATAGCTGTTGCTATGTATCGTACACTGGAAATAGCACAGCCATAGTGCCTTAGTAAATTGTCAAAATGCCTACAATATTAACATTGTTTTGGTGAAATGATGCCTAAAACTCTGTGCTCCATATCAAATAGATTTGTTCTGTTTTGCGAAATGACCCTTAGCTTCTTCTCCCATGCAAGTCATACTAAAATGTATCTATCGTCTACCTGTTTGTTATCCTTTGATCTCATCAGGAACAGCAAAGCCTCCAAACTGGACAAAATATGTGTATGACTTGTCAACAGATGAATATAATACAGGGTTTCAAAATGAAGACTTCATTGTGTGGATGAGAGCTGCAGCATTGCCAACCTTCCGAAAATTATACCGTAGAATTGAGACTGGAAACTTTACGACAGGTCTACCCGTGGGCGAGTATCGGCTAAAAATTAACGACAGTATCCTTTTACAAACATAGTTTATATACATTCTAAAATCTGACACCATTCCCATGCTCTGAAAGAAAGTTCAAGCCCCTACTTTAATCTAAAATATGTTGTAAGAAACCTTAACAATTGTAATGCCTGGTGAAACATATTTTAATATGATACTTTGAGTGTACACCCACTCCATCCACCAAATATTTAGCCCTATAAAGACTTATTATTATTATTATTGCTTATTTATATAGCGCCACAAATTGTCTGCAGCGCTAAGTAAAATGGCTCTTTTCATGGACTGGGTTGCAATCTCGAGTAGACATGATTTGGTATTGCAATGTACAGTATAGATGTGCTGAAACTTGAATTTTTACATTTGCAGGTGTGTAGGTCATACTTTTAAGTCAGATCCCAACTTATTTATGAAAGGATTGATAAGGTTGCTGGGGCAATGATAAATACCCCCTGGATTTCTAAAGAAGGACATGTGGAAAAAAATGCATGTGCTGTTTTTGGTTGTATAAAGATTTAAATTTTTCATTTTCAGTTATTACAAGCCTTAACCGCTGCTTAACAGGTTATCCAGTTAAAAGTTTTAGTGGGCGAAAGAAAATTGTGTTCAGCAGTGTGTCTTGGATGGGAGGAAAGAACCCATTTCTGGGAATTGCATATCTTGTGTTTGGTTCTTTATGCACATTTTTTGCTATTGTAATGCTGATTGTATATATAAAATATCAGGGAAAAAGTGATGATGACATCTAGCGTTGGTAGTGCTGCAGGTTGCTACTGATTCAAATGTACTTTCTGTTTACAAAATGTTTTACTTAAACATATGTGTATATATTAAGTGTCTTAACTGACACCTTCTAAATAGTTTCTTTTTACTTAAAATGATCATTGTCAGGTTTGCTGTACACAATAACAAAGCATTCTGGTTCTAGATTGTAGAGATCATACTGCTGAATGAATTCAAAAGTATAAGAATTCAATGTTTTTCTTTAATTACAGTTACAACATGAAGGTGTCCTTTATAAAAATACATTTTACTAAGATTACTTTAAAAGGCAAAATAAAGTTTACAAAGATTACTGTTTACAGTGTCAAACTTAAGTGCATTTCATCATCATCATCCTCATCACCATCATCATCTTTTTTTGTTCTGGAAGGCTGTGTTTTTCTATTTAATGGACAAGGTATATGGATATGCACAATAAGCACATAATGAAATTATAAGGGAAAACTTTTGTTCTTGAACAGCACTGTTGTCAAAATGCCTTCATGTGGGGTTACGGATGTGGAATGACTCTTTTGTGGCTTAATCACTTTAACATTATTATAATGTAAGATCGTAACTATAAATGTAAAAATCTATTTAGTATCTTCAAGGAAGGCTTACAGCTTTTAATTTATATATCTATACATTTCTTGTTTTTAAAGATTGCAAGTATGTACACTGACTTTTTTTATATTTAACAAAATAAAATATATTGAACTTTAAAACATTTTCTTTTGTCATGAATAAATTTATGAATAATCAGTTATTTGCCAAAATGATTTTAATGTTCTTTATTATCAATCAAATTCTAAATCCAGATACACAGATCTAGATATACATAAAAGGGACTGGACATTGTAAATAATCTATGGCAATACTTGATAAAATTTCATTTGTAATTTTTTTTTTATTTTTTTTGTTAAGCAACATTGAGCTCCTAAAATGGCACAATTTGTAAGACCTTGCCAGTCATATGGCTCTTAATAGTTGTAGTCTATCTATTTAATGTGAATTGTTCTATAGGAATATAATATAATAAACAAAGTGCAATAGGCACTTTTTACGATACATCCTGGCTGCACTGAGTATATATGTTACCTGCCTTTGTTTCACATGGATCCAGAGCTGCAGTTGTGTTTGCCTTTGGATCCTGAGATATATTCTAGAATCCTTATTTACATGTTGGTATTATTATTACTAGGTATTAAGAGAGAACATATAACCTCATAATTTATATACAGTACCAAGAGTGCCTCTAACTTATAATTTATTGGTTAAATTGATGTAGTAAAGAGCTGGGGCTGTTCTTTCAGTTTGGATACATTGGGGCAGATCCAGAACAACGTCCGCAAGTGAATTTACGCTAGCCGCTAGCATAAGATTCACTCGTTAGTACTTACTGCACATGCGCGGGATAGATGTTACACCACGTAACTCATAGCTTAAGGGTCTTTCACGTATCAGTAGCGTATCTCCTTACGTTGGGACGTGCCAAACATCTCCCGTAATTACGCTTCAAAGGCGGGGTGAGCCATTTAAATCATACTGTGTGGGCGTGCTTAGCGGTGTAACTACGCAAGGGCTCTACGTATGTGAGCGGTTACGCTAACAAAAGTTAAGGTAGGGTTTGGAAAGCGTAAAACGGCCAAAGTACGTACATGCAAGGGGAGTGCCTACCACCACAATATGGACGTCTTCCTTGTTAATTATTTATCAGAAAATGATTAGGCCTACAGTGATAGGTGAAAAAAAATTTGGTGCACTTTGCGTGCGTAAGTGGGGTGTCATTCTTAACTCTGGATCCGGTCCTAAACTTGTATTGAAATAAAAGTTTTTTGAGTGGTTTAATCAGGGCCTGATCAAGCAATTGGCTGTCTAGGGTGCCAGACTCCTGGGGTGGGTTGCGGGGATGTGCATTGTCGCTGTCCTCACATGTTGTTAAAAAATAAAATAGCCTTAGTCAGAGTGGGTGGCAGCAATGGATATAAACGTAGTAGGGAGCTCAGGGTCTTGGTCTACCCCCCACCTTTCCCTTGAAGACATCAGGAAATCAGGTCAAATACAAATAGGAAACTTTGACAATAGAAAGTCTGGTAAAGGAAACCCCTTCAAATGGTGCACACTAACTCTGTAAAACTAATTGTAACCAGTAATGCATGATAACAGATTCCCAATAAAGATAAAAAATGCAATTATTAAATTTTATTAACAGTGCTCTATTATTTCAAATATTCAAAAGAATAAATAATCAAGGGCATTATATATATAGGAGTCCCTGCACCAATGGCTGTCATTGCGAAGTAGAGAATGCCGAAAGTTGCTTTTCGGCTGTCTCTTATTTCGAATGACAGCCATTTAAAATTTTTATTTTTTTATTCATGGGAGCGGCATACTTACCCATTTATTTTTCGACCTGGACCACCGAAGAGGTGAGTAAACTTTCCGGGCACTTTTAGGGTTAGGATCTGTGGAAGGGAGGGTTAGGGTAATAGAAGGGGAGGGTTAGGGTATGGATTAGGGAGAGGGTTGGGGATAGAATACTAACTTACCTTTCAGAGCACTGTGTTCGGTGCTCCAGGGATCGAATGTTATGCCTCTTCGAGGTTTAGAACTGGCTGGGAGAGAACGTCCCTATCAAAATAGGGCCGTTTGCAATGGGGACGCACACCCATTATCAGCTCTTTAATATAGTACATAATCGCATCTCCATATTTATCTAGTTAATAAAAAGCAAATGTTTTGGTCCATACTGTGGTAAATTGCTAGGGTATCTTTATATTAATAGCATAAGTAAGACTTTTATGAGTGACTTATTTCTATGATGTCTTGGTCTGAGCAGGGCATTTAATATACCAAATTAAAGGACTTGATCCGTAGATTTTCAGAAAAATATTGGTGTTGTAATCGGTTGTATCATTGCATCCACCTGCCATTTACAATGCATTAACTTTAACCGTACCATTTAACTCATACCTCACCAAGAAATATTCTGGTCATATTCATGTTGAAATGTGAAAGAAGACAATACTGCTAGCGCTTCTCCCCAAGCAGCAGCTATATACTGTGTAGGGATGTTTAACCCTTCACCCCCTAACTCCAGGACCCAAATAAACAAATCCTGGATGAAACTATAACATAAATACAGTACACAAATAGCGCTCAAGGTTCATAGGGTATCACAATCTACTTTCAAGTCCTTAAGTATAACTGCAAGGATGATATATATGAACTTATACGATGTATAATATATTATAATAAGTGTCCAGACCTTCCTCAAACAGTTCTTTAAATTTCCCAACTTTTTTTTCTTTTTGAGGACTGGATAGAAGCTCTCAGGATTCAACCTTCCAAAGTGTTTTTCTCCTTAGGTCCAGGCTTTCATTTACAGCATCCTCTCCATATGTTCACCAAAATGAAAGAAAATATAGAATAGTGTAATACGTTCACACAACGAAATGTTTTCTCTTATAGACAAATGCACTCACAATTTATTTATCTTGAAGGTATGGCTTAGCATAAGTTCTTTATTCCGCAGCCTCAGGACGTCTTCAGTATTTGTCTCTCCTCCTCTGTCCCGTTCCCCCCTCCTCGCCAAACAGCAGAGCTCAGGGAGAAAGCACAGACAGGGGAGCACAGAGACCCTCGTGAAGTACGTCAACCGTGGAAAGGAGAACACACAGGCGATCTTACACTCACCCACTCCTCCTCTTGTATTCAAAACCAATAATAAAAGATCCTTTCTAAACGAATAACTTCCTTCTTCTGTTGTCCTTATTTCATATTTTTTCTCTGTGATTCTCTGTGGAGACCTGGAAAACGTGGACTGGTCACGAAGCTTGAATCCACCTGAAGTGTCTAATAATCCTCCCCCGTCAAGGCGCCCGGAAGTACAGGTATGCCGCGTGTAGGAACAGCAGGCGGGCCTAAGCGTCAGAGTCTGACGCTTATTGGAGAGGAAATATGTGTGTTGCTCTGACTGGTGTAGCAGCAATGCTCATTAAGGTAGTCACACCTCCCACATTAAATTTTAATTGCCAAATGCATTAACAGAAAATAGTGGTTAGGCTGCAGGACAGGCAGGGTTAAGGTTAGGGTGGTAGATGGGGAAGTTTAGGGTTAGGATACAGGCAGGGAGGGGTAAGGCTGCTGGAAGGGGAAGGTTAGAGTTATGGTATGGTTAATGTACTTGTTGTTGTTGGAATTTTAAATAAATCCGCCAGGCACTGTCACAACGCTTTTTCCCTGGAGAATCTTATGGTAGTAATGTTGTTGTTGCTTTATGGTCAGGATGAGACTCATTGCTAATCAAGCTTTCTAAGGGCCCAAATCTGTTTCTGGGAATGGCAGTGACCTACAATATACCATCAATGGGCCAGATCCAGACCTGAGAAAGTCAGCCCACTTACGCACGCAAGGTCTGTGCTCTCCAGATGTTATGCTAGTAACACTAGCGTAGCAAGAAATGTACGGAACTTAGTCCCATACATGGTCCTACTCAGGGTAGGCTTATGGCTATAGAGGGGAGTGACAGGGGGCGTGCACACCCCTCTCTCTGTCGGATGCACAGACTCCCGCATGTACGGAAAGCTGTAGGAGCTCTGTATAACCAATACTGCTGCACCATGTGACTGCCGTAAGATACAGCATGGGAGAGACTAAGAGGAAGTGCAGTGGAGGAAGGGAGAAGACATCAAAGGTAAGTAGGACAATAAATAATATAGGGGCAGACATATGGAGGCTGGACATTTAATGAGGCTGGAAATTTAATAATGGGGCAGACATATGGAGGCTGGACAAATAATAAAGTGGCAGGCATATGGATGGCTGGACATATAAACAGGGGGCAGATTTATGGACGGCTGGACATATAAACGGAGCATAATTAATAAAGGAGCAGGCACTAGACCCACCCTCTAGGCGGTGCATGGTACACCCACTTTCCCCAGACATGCCCACTGGGTACTACAAGACACACCCCCTCTACAATTTTGTCCCTCTTTCCAATTCTCAAATGTTGGGAAGTATGTTAATGTAATTTAACATTCAACTTTCTCTGTTGTAAATTTATATACACAGTAACAGGAAAGAAGTTTTTTTAATGTACGTATTAAAGTGATGGGTAAAGGAAACCAAATCTAAAGTCAAGGACTATTTCATTTATGCAACAAGCATACAAGAAAGAGAGCTTTCGGCATTAGTGGAGGGGGATGTTTTCCATAAATGCTTTAGCCTGGGGCAGTTGAGACCCTAAAGCTAGGTAAACACTTGGGGGGCTGATTCGGTTACACTTACATCTTTTTTTAGGTGCAAGTGTAGACCTGAGCAATACCATGTTGAACTGCAAGGGAAGTCAGTTAAAAATAAACATATTTAGTTTAAAAAAAAAATCACAAAAAAAAATAGATAACGAAGCTTTTAAACTTACCTGACCGGGGCTTCTGTCTCTAATCCCGACGCATGTGCAGTAATTTTGCCTTTTGGGACTTGACATTTTACAAAAGGCAGCTACTGTGCATATGTCGGGACTTCATAGCCAAACGATGTCAGCGAAAGGCTCGCTGACCATCGTGGGACCTCGGCAGAGGGGTAAGTATTTGTAAATACTTCAAGCGGTCCTGCCAGGACACCTTGCGTTGCTATCAATAGCACTCAATGCGCTAATGATACTAAATAGAGCCCATAGTTCCATAGTAGGGTAACTGGTACTGCCCAAATAAAAAGGTTAAGAACCACTGCTGTAACGTGAAAACAAAATATACTGCCCTCCAGTGTTATGAATATGTACTGCAGGCACTCCACTCTCACCATTCATCCCTTTCTGTTATGACAACCCTTTTAGCACATCCCTTGTTTGGTTGCCAAGCCCTTCACGCCCAGCAAAAAACTGAAAAGTCAAAAATGTATGTCTAGTCATTGCACTTCTGCACTGTTAAGGGACTTAACAGCAAAATGTTAACATTAGATACTCTACGTCTACAAACATGACATGACAAGCAACCAATGAGGAGTTGCCTTAAAAGAACGTGAATGCTATCACAACGAATAGACGGCTGAAGGGGCGGAAGTTAAACCAATCATAACATGAGCAGTCTCTCACGGCAGCCAAGAGAATGTCTAGGATTAAGCGACTGTAGCCAATGAGATTCGTCCTTACAAGCCCTGGCATTAATTAACCAATCAGAGCATAGCTGATCCGGTTTCGTTTCCAAGCCGGTGGTTGTTCTTTCTCCAGCTGCCGTCAACATGCTGCCGTTCGACATGTCCGCGGAAAAGCAGATTTTCTGCTCGGTGTTACTTTTCTCATGGGTTGTGTACGTGTGGGAAGCCTATCTCGCCAGCAGACAGGTGAGTGCCGCGGCGGTGCATTGTCATTGCAGAAGGCCTCGTTCATCTATGTACACTGTGGCCCGGGTGAGTGGGCGAAAACAGCAAAGTCTCCAGGAGCTATTGGACGTAGCGTTATGACTGGGTGATGAGTAAGCTTAGCGGAGTTGTTCGGTTTAATATTAATTGAACATTAGTGGAATCATGTTAATTGTATTAAACTGTATATTCTGCATTGGAGATTGTCTATTGTGTCAGTGCTAAGCAGCACTACTTTGTTGCAGGAGTCACACAGCAATCCTAAGTTTAGGATTTTTAGTTGTATTTCATCAGAAATGTATAAAATGAGTGTAAGTGCAACTGATTCTGATCTTAATGTTGCAGGTGATTCTCAGTTTCTTTGCAGCATTGCATTTTCTGGGCAGAGATGTAAGTGCCAATATATGGGTCTATTTACTTACCGAATCGTTTTTAAATGAACGTTGCTGATCTTCTTCTCCTCTCAGTCAGCCTGTCAGCTTCAGTCATATAATTTACTATTACTCACCCCTCCAGAGAAGTATGAATGAAGTCCTGCATTTATTTCTTAGGTTAAAAATGAATTAAAAAAAACATTTTTTTAGTCAACTTTCACAAATATGTGTTTATCCCAGCAGTTCCCCATACATGCCAACCTTTTTCCCCTTTTAACGTTTATTAGAGGGAGAGAATATGGGGAGATCGCTGGTATAACTGCAATAACGCCTTTCTGAGATGGTGTAAAACCATACTCCGGTAATTAATAAATATAACGAAGAGCCAGTCAACGTTAAGAACAGGCTGGCGATGACATGAAGTTTTTAAGCATAGTCATGGAAACAGCAGATTTCCATGGTGATCCATGTTTTGTAAATAGCAAGTGCTTTGTTTTTACACAATAATTTCCGTTTTCAAGTAAAAATGGGCATTATCACGTACAAACGAAGTGTAAATAGGACCCCATAGTCTCCACCCAGAAAATGCAGCAATGCAAATGCAATCAGACAATAAGTTATAACATTAAGTTCAGTTGGAATACTTAACAGCATGGTACAATAATCTTTGTAGTGAGTGGTCAGGATGGATTTTTCAAACGGGTACTAAATCAAACGCTCTGGTACAATTGTTTGATCTTATGGCATGCTTGAAATATATTGAGCGTTAGCTCCTCATATATTGAGGAGCCATTTATTTCTAATCCAGCATTTCTAAGATACTTATAGCAAGATTTGTTTTTAGAAATTTATACACTATCCAGAGCATTTAAGAGAATATTATTCCCTTATCCTGGGATTACAAAGTAAGGAACTACACATTGATTGAATATCGTCAAAAAACAACCTACCCCATGGCACCCAACACACCCACCTCTTTTTACTATTTATATAATTTTGGAGGGAGATAAGTGTACCCTCTGAGATGTTAGTGGCAGCCCCCCCCCCTCCTTTTTTTTTAAGCACCTGACAGTTTACGTTATTTAATTAGCAAAAACAGCTTATGGTGATTTTCAACCAACAATTGGTGGGCACATTAGCACCTTATACTTTTCTATGTCTTTCCGAGCCACTGTATTTTCCCTATTTCAGGCAGTGACATAGGAGGGTGTCACAAGGTTTGGGTTTTTCTATCAATAACTTATAGATGGAGACATAATTAGTAGGGGTCTACTGGCTGTGAGCACATTGTCAAACTCCATGGGCCAGATTTACTAAGCTGCGGGTTTGGAAAAGGAAAAGTGGAGATGTTGACTTTTCCAAACTGACAGCTTAGTAAATATGTCCCATGTCCCCATGACTTTACACAGTCTTTTGTTTTTGTATGAATAAGCCTTGTGAAGATGGTGAAGTGCCGTCACTCCACAGTTCTGTCTGGCACCAGACATGCATGCACCTGTAGTTCTACAATGACAAAATGATATTTGAAAACATTATTACCATATGCTATTGGCACTGGCACGATACACCCTTTTTATGATTTCACCATCCCAAGCTTGTTAAACCTAGTTCCCCATTTTCCTGTCTTGGCTTGAGTCACAAAGATCCCCAACGCTGTTTGTTTTTCTTAAATATATTTTCAGATTTGTGTGTACAAGCTGCATGTTTAAAAACTGTACTGTAGTACTTTTTGACATGCAACGCTATAGTTAAATTCCAGCCCAGACCATTATTCAAACTTTAGGGATGCGTTTCTCTTCTGTTCATTACAAGAAGAAAATATCACCAGGAATAATAGTGTTTTCGGTTGTTACAGCGACAATAACAGATTCGCCAGTGACATAACTGACACCTCAATGATGGATGTATCATTGGCAAAAATCGTTAAATAGCGTAGTAAAAAAAACCTGATGGTCCATTAACTTAGTTGGCACTGAGGGTCAATGGACAGCACTCAAAACTCTACGCTTACAAACTACACACTTGTATCATATGTATGAATGCTATTGAACATTCTTTTGAATCTTGCCAAGAAAACACTGTTACTTAGTCAAAAAAAAAAAAAAAAAAAATTTTTTAAATCAAAATTTTTTGTTTTTTAAAAAAAAATTTTAAAAAAAAAAAAAATAAAAAAAATGTTTAAATAAAAAAAAATTGTTCGTAGGTTAATAAATTCTAAAGTTCTATTATGGCCTTACTTTCTGATGATTAATTATTCAGTATCTTCTCTAGTTTCAGTCATTGCTGACCTCCATTTCACCCACTGGTCTCCATGTCAACCTAGTAACAGTCCAACGTCCGATTTCTTGTAGCAGATGATCCCAAAATAAAACTTTGGGTGTTTATTACCAACAGTTCTTTTTTCACAATTTTTAAATTGGGCCTTTTGAGAAAATCAGCATCTTGAAAATGTTACATTTTTATTGAAACATAGTGTTGTGTTATTTTTCACATGACAGCTCATTAAAGAAGTTTAAAATGAGACATGGCCCAACTTTCTAAATGTAGTACTGATCTGACATCTGTTCAGATCTTTCGTAAAGATTCTAGCCCCACTGCCTCTGTCAGGGCTGCCATCAAGAGGGGACACGTGAGACTATTGTCCCGGGCCCAGACCTGATGGGGGCCCACCGATACTTTCTTGGCTCTGTAGCAGCAGGTGTCTGCAGTATCCTACCACCAATACTTGCTGCTCAGTAGCCGGCCCGAAGAACTTCCCTGTGCACCGGCCTGCTGTTAAAGCATATCTGCCACAACTCGCCCCCATATGGCATCACCAATGATGTCACATAGGGGTTGGGGCACCGTGGCTGGGTCCCGGGCCCGGCATTTGATGACGGAGGCCCTGCCCTCTGTACATACCACTCTGTAGATTCCTGTGGATCATTTCACAAACTGTTCAAAAAAATATTTGCTGCAGTGATATAACTGCCCACAAGGCTGTGCTATGCAGAATTAGGATTTCTTATAAAATTAGGAGATCCTAAAAACACAAATTAGATAATACACCAGTGTAAGATTTTGGTGTTTTCTTTACACCCATGGCAGCTTTTATTATACCAAATTTAATGAAATTAGAGAATGATTATTGATATGTGGAATGCCTGAATTTGATGCTATTTAAATCCAGTAACAATAGACACAATTGGAGAATAAGCAATGTGAAAAATAACAGGAAATTCTGATGGCTTTCATTTAATTTGTCTGTTGGTAATAATATCACAGTTCATGTTATTAGACAAGTGGATTGTCGATGATAAGCTTTCTTTCTTAAATTATTTTACAATTAATGCGATCAAAAATAAATGTTACTTGATATTAGAGTGTTCAGTTTTCAGTTTAAGTGGTCGTTTGGGCAGTCAATAATTAAAGTTTGTCATTGGGATACTTCAGGTCATGTTAATTTGTTTTTTTTTTTTTTCTACTGTGATGGAGTTGTGGGAGAAAATAATATTTTAGAATTGTACTGAAACAATTAAGCAAGTAAAGGAAAATTAAGTGTCAACTGCAAGTGAACTAACCTGCACATATCCTTAATGCAAATGCCGATTTGGCCTGAGTGCATTTCATGAGTATAACACTATACTTATGTAAATTACATAGAATTTTTGCTTAAACAGAATTATAGACATTGCCGTATTGGGTGCAATTTGCATTGTGTTATATTCCAAAAACAAAATCCTGTTCTAATTTTGCTTCAATTTACACATTTCAGTTTAGGCCGCAAATTTCAACAACCTAACCCAAGTGTAACTAAAGTCATTTACCTCATTCCTTCAATCAAGTTGCCTATAGCTTTGAACTATACTATGTACTATAAGTACAATTATTACATCCACAAAATTATTTACTAACATTCTGAAGAAAATAAATCTAATTTTGATTCTTTGATTTTAGTTGCTTAGCAAATTGTTTTATTTTTATATTCTTTTTATTGTAGCGTAAAATCTATCGAACTACAACCCATGTGCCTGCTGA
>WWET01001235.1:283921-296130 GCA_011038615.1 Limnodynastes dumerilii
GCTGAACTTGGTAATATTATGGATCCAGAAACATTTGAGAAGTCTCGCCTTTATCAGCTTGACAAAAGTACCTTCAGTTTTTGGTCTGGATTGTACTCTGAAGCAGAAGGAACAGTAGGTTACAGTTATAATAACAATAATGCTTATAAAATGAAAATATCCAACTGTCAACTTATTTTTTTTTTTTTCCATTAGCAAATGAGCAAAAAGTGATCAGCTGATGTAGAAGGGTATTAAACTTCCTGGAATAAAGATATGTGACTGTTCCTAGTTATTGCAGTCAAGCACATGATCAGCCATTTAAAGTTGAGCATGGTAAACAGTTTGTACATAAATCAGTAAGGTACAATTGTGTTCTATTAGTTAGATGCGTGGCCTTCAATTCCATAAGCAGTTTAGTTATTACATCAAGACAATTATGTTCATGCTTTTAATTAATCCTGCTCAGTTTGCTTGAAGCAAAATAGAAGGGCTTCTCTTATGAGCAAGCTCTTAAATATTTGACTGTATTTGTTTAGGCTTTGAGGATCATCATGGTAAGTGTGCTTATGGATCTTATTTTTCAGAACACTAAAATGTATTTACTCTTTTTCAGGAGCATATTTAAAATGCCTCCCACAGCTGTTCTTTTTATTTTGTGGTTTGCGGTTTAATTCACAATAATCAGGATTTGTAGTTTGAGAGTGAGTGTTATGTGATGGTCATAGTCAAGCCAAGAGTGATTCTGGAGACTCCTCAAAGAGTTAGCAAACACGTATTTATATTTGCTCAAATACAATCTAGCGTTTTCCCTTGGAACATTCTGAACTCTGTGTTATGTATTCAGCAAGATGCTAAAACCATTCCTTAAAAAGTGGGGTTCATGTTGACATGATAGACTGAGATCATGTGAGACTCAACTGCAAATAGTAAACAAGCAATTTGGATAAACCTCACAGCCATCAAGTATCAACACATTTTAGATGCAGTTAATATGTCAAGTTAATTTACTGACGTGCAATTTTGTTGCATAAAACTTTCTAGAAATCTGATTTGTGGGAAGCGGTAACCTTTGAGTATATTACGATATTGAATAGTAATTACAAAAAATGTCACCATTGAATAGTTACAGCAGAAGATTACAAGTCCCTTCAGCTTTTGAAAGTATACCCAATATCTAGTTTAAATCCTGTGGGTGATGTACTTGTATTAACTAATGTTAAGAGTTCTGCACAGAGCTTCTGGTAATTTAGCGCAAAAAGAATACTGAAGTGGGGTGAAATGTCAGCTCCCCGGGGTCAATGAAACAAAAAATGGCTATTCCTCCAAAATAGCTCACAAAGTTACAATGGTAAATTGGCAAATGTGAATGTTTGGTGTAAGTCATTAAATTAGTTTAAGAGGAATTGTGCTTTTTGTCAGGGAAAATGAAGGTTGGTTTACCTTTCGTTTAGGGTTTCCTGTTAACACCACAGTCTTAATCCAGAGACTGTAAAATTGACTTCTAGTAATAAAGTAGTGTGTAAGAAACATCTTAATATTTACCCTGGAATAATGTTCTTTTGTTCCGTTTATTTACAGCTCATTCTTATTCTTGGTGGTATACCTTTCTTATGGGATGTGTCTGAACAAGTCCTTGCAAATGCCGGCTTTGGTCCGGAATATGAGGTAAACCTGCATTATTTGCAATGTTCACTGAATTTGCATTATGTAGATAAAATTACAGTGGTTAATATACATCCACAGCATCTACATTCATAAATTTCCTTACATTATGAAAAAGGACTTTTAGTTTGCTAAGAACTGAGCGATAACTTACAATAGCAATAAAAAAGTGGAGTAGGTTGATTATACACACACACACACACACACACACACACACACACACACACACACACACACACACACACACTTCCATGAACAGCTGATTTACACAATCTTTTTGCGTAAATCGGCTGTTTTGAAGTTACTGCACATGCCCAGAACATTGGTTTACGCATGAAACGCTGACATGTCAGGTGGGCATTGATATTTAAATTGTACAGCAAGGGCTTGGCTAAACTCTTATGTATGATCCAGTATCCCGGCCACACAGTATTATAAGCTGAATACTTAAGGGTACCCTCAACACTCTGAAATCTCCTCTGCATGTAGGAGAGCATAGGGGTGCCCTGCTCTTCAATGTGTGTCACTTAGGATACCAAGTTTCGTACGTTATCCTCCCTTGCAGAAAGATAGACTATGTATGTGTCACAAACCTCAGAATAAGAGATACCATTGTGGATGATTAACACTACCCTGCATGCTTATGGTGCAGCCGCTGCTTTAGAAAGGAGGTGCAAGCAGCCAACTTATAAAACAAAAAAAACTATAGATGAATGGACATTTTTCTTTTATATTATTTTTTTTATTTTTATTAGGTACACATTAAGGGTTTTCTGCCAATTATCGTAAAAATTACATGATAACTGACAGTTTAAAGCAAAATCTTACCAGTGTGTGCTGTCAAACGATGCTCCAAAATCGTTTGGAATAGTCTTTGATTTGATTTTTAGGAGCTCCTAATATTTCTGATCAACAATGCACAGTGTCGTTTTCTGTAACCGTAACAACATCAGATGGTCAGTTTGCTTTAGGTTCAGGAACAAAAAATGAAATCTATTATAATTGTTTTTTTTTAAATAAATTCTCTGCATGATTATAACTGGTGCTGAGTAAATGGTTTTTGTTTACATATGTTGTTTACATTTTTCTTTTAATCTGTCTGTTTCAAAATGAGTTTACTAGAATTTCATTTTCATCCTTTAGATTGTTCACTCGTTGGTGTTTCTATTACTAGCTACCATGTTCAGTGCCCTCACTGGTCTCCCATGGAGCTTGTACAATACTTTTGTTATTGAAGAAAAGCATGGTTTTAACCAGCAGGTAATGTTTTATTTTTTTGTGCAGATTTAGATAAGATCGTAGTATTTATTTATAGTTTTCTGAGTATTGTGCAATTGCTAATAAATACCTTCTACAACAAATGTAGGTGAATATATTATAAAAAAAAACAAAAGCAGGAAACCTATAGAACCTGTGCTGAGGTGTAGCATGCTTTAATTGATCACGACATCTCATCTGAGATTAACACAACTGTCCATCATCCCTAAAACGCAAACTCTGCTGATTGTAGAAAAGTGATAGAATTATTTTAATATAGAGGTTCTAATATGCATTATTCATCCTTGTTCCTTAAAGAGCATAGCTTTCAGAACCTATCTGTTAGATATACTTTATTGTTGTGTATCTGAATTTATACATATGTGAACAAGTTTTTAAATTGTTAAGTTGTTAAATTAATTTTAGCACAAATGTAAATTCATGAATACCAAACAGACCTTTTCTGTATTGAGACCTAATTTTAAGATATATTAACTTATCAATTTACGTTTGCAGACTGTTGGCTTTTTTTTCAAAGATGCCATAAAGAAATTCTTGGTTACACAATGCATCCTCCTCCCAGTTACATCTCTATTGTTATACATTATAAAGATTGGGGGCGACTACTTCTTTATATACGCATGGCTGTTCACTCTAGTAGTGTCTCTGGTAAGACATATTTATTTTCATGCAATGTATATGACTATAATAATATTGTAACAGTTACTCTTTAATAATATCTTTATTTCTTACATTTAGGTTCTAGTGACAATATATGCTGATTACATTGCACCCTTATTCGATAAGTTTATCCCGCTTCCTGAGGGAGAATTAAAAGAATCTATTGAAAGAATGGCAAAAAGTATTGACTTTCCACTGACCAAAGTTTATGTTGTTGAAGGTATTGCATATTTCAATCTATATCTGGATGAAAAGGTATATTAATTCAGACAATGTGGAGGCAAATTAAGTGATTATTTTGCCTTGGTTTGTTTTGTTTTATTATGGGTTTTTTTTCTAGAATAGTTTCCATATAAAAATGTTTGTCCGCACTGACTAATATGAGAGTGTGCTTGTTGTGTGTCCATTATACAACAGTAAGGAGTAATGCCAGTTGGCATGGAAAGCCCAACTATTTAGTATGGAATCACTTTGACGCCTTCATTTATTTTATGGGAGATCTCAACTTAAACTCATCCTGTGATAACTTCTTTATTCTGTAAATCCAGGGCACATGTTTTCCTCCCCAACCAGGCAAAATGACCATGTTTAAATATCCACGTCTCCAGCTAGGAATACTGCAGGATTTATGTGGTGGGGGTCAGATATGAAATGGCTGCAGGTCAAAATGTCTACCGATGGGTATTATGTTTAGTAGTTGTAGTGTGCAAACTTATTGTAATAAGAACATAACAAAACTACACTCAACTGTCGACATTTTGCATGTTGCAATGTTACCCATCTGCACTTCTCTCTTAAGCTCTCTAAGTGAGTTTGATTTTTTTTTTTTTCTAAGACACATACAGATGCATTTTACTTGCATCCTATTTATATATGCTAATAAATGTTTTTACTTGATAGTTAAGAAAATAGAGAAATCTTGAGAGGTTTAAGAAACTGGGGGTAGATCCAGAACTACGTTTGCCGTACGTTTATTCGCGTAGCATATTTTCGTGTGCGTATATTCTATACACTCCCCTAGAAACACCCCTTGAACGTACGTATTTTGTTAAGATACGCTTTCCAAACCCTACCTTAGCTTTTGCCAACGTAACCGCGGTGATACGCACACGTACATATGCACGCCCATACTGTACACTTTAAATACAAACCCCCGCCTACTTAACGTATTTCAGACGTATTTTGGACTCACATAAAATTGGCACGCCCACACGTAAGTATTTACGTGACACATACGTGAATGGCCCATACGTTTACAATTACACTAAGTTATTGTGCGTATTTTCTATGGTGCGCATGCGCAGTACTTACCAAAAGGTGATTTTATGTCTCCGCCACGTGGAAATTCGCTCAGAAGCGTTCTGGATCTGGGCCCTGATCTGTAATGTTATTATATAGTTTTTGTATGTCTTTTAATTTTTTTTATATATGTGTCTAGGTTCCAAACGTTCCTCTCACAGCAATGCATATTTTTATGGGTTCTTTAAAAACAAGCGTATTGTTTTGTTTGACACTCTTTTGGAGGACTACTCTCCCTTAAACAAAGACAACACTGAGGAGACATTGGAAAATGAAAACACTGATGTTAAAGTCAAAGTGAGTTAAAATCTTCTGTTTTTGTACGAATGCGTTTTAAAACTGTTGCCTTTTAGACTTTGCCTATCAATTAGTTTGACTTCTTAGACTAGGAATCCTCATGGTATGTGATTAGATTGCTGATAAGATCTTAGACGTGTTTCTTCCATCTGGATCCAAAACAGTGGGGCTGTCTGTGCAGAGCAGATATTTTACAGCTGTCTGATCTGACACAAGGCTGGAACAGCTTTGGCGAGTGTAGTTTGCAGGTATGATAGTCTTTAAAGACATCAGTCTGCATTTTAGAAAGCAGTGAAGATGCAACTCCTGGAGTTGTGAAGATTCTCCTGTAGAAAGGTAAGCAATTTTACCTAACCCTACCTTTATCCCTTTCCTAACCTTAATCCTCACTTCCCACAGCTTAACCCTAACCTTCTCGTTTTTCAGCCCCATCACCCTATAATTATGCCCCACAGCCTAACCTTACATTTCCTCTTAAGCGCTAACACTATACTCGCCGAAGCCAGTACATTGTATCCCTAATTACTGCTGCTGCCTCTAGCTATTGGGAACAAGGAAATATATACCAGTTCCCTATAGTACTGGTCTAATTTCAGTCTGTTTCGAACAATGATACAGCCGTCATTCAGCGGGAGGTAGTGTCATGTTTGAAGTTCAGCCCCTCAGACCGGCAACTATATAACTTAGGCATGTATTCTGCATATGGGAGGAACTACTTCTTCACCGCTCTGTGCAAACAGATGTTTGGTCTGTGCACAGGCGAAGTGTGCATACCCTGTTGAAATATCACAGTTCTGCAATATCCTCTCTCTTTACAAATAGTACCTCTGGAGCAGTTTACAAAAGTCTATTATTTTTTTATTAACCCTATTTGTTGTAAAGTTATTGAAAGCTTCCTGAATAAATCCTCTCCTTTCATAAACATATAAACTGAATAGAATAAAATAGCCATTCAAGTTACAAACTGTTTGTGGTGTTTCATTTTTTATAATTGATGTGATTTTTGTACTGCTAAAACATAAAAAATGCCGTTGGTGCATTCCCTCTGTACCCATAGAATAAGTACTAATTGGTAAATGTGAACTTTCTTTGTTTCCAAAACTAGAATTCAAATAAGAAGCAGGGCTGCAACAACCAAGAGGTTCTCGCTGTCCTGGGTCATGAGCTGGGTCACTGGAAGCTGGGCCATACTATAAAAAACATAGTGATAAGCCAGGTGTGTATTTGTTTCTAATATATTAAAGTACTTTTTATTCTGCCCCTCTAGGTAGTTTATAATTCTGCTCCCTGTAAGTAGTTTTTCCATTGTTTAATCTTTGACCAATATACAAATTCTTACTTTGTTTATGTTCAGTTTATTAAAACTAGATTTCAGATCCCTGTGATTTGATAATAGAATTTGAAATGCTTATTTGATGATATAATTATTATTATCTTCTACTTAAATAACAGGTTTTTTTTAATCAAGGCTACTCTTGCCAAACTTGCTTTGTCCTCCTCTCACCTCCCAATAACCAGTACTTACACAGTACCCTATACAATAATTGGTGTGATCATTGTGCAGTGTATGCAAGCACCAATTTTTCTGACTGATAATCTCATCATTAATCTGTTTGAGCAATCCGACTGCTGATGTGGCAATCGGGTAATGTTTAGCTAAGTTTAAGTCTAACCATATCACACACCTCACCTTCCTTTAAGTCCTTTTCCTTACCCTGCTCATCCCATGTTTTGTCTCCTTTAAGTTTTTTCTGTTTCCATCTTAACAATGTGTCT
This sequence comes from Limnodynastes dumerilii, assembly GCA_011038615.1. Taxonomy (NCBI): domain Eukaryota; kingdom Metazoa; phylum Chordata; class Amphibia; order Anura; family Limnodynastidae; genus Limnodynastes; species Limnodynastes dumerilii. The sequence goes on from WWET01001235.1 coordinate 290,876, forward strand.
ATTTTTCCATGACCTACCACACTCCTATTTTTAGACTCCAGACATTAGCATTAAATGCACACCATGGGAAGCAAAATGCTAAATTGCAAATATTGAATGTTTTTGATGTTTGGATATATTTTTAGAATTGTGGAAGTTTCCCATTTAGTTTCTCTTAAACGTTGGGTATCATTTTCTTCCTCAGATGAATTCGTTCCTTTGCTTTTTTCTGTTTGCGGTACTCATTGGGCGTAAAGAACTATTTGCAGCGTTTGGATTTCATACAACACAACCCACACTTATTGGATTGATGATTATATTTCAGTTTATCTTCTCTCCATACAATGAGGTGAGTACCACAAAAACAGTATTAAGTTTAAATATGTATGTGTGTATAGGAAGAAACAAATCGGGATCTGCATTATTTCCGCTTATAGTTCTTCCAGGGGCGTCACAACTCTTTTTTTGGGGGGGACGAGAACTTACCTCCCACTGGCGCCCCATCTTATCTTGGTGCGCTCCCCCCTCCTTGTTATGTCTTAATTTATTTGTGCTGCCGCAAAGTGGTGTGGCTAACCCGTTGTGGGCATGGTCAAGCCATTGGGGGTGTGGTCAACCCATCATGTCTGCAGCCACGCAGTACTTTGATCATGTCTCCAGCCCCCCAGTATTCCCCATCATGTGCCACCAGCCCCCTCCCCCAGTACTTCCTGCCTGACATGCACGTTTTATGGTCCTCTAATGTGTAAGCTGGCCTGTGTGTGGCAAGGCAAGTGAGTTCACAGACATACAGTATACATTGATCCATGCTGGAACTAAATAGTCATAATTTAATTAAATTTTTTTACATTATTTATCTGCATTAAATTTCCATTTAGTGATGTCATTGCACATATTGAAGTTTTGATACAAATCTTAATATCTATAACTACTACAACTATCTTACTATTGGTACCAATATCATTTGAGTGTCAAAGTGAACATTTGTTTAACCTCAATAGCCTCCTAGTGTCATAAAGAGCAAAATACATATTTGTAACCACAATACAAAGGAAGCCGAGGCTTTTAGTTAACACTTACTATGCTGCTGCCAATCAAGTCCACATGCGAGCATGTCTGCATCACCACTGCCGGTCAGAAGCCCATCAATATCAGGAGGTGACGGCCAAACGGCATCAGCAATCATGGCAACCCAAGAAAACAGCTGCTACACAAAAGCCATGTTTTCCGTGTCCATAGAAATCATCACCCAGGCCTTTCAATACATACTCCATGTGTTTGCTCCAGGATTCTAATAACCCCCTTATGTCTCGCCAGTTTCCAATAATCCCCCTCATGTCTCACTAGCTTCCAATAATCCTCCTCATGTCTCCCCATCTTCCAATAATCTCCATCATGTCTCTCCAGCTTCCAATAATCCCCTCATGTCTTTTCAGCCTCCAAATAATCCCCCTCATGTCTGTTCAACCTCTAAATAATGGCCCTCGTGTCTCCCCTCAGCCTCCAAATAATGGCCCTCGTGTCTCCCCCCGTTCCGACACCTATGAGTTCTTCTTAAATGTTAACACAATGGTCCAGTATGGGTTATGAATTATTGGCTGTCAGCAATGCCTCGAATTAAGTCAGGCCCTATGGCTGGGGTAGATATTTATCTGGAAACAGTGGGTACTTATGGCTGGATGGGGTTCACCCTTTCTTTACATTGACTTCTTTTCTCCACCACTTCACTCTCAAAAAAAACCTCCCAAAAGCAAGTGGTTGCTGCACTGAGTTACATTGAGGTCTGAGGAACAGAGAAATGAAAATGAGCTATGCCATCAGCACTCAGAGATTGGAAAGAAAGATGACTCAGACAATGAAAGGCATATCGTTGTCTGAGTCTCATCTTTTTTTCAAATCTGAGTGCCGCTTTTTGGACGTTTCTGTATTGCAATTGGTCGCTAAGTGAGTACTGGAGTACATGTTATAATAAATGGTGTGAGTGCCTGTATACCATAGACTGTTATATATAATTATTATATAATTTTTAGAAGGAAACCACGCACAATTAGTTAAAGTAGCCCTATGGCACTCTTAAGTGCCATAAGGTACCTAAAAACGGGTGCGGGTCCGAATGAGTGAGCTGCTAGGTACGGATCTGTCTACACCTAACTCACTCTTGTGAATACGGTCCACTATGAGCAGCTCTTTCGCTATTGTACTTAGCTGCAGGATAAACGACCTGTTACAAGGTGTAAACTAATACCCCTTTCACATCACCACCTCGGCAATATCCCAGCTTCAAAGACCCGGGATATTGCCGGGGCAGCAGAGGATCCCAGGGTCACAGACCCCGTTTCACACTGCAGGGCAGACCCGGGAAATTCAGAGACCTGGGTCTGCCCTGTCGTCATCAGACAGAGTAATTTGGTTACCGTTGCTCTGGCAACACTTGTTGCCAGGACAACAGTAAAAAAATTGCACCAATCAAGTGCGTCAGGTGCTACTCGGGTTGAAAAACCAGGGTAGCACCTTTTACACTGCATCCCTACCCGTGTCGGACCCGGGAATAACCCTTCCACCGGAAGTACCCCGTTCACATCTCCATGAAATACCCGGGATTTTGCAGAGACCCGGGTTTTTGGTGAAAATCCCGGGTATTTCATGGTGATGTGAAAGGGGTATAAGTCATATCACCCTTATCTTCAATTGTGTTTTGTTTTTTTTGTGTTTTTTTTTTTGTTTTTTTTTCTCAAAAAATTGGGTTTGTTATATGGATTTGTCAGTTGTCCATTAATGAGTTATTTGGTGTATATATTTTTAATATTATGTCCACTTTAGATGGATAAAGATTCATGTTTTATGGTAATTCTTTTATTTGACTTATTGTTTTTATTTTTTTTATTTAAAAATGTAAAAACATCTTTAAATGTCAATCTCTTTTTCTAGGTCCTCTCATTCTGTCTAACTGTACTGAGTCGGAGGTTTGAATTTCAGGCAGATGCATTTGCCAAAAATCTTGGAAAAGCAAAAGATTTGTACTCCGCTCTGATCAAACTAAATAAGGACAATTTAGGATTTCCTGTCTCAGACTGGATATTTTCAATGTGGCATTACTCTCATCCTCCATTACTGGAAAGACTGCAAGCTTTGAAAGGAGATAAGCAGAATTGACAAAGTGTCAACATTTTCTTAATGGAAACGAACTTCACACAAAAAAATGACTAGGTTGCATTTGTCAACTCCTCACATTTGATTTTGCATAATAAATTAGCATAATAAATTGCAGACTTAAAGTACTAAATGTATCAGTGATACATAATATGGGGGACTTTTTAAAGACCTGCAAGGAATTATATAAAATGTACATTGTTTTTGTAAAAGAAAAATCTGCTTTTAATTGAAAATAGTTATTTTTATTATTTAGTGGAGCCTTATTTTGCCTTGGTTTTTTTTTAACTCACATTGCTTTGCCGAATGATGTGCTTCAAACTTATTCTGGTTCCTGTGAAGGTAAACAGGATAGTTTTATTGTAATATGTGAGTAATTACTCTTTTTTTGTTCTTTAAAGTTAACACGGGATGGTATTGTAAGGTTATTAAAAGTGCTCAGTATTGGATTTTTTCATTTATTTACATCAGAATAAACCTTGTTTTCTTATTTTGCCTGTTTGCTTTATTTCATTTTCCGCTGCCTTTTCAGCTATTTTTCACCTTTTACACTTTCACTATATCCCTAGCTCCCGATAAAATTATCTGATAGCCAGTGAAATTGTGAACTGCGTACACACTGCCAGATAAGTGGGCCAAGCTCCTGATACTACTGTGTCAAATAGCATCACAGCACCTTCTAATGCCACTTTCACATCGCTATTATAGCTATATCCCAGGGATATATCCCTTACAACCTGGGATATTGCCGATCATCCCAGGGTAACAGACACTGGAATGATTCCTGACACACTGCACGGTTGACCTGGAAAATTCCAGGACCTGTTGAGAGATTTGTTTGCTATTGCTATGGCAATCATGTTTTTTTGTGAGTGACTTTGGTTGAAAAATCCAGGTCACTCTTATCACACTGCACTCCTAACCTGGAAAAAAACCCTTCTTTTCTCTTGGGTTCAATTCCTGGGTCATTAGAGCTTAACCCAGGTTGTTGGTCCTTGCCCCAGCAATAACCTGGATTTTTGGTGGTGATGTGAAAAGGGTATAAGGTACTGTGAAAATCAATCTCTAAAAAGTAGTGGTGTTATCTTTCTGACACTTAATTCCCTCAGTTTTCTTTATGATTAATAGTTCTACTATTGGAAGATTTATTGTTTGACATCTCTAGGCCTTGTCAACAGATGGACAAAGAATGACCTATAATAGGTGCACATGTTAGACCTTTAATAGATATCACAATTGCTAAATAGCTCAATGCATTTTAATTAAAATAACTAATTAGTCATTAAAATGATTAGTGTGATATAAAAAATTAAAGATGTGAATTTTAAAACACTTCACTAGGGGTCGGATTGAGAGTTTGGGAGTAAGGGTAAATCCTGGGCAAGTGTATAGCTCAGCTATACCACTGCAATCTTAAATCTTTTGCATACAGGAAAATGCATTACTTTTGCACACAGAACTCAAACACTGCATAGCTTTATATTTAATTTTATAAAATAGAGTTGACCTAAGAAATTTCACCTCAAAGATAAACTGCCTTGCAGTTCAGCATGGTATTGCTCAGGTCTACAGTTGCACCTAAAAAAAGGTGTAAGTACAACTCTGAATCTGCCCCTAATACCCCTTTCACATCACAACCAAACACCCAGGATTTTCGCAAAGAACTCTGGTCTCTGCAGAATCCCGGGTATTTGGTGGTGATGTGAAAGGGGTACTTCCGGTCAACCCGGGTTGAAAGACCTGTGATTTTGACCTGGGAAAAAAGAAGGGTTTTTCCCGGGTCCTACCCAGGAAGGGTGGTGTTGTGAAAGGTCCAGGGTAGTTTTGCAATCCAGGTTTTTCACATTGCCTCCCGACTGGTGAGATTTGTCTACTGTTGCTAGGGCAACAGTAAACAAATACGTTTGTAGCGTCGGATCACAAAAACTGATCACTGTCATCCCGTGCAACATCCCCCCTCACATGTATGAAAATAAGGGGTCTGAATCAAGTTCTGGGCCCAGATTTACTAAGCAGCGGGTTTGGAAAAGTGGAGATGTTGCCCATGGCAACCAATCAGATTCTAGCTTTCACTTTCTTTTTACATACTAGAGAATGTCAGCTATAATCTGATTGGTTGCTATGGG
>WWET01001235.1:316856-330568 GCA_011038615.1 Limnodynastes dumerilii
TGAAGCGGTAATACGCTCCGCTCTCATGCGTAGGTCTGGATCAAGCCCCATGTCTCCAGAAAGACATAAATACATTAGAGACTGTGCAAAGAAGAGCAACTAAAATAATCCATGGCATCTATCACAAAACATACCAAGAAAGGCTAGAGCAGGCCTGGCAAACCTGTGGCTCTCCAGCTGTTGTGGAACTACAAGTACCTGCATGCTTTAACTGCATAGCATAACTGATGCCTGACAAAGCATGCTGGGAGTTGTAGTTTCAGAACACCTAGCGAGCCACAAGATGGCAAGGGCTAGAGGAATTAAACATATATAGCTTGGAGCAGGGAAGGGAGAGGGGCATATGATATCAGCTTTCAAATATATCAAGAGCTGTGTCTGGCTAGAGGAGGGTGGTATTCTGGGGAAAAAAGCCAGGTTTACCCAAAGAGTAATAATTTGGGTTGTCTTATGTGTATAGCTGAGGCTTTAAACCATGTCTGGTTAAGTGTCTGCGAATAAAACATTCTGTAGGATATGCAGGGGGATTGTGACCTATCGGGCATAAAAGTGCCTTTGGGAAGGACTTCATCCTGAATCAAATCTAAACCAGGCCGATAGACCAAATGTTGTACTATCAGTTAAGACAATACTTCCTTGCATCTTGCTCACTCTAAGGCGCCTTGCAGATATACTTGCTTTATGTCCACTCCAAAGAAATGTAGTAAACAGGTTAAAGCATTTCTTTAAGTCTGTAAATGAGAGGCTTATAGAATAGCTTTGTGGTAACTTAAGTAATGATAGGGGAGTAGTTAGATTTGTAAAAGAATACTAGGGTGTGACAGGATATAAATTCCCAAATTTTGTGATATTATAGAAACAATGGGAGGGAGTTGGGACATCTACTTAGAACCAGTGAGAAATAGAATTTCAGATTTGTGTATGTTTATATTATAACCGGCGGAATAACCATATATATGCGTCAGTTCTAATACTGCAGGATTGGAGGTTTCAGGGTTGGAAACATAAAGAAGCATGACATCAGAAAAAAGACTTAAATTACATGCTAGACTTCTGACCCTGATTCCAGAAAATGTGGTCACTTGGCATAAGGCAGTGGTCAAGGGCTCAATGGCAAACCTTGGACCGGATCCAGATTTAATACCGTCAGGTGATTTACGGACGCAAGGTGCGTAAATCACCTGACTTAACTGGAGGGCGCAAGCGGGCGGGGGGAAGCATGTAAAGTGTAGAGTGTGGGAGGGGACTCCTACACTGTAGCGGATCAGCGGTCTTAAGGGACTCCTACACTGTAGCGGATCAGCGGTCGTACGGACCGCGTAGCAGATCAGTGGTCATACGGACCACTGATCCGCACGCAAATCCCAAGGAAGGGTTATGGCAGCGTAAGCTGCCATAAAGCCCGCACGACAGAGGGGAGTGACAGGGGGCGTGCATTCCCCTCTGTCTCGCGTAATTTCAGACCCCGCACGCACGCAAAGCATGCGGGGGTCTAAATCCAGTCCATAATTAGGGGGAAAGAGGGTAATCCTGCCTTGTGCCTTTCTGTATAAGGAAAGAGGAAGAGATCAGCCGCTGGCAAATATCTATGATTGCATGCTACAGCAGATTGCTACAAATTCAGGGAAACCAAGTAATACAAAGATACCATGTCAAACATTTTCATGGCATCCACAGACAATAAAATATTAGTGTCAGATATCTTGTGATCTTAAAAATACAACAGAATTATGAGTATTTGATGGCAGATAAGAAACATTTGGCCCATCTAGTCTGTCTGTTCCACCAACCTTCCTATGAAGAAACTCTTCTATAAAACCTGTTTTGTTCTTTGTGAACTAATTCAGGAAGGCTTCAGCTGTGAAAATATCAGTAAATATTTTGTAGTCTAAATAAAGAACTTTGTTTATAAGACACCAGGGTCCAAATTTACTAAGCTGCAGGTTTGGAAAAGTGGAGATGTTGCCCATAGCAACCAGATTATAGCTTTCACTTTATTTTTACATCCTAGAGAATGTCAGCTAAAATCTGATTGGTTGCTATGGGCAACATCTCCACTTTTCCAAACCCGCAGTTTAGTAAATCTGGCCCTAGGTCCTTAAAATGAAATTAAATTAAATTATGAGTTTCATTTATCGAGTTTAAAAAGCTAAGAAAAGTATCAATACTTCTAACTGCATACTGATTTTAGTGCAAATTTTTGGTAACAGTGTCCAAGCAGCCTAAGATGGCTGCCGTTCTTTTTTTTAATATGTGCTTTATTCATACCTGTTATTAATACTGTGTAGTACAAGGCCAAGACATGCTAATAAGGTTGGGCTGGATTCAGACTTAAGAAGGATCTTGAACTTAAGAGAGGAAAGTTATTCCTGGGTTAAACCATGTTGATTTCAGGGGAGTCATATTTCATCTGTTGCAAACAGTATTAGAGTTGAGAGGTGATGTTTCCTATCCCAAGTCTAAATAACAGTGTAATTAGTAAAGCTGTCAGTATCTGTGTGCAGTAAGCAATTCAAAGATATATCCCTGCATGCAAAGAATACAATTAACTTGACTCCCTCCGAAAACAACATGGTTTTGCCCAGAAGTGACTTTAAGTTCTTATTTTAAGAAGATTCTTAAGTGTGAATCAGGTCCTTAATTACAAGCTCCTTCTTAAGTCTGGATCCAGCCTGATGTGCTTAATAGGAGCAGAGGTTACGTCATACTAACTTTATACAATACTACCCCATACTATGCATATGTGGAATGTAGAAATTATTTAAACAGAAAATACCAATTAACTTGCTTAAAATATTTTTAGAACCCAATAAGGCAGTGAGTGCCGGTTTTGACCTGTCCAGCTCCACAACAATTGAGATACCTGATGAACATTATCCATCATTAACTATTTTCATGTACTTTGTTTAATTATTTATTAAATATTCTTGTGTTGTCTCATTTAACTTCTGGTATTTAAGGAATTCTTTCAAGTTCCACTGGGAATACAGTGGTATCAGCAGTTTTGGAGGACTAATCCAATATTTGACCAAGAAATGAATAACATCTCAGAAATGACACCTAAAAAAAGTAATTAGTCAGATATGCACATTTGTGGGTGACTTTTTTCATGCAGTTTAGTGGTTATATTCTTATATAAACTTACTCCTAGGGCCATATTTACTAAGCTGTGGATTTGGAAAAGTGGAGATGTTGCCCATAGCAACCAAACAGTTTCTTTCTATATATACTATATCGCTTGAGGTAACCATTACTAACCATCTACATTTGATTGCAATATATTGTTCCGCTATTTACCAGGACTGTTACCGGCTACCGTGTTATACACTTCATTTCAAAGCCTGTTTTGCTCTTCCATTCCATTCCTGTGACGACTTAACATTTGATCCATTCCATAGGAGGATATACATCTCAGGACTTATAACTTTGAACTCCAGTTATATGTCAGGGGTCCCTGCTATTATCAGAACTACTGCTGCCATGTTTACTATAGTCGATACTATGTTTTACAGTTTTATATTTTAACCATATTGTTGCAATTTCTTTTATGCATGTTTATAGATACAATAATAATAAATCTATTTTGCCTTTTATTAGCGCTCCATTCCCTTCTCACTACCAATCAAATTCTAGCTGACATTCTCTAGGATGTAATAGGAAAGCAAGAGCTAGAATCTGATTGGTTGTTATGGGCAACATCTCCACTTTTTCAAACCTGCAGCTAAGTAAATCTGGCCCCAAGTGGCAGCCACAACTCTAAATAAGTAACAAATACACTTTAGAGTTCTTTCTCAGAAGCTTTTCTTGCTCAGAAACAATTTTTTCATATTTACAGTTATGTTTATACAAATTACTTTATTTTTTATAAAAGACAACCAATGAAAAAAAAAAAATTAATACTAGGTAAAAAACCCCATAACATTTTACAATGCATTGTTTTCTCTAAATAAACATTTCCCTTCAGTCTCCTGTGGAGAATAAAGACGGAATGGCATGTCTGAAGCTTACAATGAGGAGTTTTTAATTAGAACATAAAACAGAACGGCAAATGCAAGCATTGTGAAGTGGAGAACAAAACATGGGGACTTACACGGAAATAAAGTTTCTTGTTATTGTTGCAAATACAATTAGCAGCAGGGAGAATGGGTGCAGCTTACTGTAGTAGAACTGGGTGTCTTCCTGGGTATGGGAAAGCCAACCCTTGGAAAGATATACCATGTATGCTTATCAATGTCTACTCTCAGAGGTCTTGACTTATTCTTGTAAGGGCACAGGAAGGAGCTTGTAGGGGATGTAATGAGGTACTTAGTAGGGAAGTGCTCTTAATAATATATAATTCAATAAGAAATTGTGCTAGCAGCTTAAAGGAAATGTTATAAACAAGGAGCATTGTGTTCATGTTGAGAAAAAACGGCTTGTCTCTGAGAAGTGAGACTAGGCATAGTCAGCGGACTTCCTACAACTGTTAAGTAATGTAATGAATTTCTAGCTGATATCATTAACTTGCCTACGTCAAAGTAACTGTGATTTTATTGGTGCAAGGCTATAATCTGTTGAATACACATAGGGCCTGATCCAGAGGCCTGTCGCCCGGCGGTGATGTTGCCCGGCGTAGCTGCGTAAACGCCCGATCCTGGATTGGACATCCGTAGCTTCAGCGTAGTAACGCTGGAGGAGGCGTCCCCCAGCGTTACTGCGTGGAAGTTATAGCAGGAGGGAGGGTAATGAGACTGGGAGGGCGGCGTTAACGTACTAACGCTGTCGTCCCAACGTATTAACAGTCGCTTACGCCTGCTAAACGGTAAACCGCTCAGCGTACCATCGTAGGTCTGGACACGGCCCATACACCATAAATGCTAACGCTGTGTGTGATGGGGGGCTTGATATATTTGCTGCCACTGTGTCATGGAAGTAAGTAATATGGGGATAGGGGATAAACAATAATCAAAATACATCTCAATTTCGCTTTGAAACAATAAGCTACTTCTTTCTTTTTCCTTCTCTCTTTTCCCCCTTAAAAATATTTTGGAATAATTATTCGATTCTGGTTCTGTTGCAAGTATTAATTACGGCTGATTGAAGAACTACAGCATAAGTTGCTACCAATTGCTTGCTTAAGAATGTTGTAATATTCAATGCTCAGTGTTGTCAAAATGTGTTATGTGTTCTTTTTCATGATGACCATTAGCTATGTTTGATATTTGAGCTGTGCAAAATACCTTAAATAAAGAGTTTAAAAAAAACAAAAAAAACCCAATAAGCCAAATTGAGCTGTAAATTATTGTTAATCCCCAATCTCCAACATGATAGTTTGGATTCCAAAGCAAAAAAGATATATTGTGAATATCTAACAAGATGCAATCCCAAAAATGCTAACAGAATTTGTGAACCAAAAAAATGACCAAGAACACAGTAAATTACCAAGACCACACTCGCGGACAGTACTTGCACAAAAGTTTCAATGAGAATACTTTGTCTTCCCCCCCCCCTCCGCTTATAGAGTGGAAGAGTCCAGCCAGCCATCGGATATTGTACCTTGACAGGATTCTGGATCCAGAGGATCCAAAAGAGATCCTAAAGGGGGTGTTTTTAAATACTAGTATTTTTGGATAGCCTGCATATGGTTCATAATGTCTGAAGCTCTATGGGGATACAAGCTTATGTGCTCTTAGTTTAATGAATGATGCAGTTACATCTTGCTGTTGGATAGTAAGTACATGTGACTGCAATTGCGTTTACTGTCTGTTAGTTAAACACAATTTTACCAAACAAACAAAAAATCCAACCAAAACAAATAACCTTTACCTCAATGTTAATCCTATAACAGACCATTCTACAAGACTAATAATATGCTCTGTTATAAACAGAGCTAAAATTAACCAGATGCTATTTCCCATGCTCCGTGTCTTCAGTGTCTCTCAGTCTCTTCCTTAACCATCTGGGCTGGTGCAGCAGCAGAATATATTTTCCTTTTATTCCAAGCACATTTTTTCCCCCCTTCTGTCTAATGAAACTTAATCCGTGCTGTAATCTAGATTGTAATGGCAGAAAACATAAGGGTTATTAGCTTTGTCATGTACTGTACACTATATCTTTTTATTATTATTATTTCCCCATTCCATCTTTATCTTATTTCCTGCACACCTCTAGCTGCCAGATTAAACATAAATAATCATGATATCCACCATCAGCGAATAATCAATTATTTTGCTTGGCTTTTAATTTTTTTAATTAAGGGTATGTTTTGGCAATGTTTAAGTGCAATCAAGACTATGTTCCAAGTATAGTCCTAAAAATGATATAAACTGTTTGTGTGTTCTGCAGCACAGTGCAGCAAATAAATTGTTGTATTGCTGCCCTCCTCTGAGAAATATTGTAATAAACTTTAATAACATATAAATATACTATAAATACATTCATAATACTTATAGATATCTGTTAAGTACTATTATTGGGGTGGTGATAAAGGGGGTATTAGGAGATTATATATCATACTAGCCTGTCAAAATGATGGGAAAAAGTATTCCCAATTCATTTCTCTCCAGCCTACCAATATTCCTCATCCTGTGTCTCCAGCCTCCCGAGTATTCCCTATTCATGTAATTCTAGCTCCCAGTATTCCCCATCATGTCTCTCCAGCTCCCAGTTTTTCTCATCATGTCTCTCCAGCTCCCAGTATTTCCCATCATGTCTCTCCAGCTCCCAGTATTTCCCATCATGTCTCTCCAGTTTCCAGTATTTCTCATCATGTCTCTCCAGATCTCCAGATGCCAGTATTCCCCATCATATCTCTTCAGCCTCCCCAATATTTCCCATCATCTCTCTCTAACCTACTGGACATTACTGCTCAGGGGATGGATCCAGACTTAAGTAAGTGCTTGAAATTAGTTACTCCTGGGCTAAATCATGTTGATTGCAGGGGGAGTCAAGTTCATTGTATTCTTTGCATGCAGGGATATATATTTGAATTGCTTACTGCACACACATACTGACCAGCTTTATTATCACACTGTTATTTAGACCTGCTAGGAAACATCACCTCTCAACTCTAATACTGATTAAAACAAATGAAATATGACTCCCCTGCAATCAACATGGTTTATCCCAGGAGTAACTAATTTCAAGCACTTACCGGTACTTAAGTCTGGATCCAGCCCCATGTTTATAACGGTGAGGAGCAGAATGGCTTTTTTAAAAATATATATAGATAGGGTCTAGTTATAGGAATTATAGAAATAATTTGATCAAGGAAGACTCCTTTATTAGGAGTCATAAACTATTTATATCCCATAGTAAAGCTCTTTATATCTCCTATTTGTGTTTAGATTATCCCCCTATGATATACCTCTTCTCATTAGGGTTCCGTATCATAGAGAGACCTATAATGGGGGAAAGAGGGGAACAGTAAGGCTGTTATTTGATATAATTAAAATAAAAATGTATTATGTGTATATAGTCTAATAACCCTATGATTAAGTTCTTTATTTATCCAAAATTGTGCTCAAATTATCCCTGTAATAAAGTTTATTAAGCTTTTTTCCTATCCCATCCTCTCAGTTTATCCTACCCTTTTTCTTTTGCTCTGTGTTGCTGCCCTCCCACATTCTTCTTGTAGCTAACATGCAAAGACACTGAGCTTGCAACCACCGACAAAGGACCAAATTCACAATTAAGAATCTGAGGCTTTTTTGGTGCATACATTTATGAAGGGCTATCCTGTGCATGTGTAATAACTTAATGTACACAATCTATGTTGGACTTAAGAATGGGACAGCTATGATTCAACATTACGAACCTAGTTCATCTTGGTTCGTAGTGATTTAAGAATGAAGGGGCATGCCAGGACAAATTGGCCCTGATTCAGAGATTGAAAATAAGAACTTAAAGTTTTACCTGGGCTAAACCATGTTGATTTCAGGGAAGTCAAATTTCATTTGTTGCAACAGTATTATAGTTAAAAGGTGATGTTTCCCAGCTCAAGTCTAATTAGCAGTTTAAAAGTGATGCTGATCAGGTATCTGTGTGCAATAAGTAAAAGCAAAGCATTCTCCCTGCATGCATAGAATAAAATTAACTTGACTCCCCCTGAAATCAACATGGTTTTGCCCAGGTGTAACTTTAAGTTCTTATTTTCAGCCTCTGAATCAGGCCCATTAAGAACAAAGATAAGAAGAGTGGGTGGAGGGAGCATAGGCATCTATAATGGGTGCAGGGTGTGCAGTGCACACGGGCCCCTCAGAACAGGGGGCCCTGTGGCATTTATCCTGCACCCAAGGTTGGCAGGGGAAAGGGAGCCATTTGGCATCTATTTCTTCCCTCAGATCTTCTGGAAGGAAGAAATAGATGCCAAATGAGTCCCCTTTCCCCAGTGGCGGGACTGTCCCTATTCGCAGGCTGAAAGGGGGCGGAGCTTGCAGCACAGTTAGACCCCACCCCTTTTGAGGTCCGCGAATCAGGACAGTCCTGTCTCAGATAGGGGGGGGGGCATGTACAAATTCTGCACAAGGGCCCCCTCTCTTCTTAAAACGCCCCTAGGAGGGAGCCATTTAAATGGGGAAATCTGGGCACGGTTACGCAACAACATTCATAATTAGCCGACATACATACACAACGTCGAACCTAAAGATAAGGTAGCCCTATGGCATTCATAAGTCGGATAATAAGCTGAAAACCAAGGGTGTGTCAGGGGAGTTGGCATGCTACTTGGGTGTGTAAAATTAAAAACTTAAAACATTCTTAAGTGTGAATCTGGTCCAAAGACATTGCATGGTCCACTACTGCATAACCTTATTAGCAGCCATGCTTCCGAACACCATATATTTGCACTATGGCACAAAAAACACCCCAACAAAAAATAAACCCAGGTGGGTGCACTAAAACTTGGCACCTTGGTGCCTAACATGCTTAGTGGGAAATCCTCCAATGCTGATAAGGATATTTATTAACAAGGTTACAATGTGTAATAACACATAAAAAATATGGTAATCCCTTCCTGACACTAACATTAGTTCCTCTGTTTATCTGGATAGTTGCACCATAATTACCATTGTTAAGTATAAAGGATGTTAATGTTTATGAAAAACAAATCATGACTCCACCAGTTTACTGTTGCATCATTATGAGTATTTTATATATGAACAACTGATACCATTTAACAGTTCTTTCCATGGAACTGAAATTCATATTTGTATAAGTGATGTTTTTTTTTTTAAAGAAAATTTGTTACAATAAATGTTTAATCATTTACCATGCAGGTATTCCCATTACTACTGGGTGAGTATATGTTGTCTTTATTTGCAAATACATTTTTTATGATATTTCCATCAATGGTTTTTAAGAATGATTGTGTACATGTAGTTGTCTGAGACTTTTTGCTTAGTTTCTGTATAAGGGCTTAATTTTACTATATCCAATACTGCAGTTTTATAGTTATAGCCATTTAGTCTTTAAGGCTAATGTTAAATTGGAGGGGCTTATTGCTACAAGGGGCTTGATGACTCAAGTTGCACCGTCAAGCGGTAATTAGCATTGTACATCACTGAGGATCACAGCATTGTGAAACAGAGGACGGATCCACCAATTGCAGTAACTAACTACATCAGCAATGACTCTTTCTTCCTTGCTTCCCAATGTTGTGGATCATAGCCTTAAACAGACAGGATGGGGCATAATGACGCAACTCAGTTATTTCATCAGGCCCCGCAGTGGGCAATATGGGGTAGTGTAGTACACTTAAACTGCCGTCCTGATGCTCTGTCCAAATTTCGGAAGTCTCATCTATTAAGGGTCACTTAGGAGCTTCTTGAGGGTGAAGAGGGTTTTTTTTATTTTATTTTGCTTTATTGTTTTTTAGATGCTAGGGAAAGTTGCCTATTGTTTACTGGTGAGTACCTCCTTGAACAAGATATACTAATAAGCAGCTTGACCGACACACGTAAAGACTCTGTGAATTGCTTTTGGTATTGTATGTGATCAAATGCATACTATTGCAATATCGCATGTGTGATACAGAATTCTTGTGATGGATTTATAACCTGAAGGCTACCCATCAATGTTTTTAACCACTACTGTGTTATGTGCACTGTGTAGTTGTTATCTTTTTAAAATTTAGGCTGAAACAATATTTTGATGCAATGTAACAAAGGGCCTGATTCAGACTTAAGGATTTAAGGAAGGAGCTTCAAATTAAGAGAGAAAAGTTACATCTGGGCAAAACCATGTGGATTTTAGGGGGAGTCAAGTTAATTTTATTCTTTGCGTGCAGGGATATATCTTTGAATTGCTTATTGTACACAGTTATTGACCAGCTTTACTTTTACACTGTTATTTAGACTTGGGCTGGGAAATCCCACCTCTCAACTCTAATACTGTTTGCAACAGTTGAAATATGACTCCCCCTGCAATCAACATGGTTTAGCCCTGGAGTAACTTTCCTCTTTTAGGACCAAGTAAGTTAGGTGCGGACAGATCCGCACCTAACTCACCCGTCCTGCCCCTATTCCGCCCCCCATTTTTAGGTACCTTATGACACTTATGAGTGCCATATTGCTACCTTATCTATCCGTGTAATGTCCGCGCGGACATTTCCTCTCCCCACCTCCCCTGGCTAAAAGGTTGCAAGTATGTTGCACTTGTATTTTAACCACTGGCAATACCCGAGACTGGATGGCGTAAGCAGAAAATGCTCCTCAAATTTGTGCAGCTTTCACCATCGTCAATTACCCTCTCCCGTTCCACACCTTTCATTCTTTTGGCGTCACCATCATCATCCTTTCCTGGTTTACCTCCTGTCGCTGAGCGTACCTTCTCTGTTTCCACCCCGTCGACACCCTCCTGGGTTTTGTCTATGGTACTCTCCTCTTTTATCTCTACACCTCCTTGCCAGCTCCTCCGGACACTCAAATTTATCGCAACTAAACATAGCCTCTTCCCGTCCCTACGGCTCCCAGTCTGCTTTGACTGCATTGGCATAGCTGATTCCTGATTCATATGGCCATATTCACACCAAAGAGTGAGCTAGGTGTGGACAGAACCGCACCTAACTCACTCGTCCATGCCCCTAACCCCTCCCCCCCGTTTTTAGGTACCATATGGCACTTGAGTGCCATAGGACTACCTTATCTCACCCTGCGCAGTTTCCTTCTTAAGAAGGAAACTAGGCACTGACAAAGCCTCCCCCTGCCTCCCTCCCCCTTCCCTGGCTAATCTAAATCCCTACCCCTTCTACCTAAACACTCCCTGAGGTGGCATTAGGCCATAGGTCTTTAAAAACCGCATGGAGGCAATCTACGTACCTAACTAGTACATAGATTGCGTAAATTATTATTATCGTTTATTTATAAGGCACCACGAGGTGTCCGCAGCGCCGTACAAAATACAACTAAACATACTACAGACATACTGGATAGGGATGGACAGCATAGTACATAATAAAATACAATATAAATATAAAAATATCACAAAATTACAATAAAGTGAAGCAAGCACAGACAGCAAGGCAAAATGCAAGGTGTGAAGCTTGGCAGATCAGGGGACAGAGCTTAGTGAGAGGTTGAGAGGGATTGGTTGCTATGGGCAACATCTCCACTTTTTCAAACCCGCAGCTTAATAAATCTGGCCTTTAATGTTATTTTCCTAGACAATATCTATGTGTGTGTGTGTGTGTGTGTGGTACAGAGAATTGCTCAGAAAGCAGTAAGTTTAAAAACCTGAAGAGGCAGGTATGTCCAAGGTCCTTAATATATCTCATTATGGCCATTATGTGTCAGATTGTTATTTTTCTTTACATTATACAGACTACTTAGTAAAATTAATCATTCTTTATTAAAAATTTAGTTACATTATAGAATTTACACAGCGTTTTGCTTGGTTCTTATCTGGTTCATGTTACTCCACTATATTTGTTATTTTCCCATCTGTTTGACCTTTCCCAGGACATAAATGGGACAGGAACCATATTCTGCTGCATTTCTCTGAATGTTTTTACTTCCCTAGGGAACATTTCAATCCTGATGACTACCAGAATAATCTGTAATAAAAATATCCCAGCTGTGTATTGTTACATGTGACTGACTGGAATATAGCGTATGTCTGATTTGTCATTAAAGAAGAAAAGTAGGTTGCATATACAGTACACATACATTGTATAAGTATAGTCTGAATCAGGGACAGGCAGCCTGTGGAAATTCAGGTGTTCTGAAAATACAACCCCCAGCCTGACCCTACAATAAATAAATAAAATAACAATATTTAAATATTAGAATAATTCACAGTTTGATAAAGTTTAAATTATTTAACAGAATTGAGAGAACCATTACTTTCAACCTGAAGTCAATTTCTCCAGTTCTCGGACACAATTTCTTCTAGATGCCAAAATTATTGTCATAATATTATTAGTGTTGATTATGATGATGATTAAATATTTTATCTGGCATTTAATGGTGTCTACTATATAATTTATCACCTTGGATTGCCACGAGAGTGTTACAACAATAACAACTTTATTTGAAACTCAGAAACTGCTGTCTGAAGATTGGCAGACTATTATCAGGGGGGAAAGAAGGAATTTGTTGTGGAGAATAGGAAACAAGCAATTAGTTGTGTTTTGGGGTGCATGGAAAAGTGAGCTTAGGGCAGACACCAAAGAGTCCTTATGTTGCTTTTTCGTGTATGTTTTCGGAACAGACTCCCAAGGCTTCCCCTGTACTTGTTATGATCTACACTGACCTCTTTCCTGTATAAATAGTATTGACTTGTTTTTCAGCCTGTCTCTGCCAGATAATTCTTGCAGCTCATCTTCTCCACTAATTTGCTAAACTTTTTCCTGCCTTGCGGTATTAGTTGTTCTTATCAGTCCCAGTCTAGTCTTCCCTCTAAGTTTTAGAAAAACAAGGAGGTATTTTTCTGCTTAATTTGCAGTTTAGGGTTGATGGAGAATGGTGGGTAAACACTCAGATCTCACCTTCTCTAAAAACACAACCAGTGACCTGGGAAGTAGCTGATATGGGGTAACATGTTGCTCTTGGAAAGATTTGCAGACCTGTTTCCTCCAGCTGTTTAAGCAACAGAGCATGTGCCAGAGCAGACCATTTATTGGAAAATATTTACTAGCAGGAAAACATCGTATAAAAAAAATAATAATAAAAAAAAGATATATATTGATTTACTAAGCTGCGGGAATGGAAAAGAGAAGTTGCCCATACCAACCAATCAGATTCTAGCTGACATTTTTTTCCTTTCCTGTAGCTTAGTAAATCTAGCTTTAAGTATTGTGAAACTACAAGTCCCATTATGCTTTGCCAGGTATCGGCTATACATATTCTATTGGAGAATGCTGGTAGTTGTAGTTTCACAACACCTGGAATACCAGAGGTTACCTTTGCCTTATATTTACTATTGTCTTTATAATAATATTAGCATTAGTAGTAGTAATATTAGTACATACTATAGTAAGCGGCTATTATAAGATTCCTTAGTGTTTAGCACTAATCAGTGGCCTTT
The DNA here is from genome assembly GCA_011038615.1 of Limnodynastes dumerilii. Taxonomy (NCBI): domain Eukaryota; kingdom Metazoa; phylum Chordata; class Amphibia; order Anura; family Limnodynastidae; genus Limnodynastes; species Limnodynastes dumerilii. Next base: position 330,357 of record WWET01001235.1, read on the forward strand.
TCAAACAAATTGTTGAGAACAGATTAAGGAGCAGTTAAAGAAGAGTGTGCAGCCTAGGATAATGAGCAATCACTATCAGAGGCGTATCTACCCCTTGGCCAGGATGGCACCTGCCAGGGGCGGCAGCCAAAGGGGGGTGCCGCCCGGTGATGCCACCCATAGCTAAGGGACATAGGCGTTGGAACGGGGGGGGGGGGGGAGGGGGGGGGGGC
>WWET01001235.1:330855-342519 GCA_011038615.1 Limnodynastes dumerilii
GAGACCAATGATGGGGATACTAGGGGAGGGGGGGAGACTGATGGCACATGAAGGGGTACTGGGGGAGGGCTGGTGGCACATGATGGGAGTACATAATGGATTCACGTACGTAACGGCCTAACCTGACCCATACTGTATAATTTAAAAGCCTCACTCCGCCTACAATATAATTACGCTGATGGTACGTACATTAAGAGTTGCGTGGCATAATATCTGCCGTGTGCATGCGCAGTAAATACAAATAGGTGATTTTACGTAAAACATAAAAACGCTAGCGTGCTTAGGTCTAGATCTACCCCAGGGGACGTAAGTCCATATAAGCAAGGGGCATGATTTTCTGGATCCAGCAGAGATGGCATTGGATCCACCCTGCTGCTGTGTTCTGACCACCAGAAGTCTGGATCCGGTACATAATGTGGATATTTACAGTTATCATGGAAAATAATATATGCTTAATTAATGTGTATTATAAAACTAAATCTTGAGCCCAAATTAACTTAATTAGTAGACTTGTACAATTCATTATATTTTCAATATTCTGATTATATACTTGCTACATTACTGTTCTCCTTTTTCTATTCAAAATATTATCTCATAGGCTGCATAGTTAAAACATTAGTTTCATGGTTAAGCACAACAAAATTATATATACGGTAGTATATATCACTTGTAATGCACTGTATGCCATGTTTATCTGTACTCAATATGCATGTTTTTTCTATGCTTGCACATTACCTGTACGGTGCTGTGGACCCTTTGCTGGGTCATTTAAATAAATGATAATAATAATAATAATAGTAATAATAATAATTGTTTAGTGCTGTGGTTTGTTAAGGAAAAGTTGCCACTTAGATAACTTAGACTTTTTAACAATGAATACTGTTGTGATGACTGATCTACTGATGAAAACTTTATTGTGATATGCATACTGTGCCATAGTCTTTATATTTATTCTGTCTTGTAGGACAAGCAAAACTAATTAAACTGATCTCTTCTTTAAATGCCATCTACAAAGGTTTAAAAACAAATAAGGTGTTGGGTGGAGATACATTTCCAATACGATCTAATGAAGGTACCAAGAGTCAGGAAGCAGAAGGAAATAGATGTTAGTGAAAGTAGGAAGCCACTGGCCAAGTTAAATAGTGTGTGGTCAGATGGAAAAACATGGTTTGCTGTCTGTAGACTTACCACTCAAACGGAGGAAGGTAAAATCTTTCCACCTAAGTTAGAAGGTCAAGAGAGGACTTTAGGCTGTTTAATTGAAATTTGTACATTTATCTTAAAAATGTGTGCTGTGCTAGCTCTGCTGGCTGTTTGCTAATGCCTTACTATAATCTGGTTATTTAGAAACAAAAATTCTCATGCTAATATTATATTTCTTTTTGTCCTTTTTTTAGGATGTAGTTTCTATGGAAGATCAGTCAGTAATATGTGAGAAACGTATTAGAATACTGTAAATAAGATGACATGACTGGCACATCGCTGCTATGATTATGTTTCAAGGTAATACTAACCATAAGATTTCCAATCCGTTCCCATTTTAAGTATGTTGGAAACCCATTGCAACTATAAAACATACAGATGCCTGGAGAGCAGGTGTAGTGCCCTGTCCTCCTATGTGTGGAATTTGGGATTGCAAATTCCATACGTTAGCCTATGAGGCTAATGTACAGAATGAGCACTGAGGTCTGGATCTGCTCCTATGATATTAAAGCTAAGTTAGGGCTTCTCCCTGCATGTTCAGTCCATACTGGTATGTAACTGACTTCTATAAACTTCCTTATGATCTGCTCCCTATCAGGTCTAGTAGCCTATGACTATCGGATATTTTTATTTTTTTTATTTTGGCCATAGATAGCCTTTTCATCGTAATCATGAATACATTATTGATATCAGTCAGTCATTATGAAACATGAAATGTTATTGTAAAGCTGTATCTTGAAGTATATTTGGCTACTAATGTCTGCTAAGTATTGACCAGTAGATTATGTACCATTATTTTTTTTAAGCTGTATCTTTTGCCCAAAACAGGTGTGTAACTTGACAAATATGGGCTTCAGATGGCTTGTATAATGATAAAATGTACCATACTGTTTTGACCCAATTGTTCTATAAAGAAAGGCATTTTTCTTTGATTTCGGCATGCTGGCCTCAAAGAAGATTGATACCATTTATCTTGATAAAAGTAGTTTGCTCCTCTACCTCTCATGCAAGCCATTCCCAGGTCTGAAGTGATCATTTTCCTATTGCATATATCAGCGATCACATTTACATAGATGAAGTTTATCTTTGCATATACATGCTGATATTTGTGCATGCTATGCAACAGCTTTAGCTAAAACATCCTAAACAGGTCAGGTCAGCTCATATACAGGTCAGTGTGTAAGGTATATAGGAGCATTTCACTCAACAATAAAGGTAATATGTCAAATTTGAAGTTATTTTTAGTACAGCTGTGATCATAAATGTGGAGATGTTGCCACAGCAGATTCTAGCTAATATTCTCTAGAATGGTATAGGAAAATTACTGCAATGGACAATCTGATTGGTTGCTATGGGCACCATCTCAATTTTTCCTTTTTCAGTTTAGTAAATCTAGCCCCTGGACTGATTTAGATTTAGAACAGTTACTTTACCAAAAAGTACAAACTATCTTGCAGTGTGAAGAGTATTAATAAAATGTTTATAAAATATTGTATGCAGGAAATATTGATTATTGTTCACAAATACTAAAAAGTTTTATTTTTAAAGTCTAATTTAGATTTGAGCTACAAAACATCACCTCTTAACTCATTCTATTTGCACATTTTAAATGTAATGTCCTATGCAGTTCAATATGGTTTTGCCTAGGTTCTCACTTTCTCACTTCAATTTTATGTGACTCCCAACTCAACTTTTTTAAACACTTCAGACATTGGTTTAGAAGACATATCAGCAATTATGTTTTTTAGCCAGAACATGTAAAATACAATACTTTTAAGTCATCTTATTAGGCCACATCCATCAACCCAGCCAATCAAACCATTGACAACTAGGTTGATACGACAAGCGTACGTTCGCATTCGCCCGTCGTTGCGAATTTTCGTAGCGCTGGATCAGGCCCAATTGTTACATCAGCTACCACTATAAGGAGGAGCTTCTGACTTTAAGACATCAGTCACTGAGAGCAGCAGTGCATTGCGGCCGGAGCTCTGAATACAGCCCATTACCCCTTTCCAACTCCTGTTTTATGAACTGTATCATGAACTTAAACCTTTAACCACTTGCTCTATTAATGGACTTGCACCGCAACAGAGTACAATACTATCTTCTCCGCCACTGCCAGCTCATGGTCATAGTTACTGTTCCCTGCAGGTCACTTCATCACACAGTAACCTTGTGTGTACAAGCATTTTAATAAGTATAACTTGGTATTCCATCCCCCACCCCACATCCCCACCAACACTGATCACAGGAATCGACATCAGCACAAGCAGGAGACACGCCCTGACATGTGAAATCTGCGCTCCCTATCTCCTCACTGCACCTAACACCTCACACCCACAGAAGCAGCATCAGCCTAGCCAGACTGCGAGACGAGGAAGCCGCCCCACTAAGATAATCACCGCCAGAGCTGCCGAATACACCGCTGACACCAGTAGAATCTTGCTGACACCAGAAGAAGTCGACTGCACCGCAACTGCATCTAACACCCATGGAGGCGCTTTGAGGGCACCTTTCCCATCTACACATCTAAGGGAAACAGCAGGGGACTGTGCATGAGAGTATATGATGAGCTACAGTAGGGGTTTGCAAGTGGTATTGTCGTTGGTATTGAATAGGGGCAGGTTATGTCACGGCTCATAAGATGGGTGGTCAAGCGAAGCGATGAGACTGTTGTTGCTAGGGACAATATCTATTATTTGTTGTTTATTGTTGTACTTGTGCTGTGGATTGGTTAAGTGACAGTGCAGGATAAGCCCTTATGGTAGAAGGAGGGAGTGTGGGTAATGGTGATATGGTAAAGATAAAGTATATACAGTAACAACACTGATAGTGAATACTTTGTAAGGTACACAGACAATTCATTGTTGTAAAGCACTCACATCATGTTGATCATGTTGCTCATCAGATACTCTCATGCACGTCCCCTGCTGTTTCCCTCATATGAGTCAGCGGGAAAGGTGTCCTCATAACACCTTCATGGGTGTTAGATGGGGTTGCGGTGTAGTCGACTTCTTCTGGTGTCAGCAAGATTCTACTGGTGTCAGCAGAGCGTTTGGCAGCCCTGTCGGTGATCGAGTCGGCGGGGAGGCTTCCTAACCTCGCGGTCAGTCTTGACTGCTGCTTTCTCTGTGGGTATTAGTTGTTAGTTGCAGTGGGGAGATGGGGAGCATAGATTTCACTCGTCCTGGCAGGTCTTACGCTTGTGCCAATGTTGATTCCTGGATTCAGTGTTGAAGGGGATAGGAGGTGGTCTGACACTACAGACATTACCTTTCTCCCAACCCCTTTTTTATTAACTGTATCATGAACTTAAACCTTTCACCACTTACATTATCAATGGACCTGCACTGCAACAGAGAACATGACTTTTATTCCTTGATTGTCCTCTTCCCCACCCATGGTCATAGTCACAGTGTTCTCCACAGGTCACTTTATCACACAGTAACCTTGTGTTTAAGCTTTCTAATAAATATACCTTGGCATTCCATCCTCCATCCCCACCATCGCTGATCACAGGAATCGACATCAGCACAAGCGGGAGAATGGCCAGGACAAGTGAAATCTACGCTCCCCATCTTCCCACTGCACCTAACAACTCACACCCACAGAGGCAGCAGCAGCTTAGCCAGACTGCGAGATGAGGAAGCCTGCCCATCAACACGATCACCGCCAGGGCTGCCAAACACACTGCTAACACCAGTTGAATCTTGCTAACACCAGAAGAAGTCGACTGCACCGCAACTGCATCTAACACCCACGGAGGTGGTACAAGGACTGCTTCCCCGTCGATACATCCGAGAGAAATAGCAGGGGACCATGCATGGGAGTATCTGATGAGCACAATAGGGGTTTGCAAGTAGTATTGTGATTGGTATTGAACAGGGGCAGGTTTCTACACTAGTGTGCTAATGTTTGCCTGGTTCCACCAGAATGCTGCATATTGTTCCTGTTCCCCATTAAATCATTTATCATTTGGCAATGGCAGCTATATTGTTACACATTGAGAAATAAATGGGGACGTGTGAGAGGTGGAGAGACGACAGAGGCTAAGTGGATTTTTAAATAGCAAAGGGAGGGCTGGGTTAGGGAGGTTACGCTCCTGTGTGAGCATAGTTACACACAGTTACGCCGGCTGAAGTTAGGGTAGCCTTCAGCCGGCGTAACTGTGTGTAACTACGCTCACACATGGGTAGTGACAGGGGGAGTGCACCAGAGATACGCTGGCTGTATTTACGGCCAGCGGGCCAGCGTAGCTCTGGAACAGGCCCACTGTGTGTCTTTAATATTTTACAGACTTCCACACACTGATTGTGGAAGATGGGAGAATATCTGGCTGTGCGCATGCCAGATGTTCTGCAACGTATCTCCAGCAGTACAGAACTAGGTACCGCATACCTGGAGATTTGTCCAACAGGGCGGCATATCTCCTCCACACTCCTAAACTTGGTAAGGTTGGCCCATGGTTTACCGTTTCCATGAGGATCAGTGGTCATACGGACTTTATATAGTCTTAATCTGGCCCTTTATCTGCAGAATTCTTTGATCTCTATAACAAAGAGGAAAGTAGAGGTGTTGACCCTAGCAACCAATCTGACTGGTTGCTACAGGCAACACCTGTTTGTTGATTTATTCATCTCATTTTAGGAGATATATAAGAAAAGTTGCTGCACTGTAGTGGAAACATTTAGTTTGTTCTGCCGCAATTGCTCAGATATTGTTCCTGTTCTTCATTGAATCCTTTATCATTGGCAAACATTAATAGGAACAAGTGATCTATATTGCTAAATATGAAATTATTTTTAGCCTCACATATTTAAAATCTGTTGTACAAAACCTGGATAATATTATTCAGTGATATTCTTGTAATTCTGTGCTAAAGAGCTGTATCTGTACAGATGAATCCTATGTAAGCTCTGATGATCAGGATTCATCACAATAGATTGTAAGCTATTATGAGGAAGGCAGCCATCAGGTTAGGACTGCGGTGACTTTTGTCCTGTCCCTCGGAAAGAGGGAAGGGGGCACAGTGGTGACACTCACCTCAGCTCTCCAGCAGCAGGTATTGGTGGCAGGAGACAGATAATTTACTGTCACCCATCTCCAAGCCCTGCTGCTGGAGACCTGTACCAGGCTGCACGTCAGTGGGCCGATGCACAGGGAAGTCCTCCGCTGTGAGTCATGACTACAGGTCCTACCATAGGGGTGGAGCAGAGTGTCCCAGGTCCCACAATTTCTGATGGTGGCCTTGGTTATGAGCAGGGGTCCCTTCCCTCCCTTAATCGTTATATTATGATACATAACAATATGCAGTTGTATTCCTGAGATCCACGTGGAGGCAGGAAGGATTTTTTTCCCCTCTATGAGACAGAATTGGCTGAAACGTCTCCTGGGGTTTTCTCGCCTTCCTCTGGATCTACAGAATTATTTTTTTACTTTAACAATTCATAAATAACAGCAATAATTTTGTTGCACTTCTGCATATTGTTGAGCAAATAAAAATCATTGGGAAATAAATTCTGTGTCATTCTTGGTTCAATTTCATCGCGCTTTAATAAGTTAAATGACGGTTAATCAACACGCTCATTATTAATCCCACAGAGGAACATACAAGGTCACACCTAAGAAGCTTTTGCTTCTTAGGTGTGAATATGGTCCTATGTATCTAAATACATGCATATATATGGATATATATATATATAGCTATATAACTACACACACATCTGTAATTATAAAAAGTCATATATGCACACACATTTGTAATTATAGAAAGCCATATATCTACACACTCACATATGTAGTTATATAAAGCTATAGATGTACACATATACACACACAGAGATATATATAGCTATATATCTACACTCATACATAACATACATGCATTACACTCACTCATAATTTAGCTTATATTACTTACACACACTTCTTACCTTTTCATCACATAGCTGAGCCGACTTCAGAAAGTGGGGGGTGGTGCATAGCAGCAGCCAATGAGAGAGTAGCAAAATAACATCAGCTATTCCCTCATTGGTTGATTATCAGGAACTGGGAAGAGGCTTCTGACAAACCTCTCTGTGGAGAGAATCTCATCTGCTAGTGACTGGATCTCTCCAGTAAATATAGAATACCGGCCCAACCCTCCACTGGCCCATCTGGCATTTGCCACAAAAGCGAGATGGCCAGTCTGGCTAGATTAACAGTGTTAATCATTGATATCAGTTTCTAAAAAGTAAGAACCCAAAGTGATTTTTTTACATGGTATTTAGACATTTAACAAAATTTGAAGGGCTCAACAAAACTGTATGTTGGTTATGTCTAGACAGCCACATGTGTGCTGACAGAGGCGGTGTGGGGGGGGTCTATTACACTTGCACTGCATGGAGGAAGGATTGAGTTGCCCAACCCCCCCTTGGGAGTTCTGCCAACACCCTTGTGTCTAAGTAAAAGAAGTTACTATATATGTAGATATCATGTATCATCATTTTATTTTCACACACTTGTCTGTGATTAAACAAATGTCATTAATATACAACCTTGCAAATTAGATTTTTTTATTCAGATACAAATTTCATTCACAATATTAAAAAACATAAGTGCAGAGGAAGTTCCTATATCCACTGATGATGAATCCTTCATGTGATTTGGAACCTAAATCAAAATAAATAAAATGTATTTGGCAACATGGTATTCACATTTTTTATATTTATTTGCTGTACACTAACTAGTCTGTTGATAGATACTATTTTGTCCAAAATTTAACAGCAAATGTAGCACAAATGTTTATTAATAACAATAGTCCCACAAGTCATTGTTGCATATGAAAAAGTATAAAAAAAGAAAAACAGCAAAAAAATGTGTTCAACAATTGTTCCATAGAGTAGTATTAGCCTGAAATTCCCAATGAAATGGATACCTGGGACATATACATATAGTTTGTGGTCTATCAGAAGGTGACCAGGACACTGGTGAAGTTGACCTATAATTGCTCTTCATTCCAAATGATAAGGCAGACATTTCACATTCAAGTAAACATTGTTTTCTTATACAGTATTTTTCAAACTACGTAACTCAGCTTTAGGCAATGGCAACGGATTCTTCAGACATACTGTTTCTTAGATGCTGAGCTACTTGCTCTGCTTAGTTGCTTCTCTACTACAACGTGAGAACTGGGAGAAATAGGGGTGAAAGAGCTGTTATTGCAATGCTCAAGGTGAGTTGGTTTTGTCCCATTCATAGACAGTTGTTTCTCTGTATTCAAGTTAGCCCAGTTGTCCTCATTCTGAAACTTGTATGTTGGGTAAGATATATTTTCAGTCATGGGGAGATACATGTATGATTTATCCTGATAAGGTGCAGTTGCTGTTGCTGTGCATTTATCTAGGTAAACATCCTCTTCTTTGTGGTATCGTGTGTTGGAGATGTAGGGGGAATATTTTTTTAAGGTGCGCAGCATGTTCTTGCAGACCAGATGAATCAGCTCTAAAAGATTGAGTAGTAGAGAAATGAGTGACACCACGAGCATGAAAAGGATGAAAATGGTTTTCTCCATGGGTCTGGACACAAAACAATCCACCTTGTGAGGACATGGCTGTCTTTCACATACATATACAGCTGGCATCACAAAACCGTAAAGATACCACTGGCCCAGTAAGAAGCCAGCTTCAAATATACTCTTGAAGATGATACTGATTGTATATGTAAACATTAAAGCACCCTGTATTTTGACCCTACCGTCTTCCTGAATGCAGATTTTGAGCCGTTTTTTCTCTATGACGGCTATGTCATGGTCCACCTGCTTATCTTTGTCACTCAAAGCCCTTAGCTCCTCCTCTTTTTGTTTCAGCTTTTCTTCTTTCCTTGAAAGGTAGATCACATGGCCCAGGTAAAAAAGGGTAGGAGTGCTGACAAAGAGAAACTGAAGCACCCAGAAGCGCACATGGGAAATAGGAAAGGCTTTATCATAACAAACATTTGGGCATCCTGGCTGATCTGTATTGCACACAAAGTCTGATTGTTCATCCCCCCAAACCGATTCCCCTGCGAGTCCGAGAATTAAGATGCGGAAGATAAACAGTACCATTAGCCAGACCTTTCCAAAGCTAGTGGAATGCTCTTGCACTTGATCTAACAACTTTTCAAGAAACTCCCAGTCTCCCATTGTGCATTAGTTGTTTACCTGTAAAACAAATATAAAGATCTTAAGGCATTTTTCTTCTAATCAATTTGTATTTCAGTTCACACAATAGAATGCCAAATGTGCAGCATTCTAAACAAATCTATTTAAAACAACCTAGATGATCATATATGTACTTTTTATTAATTGTTGCATGTTGTATGTCTCCTTATTTAAAGGGTGATCTTGCCGGTTAATGCAATTGTTTGCAAATGACAATATTTCCTCATACATTTTATCACTGTTGTTAAAGGCACTGGAAAATTTAATATGTATGGGTCTGTGATATGAATCTGTATTGCGCGTATGATGCTTGAATCATTTTAATTGAAACACTCAGATAATAATTGCACCTGCAAGTACATAATCCATTTCTAGGAATCTATTCCATCAAAGGGGTTAATGGGGAGATTCAAGCTGCATCCTTATTGACAGCCATAAACATAGCTTTAGAATGTCTATCCAACCTCCATTACATGTTTAAATGCATATATATCATTTGTTGCTACATCAGCAGTTGGGCAGGTGCAACGCTATATATCCAAAGCAATCGTTGTTGCATGTAAACTATGACTTAATTATAAGTTACTTTAAATTTTCAACACTATATGTTTAAACAGCGTACATCGCCCCTTTAGTGACAAGCTTGCCATACACTCAGATGACATATGCATATGAATCATGCACATTTTTTCTGAGATAAATGTATAAAATACACCATATCAGAATGCGTACCCTGAATAAGATGCTTAGGGCCAGATTTACTAAGCTGTGGGAAAGGAAAAGTGGAGATATTGCCCATAACAACCAATAAGATTCTAGCTGACATTTTCTAGTACGTAACAGGAAAGTGAGAGCTAGAATCTGATCGGTTGCCATGAGCAACATCTCCACTTTTTCTTTCCCGTAGCTTAGTAAATATGGCCCCTAATCTTTTTTATCCTGAATGTTTTCTATTTCATTGTGAACTATATAAGTTAATCATGTAACGTAGATATGAAAACACAGATAGGACTGATGGCCTTAGTGGGAAGGGGTGTTTCACCCCACAGATGCTAACAGCTGTGATAATTTCATTTGTGTCAATCATCGTGAATAGGTGGGTGCCTTTTATTCAATTACATTTAACAGCCATGTATCCATTTCATTTTACTTTTTTCCATAATAGCTAGGAATTTTATATACTATTGTCCATTATACTGAGCTTTCTATGGTAGCATTACAGCATTCTATCCTCCACGTGCCTAATCTGTGTATATAACAGCCACTTTATTAGTGAATGTTTTATTAATCACCAAGACTGCACTTATTTTCTCCCTTTAAGTCACGTAGAAACCTATCATTAAAATGAACTAAATGATGTAACTTCTTTCTTTCTAAACCTAAATTTCAAAGCTCAAATTATAATGATAAATATCATATAAGAATTGGTTAAGGGTGGCAGTCCAATTATGACTTTAGACAGTATTTTACAATTGTCTTTCTCTTGGTATTTAGATTCTTTGTACAAACACATACATAATTCACATCAGCCATTACATACTGTACTTCTCCTGTATTATACTAAGCCAGTGTTCTACACATCACCTAGATTGTAGCCTCACAAAAAACCTTAAATCTTATGTCATTCATTTGTAATACAGTAGTGCAGATAACTATGCATAATTTGGGTACTAAACCCTCATGACAAAACATCTGAGAAACACTTGTACTTATATATATACCCCAAGTAGTAGTACTGACATTTTGTAGTGGGTTTTTCTTATTATGTATGTTTTTACGTGACTACTTTTCAGTATCACTTTTGACATAGGGTGACTACATGTAACCTTAGTGAAGGCTTAGAAAGGAAACATAAATTTGAATTTTCTCTAATGTTATGTTTTGAATAGACATTTCCTATCACTGTTGCTTCCCTGTCCTAAAACATTTATCATAGCTCTCTGCAATTTCCTAGCTACAATGGTTACTTATATTGCTCTGTACATCACTTTTTCAAATATGTGACTCAAAAGTTTGTGCTATGGGATGCATAGGAAACATATAGTACTAAGATATAACTTTGTTTAACATACCTTAAATGCTCAGAGAGAAACCTCTATCTGTAGGATCTTAAAGGCTCTAACACCTGCTCTTGCATGCCAGGGAAAGTCTGTATAGCCAACAATGGTGGCAGACTTTCCAGATAGAGCCATATGAGGTTTGCTGCGCCAGTGTCTTTGTGATAAGGGAGCTAGACAGACGATGCCCTTGCTTAAAAAAAAAATCCCCCAGGCAAAGAGGAA
>WWET01001235.1:366639-378005 GCA_011038615.1 Limnodynastes dumerilii
AAAGTTAAAAAAAAATTTGTTTTTTTTTTAAACTTATAAAAATAAAAAAAAAACATTAAAACCTGTTAAAAAAAAAGACAAAACTTACCTGTCCGGCAGACGTGTCCGACTTAGAAGACTCCGGCCCAGATATGAAGACCCTGCGCATACAGTGGGTTTTCATATCTGGGCTGAAATGTTCTAAGTGCCGCTATGAAGTCTCTGCGCATGCGCAGGCACTTCATTCGATATGAAGTGCCTGCGCTGCGGGCAGAGCACTTCGAGGGACCTCGGCGGAGGGGTAAGTATTAGTAAATTTTAAAGGGGAAGCTGCCAGGCTCGCCGCAAACACAGGCGAGCCTGGAGCAGCTTCCCTTCGGGGGAAATTTTTTTGGGGTTAAATATAGCCCATAGAACCTTAAGAGCAGTGATAACATGTAATGTTGGTGTGGTTATGTAGAACATATACCGAGTAGTATTTCATAAAACAATACATTTATAGTGATCACTATGCAATGCAGAGAGCATTCTTATAACCACTTAATGCAGAGAGAATCCTAGTGACCACCACCGAATACAGAGTGAATCCTAGTGACCACCACCTAATACAGGGAGAATCTTAGTGATCACCACCAAATCCAAAGTGTATCCTAATCACCACCACCAAATACAAATAGCTTCCTAGTGAACACCACCAAATAAAGACAGCATCCTAGTGATCACCACCTAATACAGTGTACATCCCATTGATCACCACCCAATTCAGATAGCATTCTAATGACCACCACCCACTACTGTCAACATCCAAGTTACCTTGAAACAAAACTGCTGGTGACCTCCAATGGTCACGGGCCAACTGGTAAAATTCCCTGTAAATGCTATGGCCAATCTGCCCTGATCATACCCCTCAAAATGAAGAGTGCGTAGTAGTGGTCCATAGAGCTGTAGTGACCAATGCAGGTCCTGTATTTTCTCCTGACCATAGAAAAGTAAAGCAGTGCCTTCTAAGACACAGAATCTGGCCTGTTTATTATAAGTAGGGAAACAACTGAAAACCATTTAACATTCAAATGGAATAAGCTCTCCAGTTTAACTGCACTTTAAAATCCAATTGACAGTTTAAAAAGACTCTCTGGGCCAGATTCAATTAGCTTCGCAGCAGCGAAATTAATTCCACAAAATTTTTTTGGTTGACTTTTTTGCGCACCCCATAGAGGTGCGCATAAAAATTCACCCATTTTTCATACCGTATATGGCAGGAAAAAGCGCAGCGCGCTTACCGCATACGGCTAATTGAATCTGGCCCTCTGCTTCTCTCCTATTCCTCATGTGAGGACTTCCAACAGTAGCAGATAATGGCTTTGAGTGGTGAATTTTCTTAGCTCAACTCTGTTTCATAGATTAAACATAAACTTAAGCAGTATTAGAGTTCTGTGTGCAAAAGTAATGTATTTTCCCTGCATGCAAAAATTTAAGATTTATTAGCTCCCCTCACTTTGCAAAATGGTTTGGCCGAGCTATACCCTTGCACCAGTTTTACTCCTACTCCCAAACTCTGAATCAGCCCCTTATGAACAAAATTAAAGTTCTATCTCTTGCCTTATACATCAACTTCTGGGTCTTTTTCCCCAGCTCATATTCTCAATGTGGAGTCATTCCATGTAGTACCCTATACCTTACACCTGAATAATACATTACTGAATACAGTCTTTAAAGTGTAAATGCAACACTGTATACCTTTTTTTTTTTTTTTACGTGACTTTGCAACAATTAACTTCATTGATGAAGAACAGTTTATTCGTTTACTGACAGCTGCAATCAAATTATTCAAATTTTTAAGAAACAGGATATCATATAAAGATTTCTATTTTTACTACTAAGGTCATTCTTATATTTAGTTTATATGTTAATGAATATTGATGTTTTTGCTATCAGATGTTTTTGTATTGTTATTTTGTTTATGAATATATTTTTGTGATAAATATACCCATGCTTTTAAATATCAGTTTCCTTTTCTGTTTTCTATTTTTTGTTTATCTTGGGTATGTCATCTTTCCATGTTTTTTTCTTTTAGAAGCTGAATCTAGCTTGTTAAATAGCATCCCAGGGTTTAGCTAAATGATTTGTCAGGCAAAGTTTAAAAAGCAATGTTTTCAGAGGCAACATTTTGTATTGTGTATGTATACAATCTTGAAGAAACAGAAAAACTTCACATTTCTGCATATATTTGTAAAAATATAGTATTTAGTTTAAGTTGACAAATTACATTTATTTACTATAGCTTAAAACAAAAACAAGCTTATTTTTGTTGCCTAAGGGCAGGTGTGACCTACCATTTTGGACCCATGATCAAAAAAAACCAAAACAAAAAACAGAGAAACATAAAATGTGACAGCAGATTAGAGATATTGGTCCATCCAGTCTTCCCAATTTTATTTAGCCATACTGACTCTACACCCTATTTGACCCTTCATTTTGTATATACTTATTTTTATCCCAATCATGTTTAAGTTGTTCTTTTGTGTTAGTCTTCATCAACTCAGATGAGAGGCTAATCACTTATCAACTACTCTTTTAGTTAAGTATTTAATTTTTACATTAATAACCTTTTCACATCACCACCAAATACCCAGGATTTTCGCGAAAAACCCGGGTCTCGGCAAAATCCCAGGTATTTGGTGGTGATGTGAAAGGTGCACTTCCGGTCGACCCGGGTCTTTCATTTTGCCTCCCGATTGGCTATTTGCTATGGCAACAGTAAACAAATCTGTTTTTAGTGTCGGCTAGTAAAAAAAAAAAAAAAAAAAATTTTTAAGTATAGGGCTTGCTGATGCTTGTAGTGCTACAATCATCAGCATGCCCAAGGATGGCAGGGCATGCTAGCGCTTGGAGGATCACAAGTGTCAGCATGCCCTGTCATCCATTACAACAACACACAAATGAATACCTCTCCTAGCACCTAAATAAAATATAGGGCTGGCCCCTAACCTAAAAAAAATACTAAACATTTCATGCCCCCCTATAAAGAATAAATTACATTTAATACCCACAAATAATGTAAAAAAAAAAAAAAAGCAGAAGTGTTTTGTAAAATAAAATGCCCGCTAATTGTGTGATGTAAAAGTCAATGCCCGCTAATAGTGTAGTGTAACATTAAATGTCCCCTATAGTGTAATGTAACATTAAATGTCCCCCATAGTGTAATGTAACATTAAATATCCCCTATAGTATAATGTAATATTAAATGTCCCCTATAGTATAATGTAACATTAAATGTCCGCTAATAATGTGATGTAAAAAAAAATTAATTAAAAAAAAGCATTAAAAAAATTATTAAAAATACTTACTTAATGTGATTTGGTCCCCATGGAAACGGGATCTCACAGCCTGCCCAAGGTTATAAATACACCCCAATGACAGCAGAGCTGTCATTAGCGTCTGGTTGTCCTGTAGTGCAGGACATGAGTTCCGTCGGTCCTCAGGGTTTTTGGATTATATGGATTACAAGCTTAGAAAATGGGATCGTTATCATGATGGTAAGTAAGTATTTGTAATAATTTTTTTTATGCTTTTAAAAAAAAAAAACCCACAATACTGCCATCATGTGTCTCCAGTCTCCCCTCCCCCACAATACTGCCATCATGTGTCTCCAGTCTCCCCTCCCCCACAATACTGCCATCATGTGTCTCCAGTCTCCCCTCCCCCACAATACTGCCATCATGTGTCTCCAGTCTCCCCTCCCCCACAATACTGCCATCATGTGTCTCCAGTCTCCCCTCCCCCACAATACTGCCATCATGTGTCTCCAGTCTCCCCTCCCCCACAATACTGCCATCATGTGTCTCCAGTCTCCCCTCCCCCACAATACTGCCATCATGTGTCTCCAGTCTCCCCTCCCCCACAATACTGCCATCATGTGTCTCCAGTCTCCCCTCCCCCACAATACTGCCATCATGTGTCTCCAGTCTCCCCTCCCCCACAATACTGCCATCATGTGTCTCCAGTCTCCCCTCCCCCACAATACTGCCATCATGTGTCTCCAGTCTCCCCTCCCCCACAATACTGCCATCATGTGTCTCCAGTCTCCCCTCCCCCACAATACTGCCATCATGTGTCTCCAGTCTCCCCTCCCCCACAATACTGCCATCATGTGTCTCCAGTCTCCCCTCCCCCACAATACTGCCATCATGTGTCTCCAGTCTCCCCTCCCCCACAATACTGCCATCATGTGTCTCCAGTCTCCCCTCCCCCACAATACTGCCATCATGTGTCTCCAGTCTCCCCTCCCCCACAATACTGCCATCATGTGTCTCCAGTCTCCCCTCCCCCACAATACTGCCATCATGTGTCTCCAGTCTCCCCTCCCCCACAATACTGCCATCATGTGTCTCCAGTCTCCCCTCCCCCACAATACTGCCATCATGTGTCTCCAGTCTCCCCTCCCCCACAATACTGCCATCATGTGTCTCCAGTCTCCCCTCCCCCACAATACTGCCATCATGTGTCTCCAGTCTCCCCTCCCCCACAATACTGCCATCATGTGTCTCCAGTCTCCCCTCCCCCACAATACTGCCATCATGTGTCTCCAGTCTCCCCTCCCCCACAATACTGCCATCATGTGTCTCCAGTCTCCCCTCCCCCACAATACTGCCATCATGTGTCTCCAGTCTCCCCTCCCCCACAATACTGCCATCATGTGTCTCCAGTCTCCCCTCCCCCACAATACTGCCATCATGTGTCTCCAGTCTCCCCTCCCCCACAATACTGCCATCATGTGTCTCCAGTCTCCCCTCCCCCACAATACTGCCATCATGTGTCTCCAGTCTCCCCTCCCCCACAATACTGCCATCATGTGTCTCCAGTCTCCCCTCCCCCACAATACTGCCATCATGTGTCTCCAGTCTCCCCTCCCCCACAATACTGCCATCATGTGTCTCCAGTCTCCCCTCCCCCACAATACTGCCATCATGTGTCTCCAGTCTCCCCTCCCCCACAATACTGCCATCATGTGTCTCCAGTCTCCCCTCCCCCACAATACTGCCATCATGTGTCTCCAGTCTCCCCTCCCCCACAATACTGCCATCATGTGTCTCCAGTCTCCCCTCCCCCACAATACTGCCATCATGTGTCTCCAGTCTCCCCTCCCCCACAATACTGCCATCATGTGTCTCCAGTCTCCCCTCCCCCACAATACTGCCATCATGTGTCTCCAGTCTCCCCTCCCCCACAATACTGCCATCATGTGTCTCCAGTCTCCCCTCCCCCACAATACTGCCATCATGTGTCTCCAGTCTCCCCTCCCCCACAATACTGCCATCATGTGTCTCCAGTCTCCCCTCCCCCACAATACTGCCATCATGTGTCTCCAGTCTCCCCTCCCCCACAATACTGCCATCATGTGTCTCCAGTCTCCCCTCCCCCACAATACTGCCATCATGTGTCTCCAGTCTCCCCTCCCCCACAATACTGCCATCATGTGTCTCCAGTCTCCCCTCCCCCACAATACTGCCATCATGTGTCTCCAGTCTCCCATCCCCCACAATGTTGCCATCATGTGTCTCCAGTCTCCCATCCCCCACAATACTGCCATCATGTGTCTCCAGTCCCCCTCCCCACACAATACTCCCATCATGTATCTCCAGTCTCCCCTCCCCCCACAATACTGCCATCATGTGACTCCTGTCTCTCCTCCCCGCCCCATAATACTCCCATCATGAGCCACCAGCCCCTCCTCACCTCTTCCTCCACGGCGCGCGCTCCCTCCTCCTCGGCATCCAGACGGCGCTGCAGCATATGTGATGATGTCACACGTCGTGACATCATCACCCAGTGCCACGGGCCCGGATCTTCACAGCGGTAATGCAGAGGTCTGAACTGCAAGACATTCAGACCTCTGCCAACGAAGAATTTACTAGTGTCCTGGGCAGGACAGAGAGGAGGTCTGGGGCTATCTCAGGCCCCCTCTCTGTCCGGGCCCAGGACACTAGGCCCGGCTGTCCCCCCCTGATCGCGGCCCTGCTGCTGCCCATCCTATATCACGCTGCCATACTAGCAGTAGCACAGCCCATCCCATCACACTGTCCATACCATCACACTGCCCATATTATTACAGTCCATACCATCTCACTGTCCACCTTATCACATTGCCCATACCATCGCACTGCTCATATTATCACTCTGCCTATACAATTACAGTCTATACCATCTCACTGCCCATACCATCACACAGTGCCCATAAAATCGCACTGCTCATATTATCACTCTGCCTATACAATTGCAGTCTATACCATCTCACTGCCCATACCATCACACAGTGCCCATACTATCACTTACACACTGCCCTCTGTTTTTTCTTGGACCAGGTGTGGATTTAATTCCCCATTCTGGTCTGCCGGCCATGGGCTGCAGAGAGGCGGCCCTAAAATTGCTGATGGCGGAGTGGCCCAGGGCGCACCCTGCCCCAGTCCGCCTCTGGGTCTGATGCATACACACAGGTTCTGGGCATATGCAGTTAATGAACAACAGAAGATTTAGCATGCAGCTTGCAAAACTTGGAATGTTGTAGCGGATGAAGATAGGAGGGAGAGAAGTAAAGAAGAAAGCATGGACATGACAAAGTGGAGAAAGAAGGAGGAACAAACAGAGAGCAACAGAAAGTAACACAGGAGCTAGAACAAGGTAGATTTTATTTACAATTTTGAATTCATGCCATCATACAGCTTACAGCATGGTACCCCAGAAAGTTATAATCCTGTCAACTATGACACATCTAATGTTATAGTTTCGACTGTATAATTGTTGATGTGGGCACTGTCGCTGTGCACATGCTCAGAATAGTGACAATCTGCACTAAGCACCAATTATGCTTGCACAATATAACTACCCAGGATATTTTACCATTTGAACAGACTGATCTGTTCCACTGTAAGGATCTAAGTCACATTCATAGGCATGCAGTGTATAAAATTGGTCTCTGTGGAAAAAAATTGCTTACAATCTATAGGCTATATAAGAGTTAGGTCCATATAACTGTATATTTGGCACCATTTGTTATTTTAGTGGTTTACAAAATCAGATTTAATTTTGAAAGTATACATAGCCTAATTGGAGGAAGGGTTTAGGAATTACAGCTCTTTTTCAAGGAACCAGAATAGGATAATTGGCTCAATCTTGTTATGGACACATAACACAGATTGTTTCTTTACCCGTTTCTTTACCAGTTTAGTGGACAAAAAGTCTTTAAGTCTTTATCTACTTTTTAACCTAGATAAGAAATGAATAAGGTATTATTTTGAACAAGTGGAATATAACTAATACTTTCCATAATGAATTGTTGATTAGGAAAGAATGCTGTAATTTTTAGCACACGTAAAGGAAAAGACAAAAGGTTTATCAGTGTTGCTCATAGTTTGTAAAATGCTAGTAATATTTTTGGCCATTTAATTGAATGCAGCTTAGAAATTCTTGTGTCTTTCCCATGATATCCAGTGTTTTGGAAATTGTGGGATTAAGTTACAGTAGTTTGCTTATGAAACCGCTGTAAAGTAGCAGTGTAAAAAAACACCCCAAACCTTATAAAGCACCATATTTACTGGACTGTGGTTTTACAAACTGCCAACAATGTTATATTTTAACATGTTTAAATAAATAAATACAAATTTGGATAGAGCATGCTTTAGTATTTAATTCTGTTTTCTGTCAACTTTTTCATCATCATCATGGGTTGGGGAAAAGCCACCATTGTAAAATCAGTGAACTTGGTATATTTCTTTCTTAATGTAGAAGTTACTATCATTACCCCTCTTACTCATTCAGAGATACATCCAGTCCATTAACTCTTTATTCCGAAATTCCATTTGGGGAGGCCGTCACCCACGTATTGGATTAAACTCCAGCAAACAAAATCTAAAAATGGGATTAACATTCCCAATGTAACTTCATATAACCATGCTTCCTTTTTGAGACAGTTTAGGGATTGGATCTGCGGCTCAGACATATAAACTGTCCCCCTTCTGAAGGCACAATTTTTGGATTTAGACGATTAGGAAGTCTCCCCTAGTATCAAGAAGAATCCATTGCTCTGATCCACAATAAAACTATGGTACATTCTGCGCCATAAACTGAATTTTAACGCTCATCAATCTTTACATCAAACGTTTTTAAGTAATCTGGAATTTCAGGGCAGAGACTCATCCTATCCCATTGCAGCGTGGAAGGAGAGGGGTGTCTACAACTTGAAATGCCTAGTAAATCAACAAATTGTGCATATTCTTATGCTCAAGCAAAAGAAAAGTATCCCTGCTGAGGCTCCAATCCATTTCTAATCTCCAGGCCCAGCATTATATCTCTCAAACAATACGTTATTTTTCACCGCAGGATTGGAACAACCCTCTAGATAAACTTCTCTGGCAATCTCCTCCAATACGTAGTGCAATAACCATTCATTATAACCATCTTAGGGCTGAATTTGACTATAAGGCTTCTACTACTGGGTTGTTGCAGTGGAGATCTCCATTCCCACATATCACTACTCAGAAATTACTTAAAGCTCTAGAAGAATCCTGCTCGCTTATTCCAACTAGCATGCATAGACAGTTGTTCCTAAAAGTCTTCCATAGACCATACTTGTCACCCATACAGAGTTTCCATGCTGGTTTATCCTCCACTCACTGTTGTCGCAGATGTGGATCAGAAAATGCAGATATCGAACATTTACAAAAAGAAAACAGTGTAACATTTCACAGCGCTTTGTAAAAATCCTGCTGCAGCTTCTAACCCACAGGTATAAGGAAATTCATACTCTCTCCACACAATCAATATAGAACAGAAATACCCTGGGTGGAAGCGCTAAAACAGAGTAAAGGGAAACCTTTGGATGTCAACAATGTCCTTCTATGAAGTCCTTAAAACCTCTTCATTCCTGTAGCCGTTCCTTAATGTAAAACCATAGAGTCACTCACAGTTTGCGGTTCTTAGTACAATATGTATGGAAAAGCCTGTGAGTCCCACCGAGTCTTTCGACGTGTCTCCTTGGTTTCTGCTGCACTTGCGTTTGGTCTCTCCTTCTCCACACGTAGTCCGGTATGATGACCTCTGACCTCACAGCGTTCCAATTGATTGGAAAAGAGAGAAAGGAGAAACCGCTTATGGTGCAGATAACTTTTATTAAATTCACAAGGATAAAAGCATCGGTGAGTTATACTCACAAACACAGTAGAGGGCTATCACAGCATAACCAACACGTTTCAATCCAGTTATTGGATCTTTCTCAAGGCTCCTATCGCACTTACTATTGGACTTTTTATAGAGTATATTAACTCCTCCTCCATACATATATAATCTTAGTTTTCTTTGTCTTGTTACTTCTTATTCGTAACATTTATGAACCTTTTAACAATTATGTTTCTATGAGTGACTAAAATACATGTAAAATTTCTCATATATTTTACATGGTTCTACATTATAATTTTTCTAGTATCAACTAAAAAAATATTAAGAGAGGGTTTTTTCCTTATTCTAAAATGAGATCTTAAGAGGCATATATTACACATTCTCCTTAACAGCATCAAGGTTGTTTTAAAACCGATAATATAAAATACAATAAAATATAGTGTAAATAATTACTTCATATGACACAAGTCAATCTAAAGCTATATATATACACCCTTAATATATAAATATTTAAAATATCTATAAAATTACTCTAAAATACCATTCATACAAATAGATAACAAATTACACAAGGGATACACAGTATAAGAACGTTATGAAAGCAATACAAAAGCATTCTAAAAACCATTATAAAAACCATTTCAACTCAAAGTCAGAATTAAGTCCGTATGATTCCAGTGTTTTTAATTTAAAAATCCACTCCATTTCTTTCCTGGCGAGGATTTCTGCCATATTGCACTCTCTTCAACCTAATTCAACTTCATCTTTTCCTATAATTTTCTTCATTGATTTCTGAGAACAGGAATGATTTGCTTTGAAGTGGGCTGACACTGTATGATTCTCAAATCCATTCTTTATATTTCGCAGGTGTTCAGCCCACCTCACTTTTAGTGGGCGTGATGTCCGTCCCTTATATTGCTTTTTACTTTCACATTCCATTAAGCATATGACATTGGAACTGTGACAAGTTATAAAGTTTTTTTATTTGATATTTCTCCTTTGTTACTGTTGACTCGAAATCAATGGTTTTGCTGGTCTGGTTTGTGTGGGTTCTGCAGGCACCACATGTCCCACACCTGTGGAACCCAACTGTATTGATTTTTGACGTGCATTTATCGTCTTTTAAAGCACTCCTAATAATTTTATTTCCTATATTAGGTGCCCTTGTGTAGATAAACCTGGGTTTCTCTGTATTTATTGAGGACAGGATCTTTTCTCAATAATGCCCAATGCATTTTAAAAATACCTTCCAATGTTTTGTGATGGCTATTATATTGGGTAACCATACTGACACACTGTGGGAGTTGCGGATTATCTTTCATTTCCTTTTTAAAAGGTCTACCCTACTAACTTTCTCCACTTCCCTTATTGTTTTTAATAGGAAGGTTTCGTCATATAGGTTTCTGCAAAGAGATCTTTCATTTCGTTAACCTGTGTACAGAAATCCTCATTATTCGTGCAGTTCCTTTTGACTCTTTTAAACTTGTCTTTTGGAACGTTCATTAACCATTTCATATGATGACAGCTCTCCTCACTTAGATAGGAATTGCTATCCGTTGGCTTAATACAGTTTTTTGTACAGATCTCCCCCTCTTTAATGAAAATAGTGAGATCCAGGTAATTAACATGGATCCCACTAACCTCAAAGGTCAACTTAATGTTTTTGTCATTTTTATTTAAGTATGTGCAGAATTCTTCCAGGGCTTCTACTGGGCCTGACCATATGAACAGCACATCGTCTATATATCTAATACACTTATGGAGATATTTTCTCCATGGGTGCTGATTACATACCATTTCCTCCTCCCAATGCTCCATCAAAGTATTCACGTAACTGGGGGCGAATTTCGCCCCCATCGCCGTACCTGCACGCTGTTTGTAAAAACCATTGTCAAAATGAAAATAATTATTATTTAAAATAAACCTAATGCCATCTAATATTAAATCTTTAAGCAAATTATCTTCATTCTCTAACATTTCTCCAACTGCCCTTACTCCATCCTCATGTTTGATACTAGTGTATAAGGAGGCGACATCTGCTGTTACCAGCAGATATCCTTCCTCCCATTTCACCTCTTAATATTTGGACGACTTCTAGAGTATCTCTCACAAATTATTTAGTTTTTATTACGGTAGACTGTAGGTGACTGTCTATGAATTGTGAAAGGTTTGCAGATACAGAATTTATACCGGCCACAAACGGCCGTCCGGGGGGG